>CAWUFW010002349.1:1955000-2269669 GCA_963921515.1 Calotriton arnoldi | reverse complement strand
CAGTGAAAAATTCACCAAAAGTATGGTCAAAAAATGGCCAGGGCACTGCTCTTCCCGGATCTGCGCTTGCTGGCGCGAAAAAGAAGAACTGACGTCAGCGCGCAGGGGCGGCGTCTAAGTACTGCCCGCGACGTCATCCCGGCGATCACGACGCCGACGACGGACGCGGAGCCGCACGACGCCGCCTACCGACGCGCAAGGGTACTGCTACGCAAAAACTTTCCGGATCCAGCCTGACGCCTGGGGATATTCTAAGGTAAGGAATCTGTCACTAACGTGTCTCTTTCAGATTTTACACACTCCCCTTCATACACAAGAAAGAGTTTGGGGTATCAGGCGAAGGAGGGAGTGGCACATGCAGCACAGATAGGCTATACAGGGGTCGCTTGGCTAGATTACTTATCAAGTCAAAGTATTCGCTAGGCAAGTCCGGAGCAGCTCGATGGTCATTCCAGATGGCTTCGGGCTTCTGTACTGGCATTAATACAAACACTAGGGAGGCAGTAGTCATGTTGGGGATGAAGTTTCTAAAATACCTCAAATGTTCCTTTGCCTGTCAGCCCATTCTGTACTTAAGCGGTTGGTAAGGATCGGGGTTAGTTGTAGCCCTAGGGATATCTTGGGAGGTCTTTCACCTGGAGCATTGGGCTAGAATAGCGAGCTAAGGGTATGGCTGGTAGGCAGAAACCTTCTCAGACCCAGTAGTACAAGTAGTGTGTGATGGCATCGGAGTGTTCCGGTTCTTTCCAGCTGCACCACGCTTCATCGCATTGACCATCACAGGAGCAAGAATAGGTTAAAATCCATTCGTAAGTAGCTAAGAGAGAGGGGCTTAAAGGATAGAGCATTAATCGACCAGGCTAGTAGCTTTGTTCTGAATTTCCATTATGTGCTGGCTTGATTGCGTGGAGTTCTTCAGATGTATTTTACATCTCCACTCAAATCCTGGCAAGAATTTCAAGAGATTCTGGTCACAGGGATGTCCCGATTGGCAGCCCATCTAAATTGATCCCAGAGGGTGTTCTTAATCGGTATATGTGGGCTTATCTCCTTGACAGCACAGCGCTCTCTGCTCCAGTGATAACTACACCTCGAAACAATGTGGAGCAGTCACTCTCAATCTGCATGCAGAAAAAAGAAGCATGCGCCCTAAGGAGAGATGAGCAGAACAATCTGCGCAAAAGAACAAACCACGGTGTAATACGTCATGCTGTGGGGCTATATGTGGGAAACCAATGTGCCAGAAGAAAATATCATGCTACCTCACCGGGTACTCGTTAATATACTACCTTACTGGGTACTCATGAGGGAAATAAATTCAGACAAAAATATAAGTGCCAAGAAGCATTCTGCAGTACATAAAGCCATGTGAGTGACCGGAATCATAACGTTTGGAGTAAAACCAAATATCACTGCCCATATATTTACTAATGACCCAAGAAATTCCTGTCACTAAATAAGAAAATAGAGAAGGCACATTATTGTCAAGGTGACAGTGCAATCAAAACATAGTAAACTGTGAAAACATCAAGCCAAGCACTTACCTAGAAAAAACACTGTGCTGCAAAACTAAAATCGCCACAAGTTGAAAAAAGTATACACGCGAGAAAAACGCCTAAAGAGTACAGGTCTAGGCCACCAGGTTGGCTAAGGGCTCTGTCTACGTACAGTATCAAGTAGAAAGAGCCACCATCTTGAAATCTCCGAAACCCAGAAAAGTCAAAGCAAATATCAAAACGTCCACCTAAAATAAGGACACAATAGACTAGTATATGGCGGGAAACAACTAGCAGTTAACCAGTGTCACCAATTCTGCATCACCAACTTTCATTGTTATTAGTGATTGGATTCCTTTGATACCAAAACACCTTTACTAATCGAAGTATTACGTAAATTACTCCTTCAGGAGCTCTTTTTGTGTTGTGATTTTACTATATACCCAGTCTCCTGGGGGATCATTGGGTCTTCCTATTATAAATAATGACCAGAGTAGGGCTCGTCTACCATTGCTAACATTCGGTGCACAAGAGGTGCTCAACTGTGCTCAAACCTTGGCCCGAGACGAGCTAGGAGAAGGCAATATCTGAACCTTTAAAAATGCTGTATATTTTCTAATAGCTTCAACTTTGATTGCTCTTCCACTTGTTATCTTGCTCAAAAGGTGTAAATGTACAGTAGTGGGCACTATCCTGGTTTCTAAAAAGCACCTGTGGCTCCTACTAAGGTCACCAACTTGGATTGTTGCTTAAACTGTTATTTTCCTCACTTATTTCACTCATTTGCCAGTGTCCCTACCTTGATCATGTTACCATCTGGATTACTGTACCTTTTGTGATTACCATCTTTGGTTTAAAATAGTTCTGATCTGCTGCCCCTCTGGCTAGGGTGGCAGTATGTGGATGCCTACAGGTATTAATCTCCACACCCACCGGACTACCCTGCATCGGCAGATTTTAGCTGGCAGGGCATATCAACATTTTGTTCCCACACCCAAAGGGAAACAGAAGACCAAACACTTCCTAGCCGGCAGAACGTTCAACTTTATGCTCACTAAATTGAAAAGTGTGGGCGTTTTCTCCGTTATGGAGAATGTCACCAAGACTGGATTACGTCTGGAAGGCTAGGCTAATTCGAGACAAAGTCAACACTCTTTTGAATAGAGGTAGATTCATTTTTCGAAGGGAGCCCCAAAGTCATACGTCTTGGATTAACAGTTGTTGCAAAGTCATCCTGTGCCCTGGGCACCCCCCAACTTTTTGCTGACCGATACTGGTGGTAACTGATTTTGACTGACCCGGGGCTCTGCCTAACCAGGCCCAGGGCCAGTGCTAAGCTGAAAGAGACACATTAGAATACAGTTAAAACACTTAACATACACTAGGGTACACTATGGTATGGTGGGGTACCTGTAATTGGCATGACCTACCCCATAAGCCCCTAGTATATAATAGGGCAGGGGATTGAAACTACCTAGAAGTCCCCAGTACCCTGGGGCATGGCAGCTTTTTCTGCACTTGCATGTGTGCACTGCTGAAGCCTGGGTGCCAGGACTGCTTTTAAAAAGTAAATTGTGGCCAAACTCTACTTTGGTGGTAGGGGCACTTAAAATTGGATAACCTACAATGTTTTGGCATATTAGGGACCCCCAGGGTCTCCCCTAGGTATCCCAGGGGTGGGGGGTCAGTTATCTATAAGGTACACCCTTATAAAATGAGTTTTTATATGCCTGGGTAAAGTGAAATTTCACATTTCACTCCCCACATTGTGGTAAAGAGCTGCTTAAATTCGACTTTGATGCTAGGAGCACTGTGGAAGGAGGATCTGCAATATTTCTGCAGATTCAGAACCCCTAAAGTCTCCCCTAGTTGCACATGGGGTGGGGTTCCTGTAGATATAAGGCAAGTACTTATAAAATATGTTTTTGTAAGTCCTGGTGCTGGAAAAATGGCCCAAGTCATTTTTCCCATTACAAATTCCCTGTTACATAGGTTAACATGGTAGGAAGTTATTGATTAATAACTATTGATAGGAGAGGACTAGACTGGCCATTCAAAGACTTCCCAGAACGGTAGTAGTAAATCCAACATCATCATATTGTTGAATTTCTCCTAAAGTGTACATACAAGAAGTTAAGACTTTGTTTGTAAGTCCAAATTCAGCCTTCCAGTGGTCTGCCCTGATTGGTCAGAGTTAAGTGGATTAGCCAGGCTGCCTTGAAGAGGTGATAAAGAGCCCCTCTGCTGGGAGGGCAGTGTGCTGTTCCATAGGAATGCCAGGCCAGGGGGAGGAGTCGTAAACCATTGTCTTCAAAGGCAGAGGGATGGCCACAGTGTCAGTTTCAACTTTACACTTTTGACCCCCACCAGACCTAGGATTAGGGAAGGTATGTGCAGATGGTAGGGGAGAGTCTATGGAAATAAGCCATCCTAGGGGGTGTGTTTAGCCAGCTCTTACCTCCTTGCTTGAAAATCAGCCATTATGGATTTGGAAGATTTGATGCACTCTGGGACAAAATAATGCCACACTCTACAGGATGAGGTCATGACTTTGAGGAGTTACCCTGCTCCCATTGGTCAGAAGTGACCTCCTGCATGACCCAGAGAACGTGGAATAAGTATCTGAGAGGAGCAGAGCCCTCCAGATCTGCTGCTTGAAACTTACTGAAGCAAGAAGTGCCCTGCTGAGGAGTTTTGCTGTGCAAAGATTTCTAAGGCCTGACCTCTGAAGACTGCACCAACTGAAACTGCAGCCCTGTGGATTACCTTGCTGCAAAAGGACTAAAGAGTGGACTCCCTGCAAGCTACAGGTTAACAGAGCTCACCTGGACATCCCCACAAAGAATTCCCAGCCTGGAGTACCAGTGGATTTGTAAGGGTTTTGTTCAAGTGGATTGCGGAATTGAAGTTTCACACCTTCAAGGACCCTCTTGGAGATTCCAGAACCTTGGATTGTGTGTTGGATACTTTGGGACCCGCAAGCAGAACTTCAGGAAGGCGTTCTAACTGGACCCCGCCTGCTGGAGAAGGTGCACAACACATTTGGTGAGATTCTCCAGAACAGTTTCTAAAGGTGTCCCTGTCAGAGAAAACGAAATGACTAAAAGGGGCACTGTTGGTTTCTAAGCACTAGAAAGTGACTAATCTTTAAAAATTCATATCTCTGGTTCCCTACAGTGGATTTTTTTTTTCGTTTTGGTGTCATTTAAAAGATAAAGATATTACCTATTTTTATAAATTGGTGTTGGATTTTTATTTTGTGTTGTGTCTTAATTATTTACTGAAATGGTATTTTTAAATGCTTTACATACCTGTCTTTGAAGTTTAGCCTGTCTGCTCGCAGCCACGTTACCAAGGGTTGAGCATAGGAATAATTTTCTATGACCTATGCTGGGTCCTACCATGTGTTAGTGGCCTTATTGCCAGTGGCAGACCTACATTTGCCCCTACCAATAACCCACTTTCCAACAACAGTGCTCCAAAATTCACAACTAAATCATTTTACAATAATCTTGCCTGCCCTAGTTTATTAACTGTGCTTGGCTTTCCTTCACTTCTGTGTGCACTGTATGTAATGGTAGAGGACTGGCAAAAATAAAAAGAATACTGGCACTGAATGAGGTCTGCACTCGTTTTTCCGGAGGATTGTGGCGAGGAGAGGAATATATATATATATATTAAAAAAATCCCTGGCGAGCTTCACTATCCAGACAATAGCTACTTTTGTTCTGTCAATTTTAGCATACAAACCACTACTAAAATTGCCATATTGGCTGTTTATTCACACCCTATTCACAATAACTTATGTTTACATGCAATTATTTTCACTGCATATTTGAAGAGCTTCCATGAACCTCTCCAAACACATTCCATATAGACTAAACTAAATTCAACCACCTACCAGCCATTCTTACCAAAAGAGCATGAAAGGCCCGATGTTAATCTCAGCACTTCCTGGTTCGTCGGGAATATGATGAGCTGTATGAAAAATCAGCTACATTGTTGTAACTAGTTTTCCAGTACAGATATCTTTCATAGTCCCATACCTTTATTTACTGCATTTTGTGTGTGAAAGGAGTACTTAAGATAATTATTTCTTATTTGGAGTGTTTGTGACGTAGCTGTTGATATTAGAGGCACTGCCACGGCTTGCTTAGTTTGTGGAGGCCCCACCAGGGGTAATTTGAGAACAGTCTGACATTTTCAACAGAGGTGTACAGAATGTCACCTTCCTGGGCATCAACAATGTTTTAGTTTGCACTATTACTTTAGGAGAAAAACTACAATTTCGGGCTGATGTCCCTGCCTTTTTAAGAATATTCTGAGAAGGTTTCTAAAATATCGAGGACACATTTTGCCAGAATTCTCTTTTTTGCGTGAGCTGATGGGGTACACTGACCTAATTCGTCCCCTGAGGTGTTCTCGTCGTCTTTGGACACAAAGCCACAGGAGGAGGCAGCATCCGGCGTTCATTAATTAAGTAGGCTGCATTTTCAGTCTTTGGATTTGTATGGAGTAAAGGCAATAGATGTATGCCCTAGGTGGATCCTTCACATACATGTGTGTGCCCCACGGAAAGCTAAAGACACCGCACTGAATCAGAGCGCTGCCAAAAATGCTGAAAAGATCCAACGGAAGTAGAAACATTTAATAAATCATGTCCAGAAAACTTACTTGAGGTGATTAAGCACAAACCAGGGAGACTCACCTCACACGACATGTTAGATCCAAGTAGGTGTATTTTATTAAACATCCAATGCTGCATAAAATGCTACAGGACGTGTAAAAGCTCTACAATCGGCTATTCTGCTTCATTGAATGAAATAGGACCTCTAGAAGCAAATCTTTTCTTTGATTAACTCCCAAATTCAAGTAAAAAACTGAAACCATCACTCCCAAAGAACGCTTCCGTGATCTGGAATTTACTCCACTGCATACCTTTCCCACAGCCTCCCTGGAGAAAAACTACAGAATGAAAAACGCCTAAATCGGGACAATACTTAGTCCCCGAAAAATGAACACTCTTGTGGTCTGCACATTACAAATTACTTGATGTAGCTATACCTTCACAAAGGTTTTCGGACTGATTTACACTTTATAGTAGTGTATTATACCTTTATTGTTCTTTATCTACACCATGTTTTTAGATTTTGGACAGAGCCGATATTTTGCTCCAAATACATTGGTTTGCCCGATTCTGACTTTTTGATTGTGTGAGTACTCCGACGCCTCTGAGGTCTAGAGCGCGTTATGAACAGCAAAAATATAAATAAAACAAGACCGTCACCTGCAAATGCTCCAGTTTTTCACGAATCTGGATAAACCCCAAATGTAATTTGCCTCCGAAGTGATCGGCAAGACGGCGATCGTTGTCATGGAGACCAAGGTATGCAGAACACACTTCACACACGCGCAGCTTCTGCTGCTGAAAGCTGGACGCTGGCATGGAATTGCGATATTCTTCCTGCGAGAACAAAAGGCAGTCAAACATTTTAATATGCCATCCTTATTTAATGGCCTTTAATTTTGGTTTTAAATATCGGTTTTGGTACGGGAAGGGGTGACTGTGGAAAATAGAACAGAATTGTCTTCAAGCAAACCTCTGCCTCTCTCTTTAGTGTTCGGACTGCTTCCACCTCCATCAGGACCTTTTGCGCTTCATCAACATTTCCTTCCGCTCCAAGCTGCTCCGCTTTGGCCAGTAGTTTACCTATTTCCTCATTCAACTCGTGAACCCTTTCTGCCTAAAGAAAAGGGAAAGCAAAAAGGATAGGAGTCACAGCCAGGATTCAAAGTACCAGATACACACTGAAAACTAAAACGTGTAAACTTTGCAATTCATGCCTATCATTTAGAATTTTTCACCCAAACTGTCACTGTACTACCGAAAGTTAGACACTGGAAATAAACATTTCTTACGTATAGCTTCCTTCCGATTCCAAAGTAGTTTAGGATGATCCCTTGGTCCTCGATCGTAAATCAAATACAAACAGATAGTGTCTCAATGGCAGGTTTGCACTCACTAGGACAGCTGTCATCTGCTCAAAGCGTGCGAAGTAAGTGATAGCGCTGCTTTCCATGTAGCACACTTCACATATTTTAGCACCACCTCAATGTTTATTGGTCATTTCAAAAAATACCTTTGTCAGCATTTTGCAAGAGTAGAGAGAGGTTACTTTACCACAATCATGATTCTCACCCCATCATCGTGTGCGTTATGACGAAGTGCAACAAGAGATATGTTCTTGCTATCGTCTCGGAAGCCAAAACATCCCCTTCAAGATAGGCTGATGATTTTTATCTTTACCTGTACTGGTTAAAGTACATTGGGTATTAACCCAAATAACTGGAATACAATTTTGTAATGGAGCAAATCTCATGTTAAGTCTAAATGTCCTGTGTGTGTGTGTTTTTTTTTTTTTTAATTGTGTGAACCAGTTCACCCACCTGGATGTACAGCTAGCTGCACCTCCAGAGAACTGAAGCAGAGTTACTAATATTTGGAATCGGTAAACTGGCAATTAAGTGTGCCCCCCCCTCTTTCTTTAAAAAAATAAAATTAAAAAAAATAAGATAAGAAATTTCCTTTGGTTGTGCTTCAAACAGCACAGCATTCATAGAATTAAGGGCAAACTGCAACAAACCACCTCACTGTCAGTTAACCGATGTAAATTACCTGCAGCGTAACATTTCTTGTACTGTTACCCCAACACAGGTAGGCAAAGGGCAAAAGATCAGAACTGGGACAGAACGCATGTACCCTATGTAAAAGGTCATGAGCACCCAAGAAAGCAAAAGATAACTTCTCAATTACATACACCAGGAACACTACCTTCCAAATTAACTTCCAACAACTTAATCTCATGCAAGGTATAATCTGTAGCTTTTGAAATAAAACAAGTCCAAATAGAACTGCTGGAAACAAGCCAGCTGTTGATTATCAATTCACCACTCGTGTCAGTTCTTAAAGTAAAGATGGGAGCATTAAGTATCAGTCTGTGTGCATACCGTTTTAAAAGGTTGTGATGCGGGAAGGATCAGGAATGTAAAAACACTAAATGAATCAAGAGTAGAGAGAAAACCGTAAAACTTGGGTAACAGCCTGCAAAGATCCATAGCTGTCGGTTTATTACCGATTTTTTATTTTTCTCTCTCACGTCATTTATGGAATGTAAAAATTGGAGCTAAATGTAATAAAAAGGTTTCATTTCTTTGCTAGAATTCATGTTCTTAGCACTTTTAGCCGACTGGGAGGCCTCTTCTCCATAGAGCCGATCGTACCCATTTGTCCTCGACAACGGTTGCTAGTTTAGAATGTACACTATTTTAAGATTTACCAACAGTGATGCAAGTGTTTGGTTGACACTGGCTGGGTTAGTGGTAAAACAGTGCCTCAAGTTCAGTTATGTATTTAGTATTAAGGAGTTGGCCTCCACAATGTAACTCAAAAGCAGATTAATTCTGCAAAGATTTTGTTGTGCACATTGCGTGTTCATTGACAAGGATGTAAACTAAAAGCCAGACTTTAAAAATATTGAAAGTGTATTTGTATAAAAATGTAGACGTGCAAGAATTTGTGCACACCCAGGGACAATCTCGCTTCAGATGGAAAACTCACCCCAGCATAGGAAGCGCCTTGCTTTAAATCAAAGACACTGCAATTAAAACACAATGTAGTAAAGATGGGAAGAAAAACCACGATAAAACGCTAGCCAACGTCAAATATATAACAATGTAATTAAACCCATTGGCATCTTCTGTCATGAACTGATTTCTAAAAGAAATTATGATTTGAAATTAAACGTACATGCTGTTTGTAATTTAGGATCTCCACATTCATTTTTTTCTAATGAGCATAAAAGATGCCAGCACAGAAAATATAAAATAGCAGCTACTGAAAAACTCACCCAATTAACAATTTCAGCAGTATTTTTTTTTGTTTTTTGTTAAAAAGCCTTCGAGCCGCTCCCAAAAAAAGTTAGTAAAAGTTCAAGTTACACACACTACTAAATTATTTTTCTGATTTCTACCTTTATGGAGACTTCTGCACTTATTTCCTCCTGTGTCTCTGCCAGACGTTTCTTGGCAAGATCAGTTCTTCGATCACACTCCGCAATGAAGGACTCAAGGTGATCCATGGCCTGTAAAAAGCATAAAAATAATGGATCGGTGCCACCAGTTCTGCATCTAAAATGGACTAATATGAAGCATGATGTTTAACGCCATTTAGAAAACACAAATATAACTGTTAAGGCCTACTGCAAATAACGTATTTTCTTTTTGTTTGTATTACAGCTTCTGGCCAGTGTAGATCTGCCGTAAGGGATCAAAGAGTATTTGAGCAGGTCTACCCAGATGGAAAATGTTGCGAGTGCCATGCGAAGGCGAGTTTTGATGCTGAAAGCATCACTGTAAAGAATTAGAAAACATTGATGATTTCTAACAAATGGTTTAATTCAGCCATTAGTGAGCACCTCCTTTGTAGCACGACTTTCTCCATTTTTAGTGCCAGGACTTTTCTACCCAGAGAACCAGTAGACAAAGGCAATGTGACTTTACAACGTAGGGATCCAAGGCACTCCCCTGTCTTGGATTCGGTCCTACCTTAGCTGCCGGACTCAAAAAGTCTCTCTCCATCCTTTTGTCTCCGATGAGAAACCCTGGAGTTGTAGGGACCCCCAGGGCTCTCCTCTGAGCCCTCTCTTCTTTAACGTCTACCTTTCCCCCCTTGCGGCATTGGTAGAATCCTGTGGGGTGAGAGTGATCTCATACGCGACGACACCCAACTGGAGTTTTCCTTTGAAGATCACTCTGAGGTGGCATTCGCAAATTTCAGACACTGCCTGTGCAACATCTCTTCATGGATGTCATTGAATACTCTCAAGCTCAACTCTGACAAAACCGAGGTTCTTTTCTTTAACCAAAAAAGCCCCCCTTCCCTGTCGCTTTGGTGGCCATCAGAGCTGAATCCACCTCCCAAGCCTGTGGACTCGGCTTGGAACCTCGGGTTCTGGTTCGACAATGAGCTGTCCTGCAAATCCCAAATTAGTCAGGTGTCCTCTTCCTGCTTTGGCAAACTTCATATGCTCCGTAAAATCCTCCACTTCCTCCCCCTGGAGTCCCGCCGGACCGTCATTCATGCCTTGTTTACCTCGCATCTTGACTATGCAAATAGGCTGGTGCCCCAAGATAGAGACTATCTGATCAGACTCCTACAGATCATTCAGAACGCGGCGGCCAGACTGATATGTAAAATTCCATATCGCCATCCGATCACCCCCCATTTGAGGAAACTCCACTGGCTTCTCGTGAACAAACTTATTCAATTCAAGGCTCTCGTTCTGGCTTTGAGGGATTTCCAAGGACGTGGCCCTGCCTACCTTCGAGCTAGCTCTCAACAGTCGTACCCTCAGATCTAACCACCTTCGCCTCTTGGCAATCCCCCGCTTTCGTCGGTCTAGAATGGGTGGCAAAGCCTTTGCAGTGATCACTGCCAAAGTTTGGAACGGCCTGCCACTCTCTCTTCGTACTGCTGAGTCTGAAGCCATTTTCCGACATACCCTGAAGACCTGGCTGTTCTCCAGCCCCTAGACCCCTTCTGGTACCTACCTCTGCCGTCTGACATAGCGCCGGGACAGCCCCTTTGGGGGTAGCTGTGCGCTTTATAAGCTTCTAAATAAATAAATGTGTGTCCATTACTCCTGCAGATGTCATTTAGCGCTTTGAAGTTTCCACTAGTCCGGTTCCAGCGCTACACACGCGCCCACTCAAGGACTTTTCACCAGCGGTTCATTCAGAGAAGGAGTAAACATACCCATAGATGATACCGATGGCTAACCGAGGTATCAAGGAGCCACTGCTGGAGAAACCTCAGCTAAAGCAGCCCTTTTAGATTCTGGCCACAGTTTCAATTGTATAATTAGTGACAAATGACAGAGTAACACCCACGTTTAGTCAGAATGCGTTAATGTACACATTCTGTAGTTTTAAAATCTACTTCTAAGGAAAGCAAAGATTTAGACCAAGGGAAGCAATAAAAATACGCAAGACTTCAGTCATGTCCCACACTCGGAGGCACTACCACCTCTAGGCCGCATATGAAGGCTCGTTTACTACTGGTTTGGATTCCTTTACGTCGGTGGGCAGCCTTGAATACCTCCGACCACAACACAGTTCGAAAACTGCATCATCACAGTGGCTCGGGTGATTTTTCACGCAGAATGAACCAAAAAAGACTTGATCGGGATAATCCAATACATATCTAAAGAGAATCCCTGTGGAAAGGTACTGTGATCTTCACTTTTTGATTAAGAATAAATACATGGGGGGCGTGGCCAGCAACATGGCGGAGTAGCCGTGCTGATCGAGAGCTCCGCTGGCCCCGATCTTAATCCTGCTGTAATCCTGTTCCTCATCGCCTCAAAAACGGCATACTGACGGCTGAAGATCACCGGAAGGCAGCGGTGGGGCCGGTGAGAGAAGAGGTGACGTCCTGAGCCCGTAATCGAGACCTTTGGGCGCACAGTCTCTTTCAAGATGGCGATGGCGGAGCCCTAACAGACCCGGGCCAGCGGTGTTCGCGCAGGGAGGGGAACCGAGAGAGGTGCGCAAGTGAAGGCGGCAGAGGACGTGTACGGCGCCGCGAACGGAGCGCCTCCCTGGCGGCGACATCTCCGATAAGAGGTGGACCTGTGGGGCCCCGGTGCTGCGACCGAACATCTGCGGCCGACAGTGAGAGTGCTGGAGGCGCAGACTACTCCCAGTCCCGCATCGAAGGAGACGCCTCGGTGCCGGGAGCGGCAGACAGCGGGACACCGCCCGACAACTGGGGTAAAGGGAGGGGCTCTGGAGAGAGGTGACCGTCCCTGCGCGTCTCCGGTCCCCGTGGTGGCGGCCCGGGGCCAAAGCCCAGTGTACTGAAGCTCGAGAGGACCGCGACGCCGGCCCCTTCTGGCTGTGAACTGTTTCCCGTGCTTGGCCTGGTGGCGAGTCGTGCGGGTGGGCGAGCGGGGCGACGTTGCGGTCACATCAGCCGCCTGGCCTGAGACCTGTGCTGCCAGAGGTGGACTGGCCCCTCCGGCGCCGGCCTAAGTTACCGCGCACTGGAGGTGAAGGCGAGGCGTCCTGGCAAAGTGGGAAGCGGCAGGGTCACAGATACACAGCCTTTCCCTTATCTAATCTGCCTCTCTGCAGACCCGCACCCGGTTGGGGAGCCTTTGTGAGACGCACTTGCTGTGGAGGGTTGTGTCTCCTCCCGCGACGACCCGCACGGGGGTCCTGGCGTTGGGCTGGTCCTCACTCCTGTAGCTGGCCGTATGACCACCCCGCAACCCATCACTCCCTGAGGCTGGCACCGTCCGAGAAGAGGTACAACTGCTGGAGGGACTAAGACTGGCGAACGGTGCAGGTGGGTTCCGGTGGACGGTGACCACTCTGGGGAAGACATCAAGTGCCCTGGCGGGGGGTGCCACATTTTCTTCTTTCCGCTCAGCCCAGCGCCATCGAACATAAGAGGCCTATTGAAGACCCGCTCCGCGCTGCAATTAGTGATTCCCTCCCTGGATCTTCACTCCTGCAGGAACGCCTTTGAATACCCGATCTAATCGTCATACCCTGTCCAGAAGGGAGGCGACTGCCCCAAGAAGCGGAGAGGGTTGTGACGCAGGGAGAGACGAGGACATCGGTGGCGCGAATAGGGCTGAGGTAACGGGGGATGGACAGCGACATACCTGAGCGCCGACACACCCAAGATGGTGAAAGATAAGGAGCCTAAATCAACCCGACAGGGGAAGTTGGATCGATACGCCAAGGTGCTCCCGGCGGCGGGGGGCGCGGGGGAGGGCTCTACTCCTTCCAGATAATGCGGCTATACTACAGGCCATACAAGCATCTCAAGATAGCCTGGAGGGGAAGATGGCGGAGATCCGTTCGGAGGTAACATTGCTTCGCCATGACCTCCGTAAAGTTTCTGAAACAGTGACGGAGGCAGAGCACCGCATCTCTGAAATCGAAGATGCCTCCCACACGACGCGAAAAGATGTGACAGGACTTCTGGCCTCCGCCAAGGAGATGGCCTGGAGGGTGGACGACGCCGAAAACAGAGCCCGGAGGAATAACCTGAGATTTATTGGCTTTCCGGAAAAAGCAGAGAAGACTGATCCGGGACAGTTCCTGATAGCGTTCTTGAAGGACACTCTACCCGAAGCGCCCTTTTCGACCTGTTTTGTCATAGAACGGGCACATAGGATGCCCAATATTCCCCCGCCGCCAGGGGCCCCGCCTCTACCCTTGATTGCCCGCTTTCTGAACTTTCAGGACAGAGATTTAATACTTCGCGAGATGCGGAAAAAAGGGGAGGTCAATTACGAGAACACACTAGTCATGGTCTTCCCAGACTACTCACGCGATGTGCAGAAGCGGAGGCAAACTTTCGATCCGGTCAAGGTGAAACTGAGGGCGCTGGGCCTTCAATACATGCTACTATTCCGGCCAAGCTAAAGGTCATTTTCCAAGGCTCCACGTTATTCTTTCAAACTCCAGAAGAAGCTTGGTCTTGGATTAAAGAGAGGCCACGGCTGCGGCGAGGGATGCCCGGTGCTTCGAGCCAGCAGTCGGAGAGGCGACAGGGTCCCAGCCAGGAGCGACCCAGAGAAAAGCGTCGGAGACGAGCGGTGAGAACTCGAAACTCGCCGGGTGGCACGCCAGGGCAGCTGCTGAGGGGTGGAGGCACGGAGGGTCCTCTTTCGGACTCGGAAGAAGAGGCGGTGCGGCTGCGCCCACCACGGACGCTGGCCAGACTGGAGGACGCGGGCCAGACAGAACTGTCAGAGAGGGAAGATTCCGAGGAAGCAGACAGTGAACATCCACTGCTTGAACACATACAAAGAATGGAAGCGTCGGAACTAGCCGAGCCCGGCGCTGAGGTGCAGCAGCAACAACTACCCAGTAATGGCGATGAGAACTGAGATACGGGGCCAGGAGGCCGCCATAAAACAGTAAGACTAGCCCAAGGCTCTGGGGCCACTATAAGACGTTGGCCTAAGCTGGGGAAATATATTGAGTGTTCTTGTGGTACTATTTCGTAGTTAATTGATTGGGAGGGAGGGGAGGGTGACAGACCTCTTATTGGATTACCCGTACCTGAATTGTCATGTTGACCAATGGGGGGGGGTGTGGGTGTCTGGAGTGTGGGGTGGGGGGGATTTGGGGAATTGTTTCATGATGTGAATTGAGATTATGGGGTGAGGGGGGGGACTGTTTGGTTCAATTTGTCCAAGTGCACAGCGGGGCTGGGGAGGGAGGGGGAAAGATGGGCAGACCTAGGGTGGGCCGCCAGGCAGGCGAGGAACCACGAATTGTTTTACAATGGCATACAGTAAATATGCAGTGTTGACATGGAATGTCAACGGTTTAGGCAATAAGGTTAAAAGGGGCTTAAGTGGCTAGGTATCTCAAGAGGCTTAAACCGGACATCTTTCTTCAAGAAACGCATCTGATGGGTTCAGGATGCTCCTTCCTAGGGAGGGGACAATATACTACCTTGGCCCATGCAGGCTTTACCAGGGCCTCAAGGGGAGTGGCGATTCTTGCTAAAAAGACGCCTCCCTTTCATGTTACTCAGCAATGGATCGACACAGATGGGACTTATGTTGCAGTCCAGGGCATCTGGAAACATAAGACGTTCCTACTTATCAGTGTATATGCGCCCCCACGACTGCAACGCACAATGGATAGACTAGCGGATCTCCTGCTACACGCCGGCCCAGCCATACATATAATTGGGGGAGACTTTAATGACGTATGTGACCCCTCCCTTGACCGTACCCAGAGGCGACCCGGGTCCCAAGGCCAGAACAATACTGGCCCGATTTCAAGAGAACCTGGGGCTGACTGCCCTGTGGTAGAGACACCACCCAAATCTACAGGCGTATTCATATTTCTCAGGGGCGCATAGGGTATTTTCAAGGCTAGATTACCTACTAGCCCCAGCAGGGGAGGTCGGACAGGTGGACAGCATAGACTACTTAGCTAGGGGCATCTCGGATCATTCGCCTCTCCTGACGACGGTGGGCGGGAGGGGTAGCCACCAGGTGGCACAGTGGAGACTGAATCCATGGGCACCCTAGGACAAGGACGTGGCCCAAGAGCTTAGGGTAGACTCCGAACTTTACTTCCGAGAAAACGAGGGTTCGGTGCAATCGGCAGTCACCCTGTGGGAGGTATTTAAGACAGTACTTCGCGATAGAGCGCAAAATATAATAGCCCACAAAAAGAAAAGGGAAACCCAGGAGATAGAGGAACTAGAGCGCACGCTGTTAAGCCTGGAGGGACGCGACCCCGCCACGCTGTCTGCTCAGACCCTTCGTCAGATTGAAATAACTAGAAGGGACTACCAGGCGCTAGCAACCAACGAGGTGAGAGCTCAGCAACTGGCGACGCAGCATAGGCTCTATGAAACAGGGGATAGGGCAGGGAAACTGCTTGCGTGGCTAGGGAGGAAGGAAATAGAGGCGAGATGGGTAGTGTCCATTAAAGAACGCAATACCACACACACCACATCTGAGGCCATAGCCGGGGCTTTTGCAAGATACTACGCCAAGCTTTATACAGCCCAACCACAGGTAGAAGAGGAGCAAATTTGCCAGTATTTAAACGCAATAGAGCTACCCTCACTCTCTCAGGAGGAAAGGGACAGTTTAGAGGGGGATTTGACGTTAGCTGAAGTGACAGAGGCCATCGGCCGCCAAAGGGCGGGTAAAACCCCAGGTCCTAACGGACTACAGAGTGAATTCTTCAAACTAAATAGCACATTATTAGCGCCGCATTTACTCAACCTGTTCAAGGAGTCGAAGGACCAGGGGACTCTACCCCAGGATCTCCGTATGGCCACCGTGGTGGTCATCCACAAGACAGGGAAGCACCCGGAAGACTGTGGGTCGTATCGCCCCATATCCCTCCTTAATATAGAAACAAAGATTCTGGCTACGGTACTGGCTACGCGTCTCCTAACTGTCATCACCCCACTGGTCCATAGAGACCAGTCAGGTTTTATGCCAAAGCGTGCCACGCGGCTTAACCTGCGACGACTGGCTAATTGGATGGACGCGGTGCAAAAATCGAGATAGCCCCCATCTGCTCCTATCCCTAGACGCCGAGAAGGCGTTCGACACGATCCACTGGCCCTTCATGAGACGCACTCTGGAGAAGCTGGGATTTGGCCAGGTGTTTTGTGACTGGTTGGCCCTGCTATAGAATGCTCCCGAGGCGAAAGTCTGGGTCAACGGGGTCCTGTCTGGGAGTTGGCCGATCCAACGGGGCACTAGACAAGGATGCCCACTATCTCCCTTATTGTTCGCCCTTATTTTGGAACCGTTAGCATGTGTGGTTAGATCCCGCCAGGGACTGGGAGGCTTCATGGAGGAGTCCCTACCCCTCGAGGAAGAACGCATATCACTATATGCGGATGATATTTTGCTATACGTCACGCACCCCGGTGAGACACTCCCCCCGCATGTTGCAGATTTTTGATGAGTATGGCAGTCATGCTGGATACCAGATAAATTGGAGTAAATCCACCTTCTACCCGCTGAGTGGAGCGGTGGAACCTCAAATCTACCAGAGTTGCCTGCGTCTCTCCACAGAGGGTTTCACCTATTTGGGATTGTATATCACCACTGACACAGAAACTAGGTTGGAACGCAATATCAGGAGAGTCCTGTCTAATTTCCAGGAGGATGTGAAGAGGTGGAGGAAGCTCCCCCTGACCATTATGGGGAGGGCCGCTATGTATAAGATGAAAACGCTCCCCCAGCTCCTGTATGTTTTGCAAAACACCTATTACCAAATACCGGAAAATGTCTTCACCACCATTGATAGCGAGTTGCGCCTGCTCCTGCGGGACGGGGCCTATCCGAGAATAGCGTTGCAGACGCTGCAACGCAACCCATATAACGGGGGTTTGGCATTGCCGGACATACGAGCTTACTATAAAGCAGCCCACCTTATCGTGATTAACGAATGGATCCATGCGCCAGGGGACCACCCTACCTATAAACTGGAAAGAGCGCAATTCCGAAATCGTACTTACCTGCACTACATATATGGAGGAGCAGGCGGTTCACATCTCTTGCCGGCCACCCAGCGAGTGTTGGCGGCTTGGAAGAGCGCTGAAAAGCGAATGAAATGGGACGGAAGGCCTACGAGGCAAACCCCGTTACGGGAGGGTGCTAGATTGCCTGAGATTAGAAAACTGAGAGGATTCCGGCAGTGGGATCTAATAGGGATTTCCAGAATTGGGGACCTACTGGAAAGAGGCACTTTGGCTCCCTTCACCTCGCTCCAGGCGACCTATTAATTGCGTGAATCCCAAGCTTATGCCTACCTCAGACTTAAACATGCCTGGCACGCCGAGGGGTTGGACGCAGAGACGCTGCCGGAATATGCCCCGCTAGAGGGAAGACTGCTCCAGGAGGAGATCCCGACCCAAGCCATATCATTGACATAAAACACAAGTTAATAATATGCCCAATGGGCTTGGGCCACTGCGTGCCAAATGGGAGCTTACCACCGGGCCATTAGAGGACATTGACTAGGAAGCAGCCCTTCTGCACCCACGCGAAGTAGCGATTAGACTGAGACTACTACTTATACAATACAAGATCTTACACAGAACCTATTATGATAGGGCCGCTTACACTCTATGGGGAGGGCAGAGAACCCAGAATGCCTTAGATACCATACGGAACGTGGCACATATATACACTCCCTATGGGAATGCAGAAGGATATAGGTCTAATGGCGCAAGATAGTGACTGAACTGAATAATGTACTGGGAGCTCAAATTGGGATGGAAGCAAAGTTTCTTGTGTTAGGCATCCCCACGGATGTTTATTTGCCGCGACACAAACTCATATTGGCTAATTTAGGATTAGTGGTAGCCAAGAGAGACATAGCCAAATGTTGGGGGGCCCAGCGACTTCCTACACTCACGGAATGGAAGTCGGGTATGGATCTCTATATGGTTGCAGAGAAGGTGACTTAGAAAGCAAGAGGGTGCCCCTGGAAATTCCGGAAAATTTGGAAACCGTGGTTAGACTATTATGGCTTAGAATTGGGTGAGGACGAGGGGGGGTTGGGCCTATCCCGGGGCAGATCGAGAACCGGATCGAGGGGAGGGAGATGAGTATCTTATTGTACCCAGATATGCCCGTGCCAGAAGTAAGCCCTGATATGTCTATGTGTATACTGTCCAGTTTGGATTCTGTGTTCTCCTGCAGTGAACCAACTGCTACATCGCCAGTTTTACACCGCATTTCACTGCCCGCTTGTCAGCCCACAATGTGCATTGATGACGTTTCTGACTATGTTTCAATTGTTAAAAATCAATAAAAAGATTTTTTTTAAACATACAAAAAAAAAAAAAGAATACATGTTTATTTCAGCGGATATAAAGGAGTAATAGTGAATGGCCTATTACTGTATGCATATAATACTGGACTGTCACGGTTTGAAAGGAAATTGGGGAGAATTGTCTTTTTACAGACCCCAGACAAAGCCCCAACAGAAGTGTTCACTGGACTGACTTGTCCTAAAAGTGGGCTAAGCAATGTTCTAATCAAGTGGTGTCCAACTTGAAAACATGATTTTGTTGAAATAACCACCAACACCCTTCTAAGCCCGATTCTAACAGAGAGATCAAGGTACTGGACCAGCAAAGTATATATTCCCATTGCTTTTCAAGGCATACTTATTTATATTTTATGTCAAGTGCTCTTTATGACTTTTCAGAACTTTGATAGCCCTGCTAACGAGAGAAGAGAAATAGGTTTCCTCCAATAGTGCTCACGTCTTCTATGCTGCCCCCAATTAACCAATAACCATTTAATGACGGGCTTCGTCCAAGAGGGGGGCAAGACAGTGTTTGGAGCAGTGGCGAGGTGGCCACAACCTCTGTGTGCAGAAAAACTGGTGCTTGGGATTGTAGGTTTAAGAAGTATGAGCGTCTAACAATATGAATTGGAGATGTCTTTCAAAGCAGTGACAGCCCCAGTCACACATGGTGTCCTCATCAACAATTCAAGTTTTTTTTTTTTTTTTTTAAACTCTGTGTGAAAACTAGTGAATGGATGGCACATCGCCTGGACCATTATATCCGAGTACTTCTAGGACCCAACCCTCTGAGGAATAGTTAATGTTTTCATTGGTTCCCTGGATGAACTGCTGAAGAGAAGGGGTTTCTTCATATAGCCTGCACCCCTTATTTCAAATCCCAAAAAGCACATTTCAACAGAGTATTCAACTCTGCAGTGGATCAGGAATGGTTCTTGGCGTTTCTGAGTTCTGCTAGTGCAATCTATAATTAAGAGTACAAGCCTAAGATTCAAAATCTCTTAAGAAAATGCACTCTATTGGCTAGAGTTTTTGTTACAAACTTCCTGCCATCTATCCGGAGTTTGCACATTTCTATAAACTACTGAAAAGGCCACATAACACCGAAACTAAATAGTGTGACCAAAAAAAGCATTTGGCATAACTATTTCTTGTTGTACCCTTAACGAAACTGAGCATCTGACTTTCAGCCGACTGCAAATATTGCAACTTTCTAAAATCTTGTGCTTGACAGATTCGATTATATCAAAGCAGTTCAGGCGCACAAACCAAACAAAAAACGAAAGCACAAAACAGCATAAAGCTAGAGACCATGATAAACATTTGTAAGTGATTCAGACAAGAGCAGGTGCACGGCAAATGATCCATACCGCTAAGATTTAAAAAAACAAAAAAACTCTACAGTTACCAGGTTAGCTCTGAAGCCGTAACCTGACCACCTTTTTACAGTTACCACTCCAAACACTTTTCCAAATCTCTGCTATAACACCCATCACTGCTCAGACCCTACCAGAAAACATCAGCCAGGACCCACTGCCTCTCATGAGTAAACTACAGACCATGCATGCCATGATTACCTAGGCTATCTCCTTCTCCTGCACAACCTTTAAAACGCTCACTGTTTAACAGAATTCTCTGTTGTATATCTAGGCTAATACTATGCAAGTCAGATATATAAAGATTGTTCTTTGTATATCAAAACACAGCTCAAGGCCTGGAGTTGATTGTTGGTGCATAAATAGCAAGCATGGACCAGGTTTTGGATTCATCCGTTTATACACCTCTGTGCAAACGTACCTTCACAAGATGGTCAATTTACTACCTTGGTTAAATTCGAGTTGTGAAGATTATAAAGCAATCTGAATAAGGCGAGCAGTTTGAATATGACATGGATGAGTTTGATGTGACAACTATCTGGTTCATGAAAGCCCTAAAAGCATTTGAATGGGTGAGCCCCTTAAGGATAGAGGTAACAATGGGAGAAGACTTTCATCAACAAGTCCGTTACTAGCCAGAATACTATGTACCAACAGGGATGAGATTTAACTCCAGTGCACTCCCTCTTGCTTGTGTGCCCAGTCGTTGCGTGAATTGATTAGGAAAAGCCATCTGGCTGTGGTAGGCTGCAGACAGTACCAGATGAGAGGCAGCATCATACACCTCTAAGGACTCGCCTGGCCTAAGTGCGACCCAACTAATCGTTTAAAGAACCTGAAAGGCCCAGATTCTCTCTCGCACATGCGCTCTTACTAGCTGTAACCATCAGCTTAATTATGTCCCCTACTCTTTTACTTTCTTGTGCAGCCAATCAGGTTTACAATTTACCATCTAGTCCAGCACTAGGCTACATTAAAAAAATAAATATAAGGCACACTTCATCAGTACACACGTCACATCACAAGACCTTACCACACTAATCAAAGGTTCCTGACAAGTCATCTACCATGAGACACTCAACACCTCTACATATATTACGATAGTGAACAACTTTCCAATTACACTAATAATTTGATTTTAATCAAAGAAACCACATCTCAGCCGCCTCCCAATCATAAAGTTCCAAAACCATATAATTGGAATAGTGATACAAATCTAACAGCACTGCTATTCCCCCCCCCACCACCACAAACCTGCATCATTCAGGTAAAATTAACTTGGACATACAGCACCCTCATAAGCAGAGCTTTGCATGACATTTAGCTTGCAAGCTGTCCATTGTCCAATCAAAATGCCTATGTCTGGCAATGGACAATTGACCACACAACTCAATGAACAGCAGCAAGTCCTTTGTTAAACTCCCCACCATACCCAACACACTAAAATTATTTGTAGCATTATCAAAATCGTTCTATAACAAGCTATTATGGACATACAAAACCATATACTGTCTATCTCCCAAAGCAAGCTTTTTAACATCAGCTTTATTAGAACACTTGTCAGTGTGAGTGGTAACATTAGTGACTTCAAACAAAGCACTTCAGAAATGCCTGCAAAAACATACTATGATCTGGACTAGGTGGGCCGCCTATAGAACTATCCCCCTGGAAACACATAACGAGGCAGAAATTCAACTAGCTACAGTCACAAAGATACGAAGATAGGAAGTCTATTGATATGCACATAGATACACCAAGTAGATGTGCGGCCAGGAGTTAAAAGATGTGCAAGTACTAGGCATAAGTTAGAGTTACCCCTTTCCCTTGATTTTTCCTTTTTTCTCTCTCGTTTCAATAGAGTTAACATATGGGGAAACGTCCTTGACTCAGAATGCACATGGGAAACTGAGAAATAATGTCAATATATGATGTCTGATATTAAGATGTGTGGTTGTAGGATGCTAAATACCCTGTACTGTATCTATAAAATCAAACTATGTTCACAAAAAAAAGAAATGTACGAGCGACGTTTACATTGAGCACATTACTATTTACATTTTAACATTTGCAATTACAGGAGCCTCATTAATTTAGGAGTGTTGGATGTGTAATTGTAAAAGATACAAACCCTAGACAACCGTCTTTAAAGTTCAGTAGCTTCCTTCTCTGGAACTGGATCTGATACAGATTCACAGGGTACCATTAAAACTACCAAGCAGTATAGGAGAATAAATTACTTACCTTCAGTAACGCCTTATCTGGTAGAGACTATCTAGCCGCAGATTCCTTACCTTTGAATTATCCCGAGGTGTCAGACTGGATACAGAAACTTTATCGAGAGCAGTAACCCTGTGAGCCGGCAGGTGGCGAAATTACACGTGGCATCTGCGGCAGCGTCCGTGCCAGAAGTGACATGCATGGTGCCTATATAGGCCCCACCCAAGCACACTGACGTCAGTTTGTTTTTGCGACTTTACATACCAGGAGCGCTGAGCCACAAAAAATACTGACAACTGGTGTGGAAAAACTAGGGCCCTTAAAGGTGAACAGCCCTGTCCCTAAAAATCCATTCGCAGAGCGGGGAGGATGAATGGTTCGGTAAGGAATCTGCAGCTAGATAGTCACTACCAGATGAGGTGTTACCGAAGGCAAGTAAATTGTTGATCCGATAGAGACTTCTAGCCGCAGATTCCTTACCTTAGAATACATACCCAAGCAATACCACCCCCGGAGGTGGGTCTGCGGACCAATTTCATACAAGCAAGTCCTGCAGGACCGAATGGGCAAAATTCCCATCTCCACAGATATGACCGCCCAGGCAGTAGTGCGCTCTGAACATGTGCAAGGAGGCCCACGTCGCTGCCTGACAGAGGTCTAGGACCAGTGCTCCGTGTGCTAATGCAGTGGCTGCAGCTTACGCTCAGGTGGACTGAGTGCAAACCATCAGGGGGTTGCTTCTTAGCCAATGCGTAGCAGATCTTGATGCAGGGCACGATCCATCTGGACATGGTCCGCTTCTGCCCACCTCATCCTTTTTGCGGTCCAACATACCCCACGAAGAGTTGGTCGTCCACCCAGAACTCTTGCGCGGTCAAGGTAGAACAACGATGCCCTTTTTGGGTCCAGCCCATGGAGTCACTCCTCTTCCTTAGAGGGATGCAGCGGAGCGCAAAAGTATGCAGAGTAATGGATTTGCCTATGTAAAAGGGAGTGACCACGTTCAGGAGAAAGGAAGCTCTCATAAGAAGCACCTGTTTGTCTGGGAAGACATTGAAGTAGGGAGGCTTGGATGATAAAGCCTGAAGCTCACGGACCCTAAGGGCATATGTAATCGCCGCAAGAAAGGCCGTCTTGATGGTAAGGAGCCTGAGAGGACAATTGTGCAAAGGCTCAAAGGGAGCACACGTAAGGAAGCGAGGACAAGATGGAGGGCCCACTGAGGCATAACAAAAGGAGAAGGTGGAAACAAATGTTGCAAACCTTTCAAAATTATATATTTTACAACAGGGGATTTTTAGAGGGATAGCTGGTCAGGCAACTGCAGAAAAGCTGAAATAGCAGAAGGATAGCCCAGAGCAGAGCCCTGCCGGCAAGACAAAGAATGAAGAGAATGACTTGTGAAAGGGGGGCAGAAAAGGGATTGATCAGTCTTTCTGAACAACTTGCCACAAATAGTCATCAATGGCAGGCGTACAGATTCTTGGCGGAGGGACACCTGACAGCCAAGATAACGTTACAGAACAGTTGAAGAGTTGACCGGCTCGGGTGGAGGTCCATCCTGTGCTGCTGCAACAGAAGAACTTCCTGAAGGGGCAGCCCGATCAGAGGATCGATAACCATGCTTAACAGCCCAGGATACCAAACTGTGCCCAGTCCGAAACCACAAGGATGACTTGGACCCAGTCGTTCCTGATCTTCTTGAAAACTCTGGGCAGGAGTGGTATGGGCAGAAAGGAGGCCAGAGAGCCCCTCGAGACGAAAGTCTCCTTGGAAACTCCAGCGTGCAGAACAGCTGACATTGCACCTTCTAGGCGTTGACGAACAGATCTAACCAATGCTCTCCTTGCTGCGGAGTGAAACTATGCACCACCTCTGTATGGAGATGCCATTCATCATCTGTTAGGAATCTTCTGCTGAGTGTCAGCTCTGGTGTTCAGAGAGCCCGCCAGATGTTGAACCACCAGGGAAATAAATGCCCTGCCATTCCAGCCATGTCCAGAGACGCTGAGCCTCCCCCTGACAAAGGGTCCACGACCCCACCCCGCCCTGTTTGTTGAATATCACATGGCAGTGGTGTTGCTTATGAACACTTGCACTAGCCTTCCCCTGATGGAGGGAAGCAAGGCTTTCAATGCCGATCAGATCGCTCTGAGCTCCAACAGGTTGATGTGGAGTTCAGATTCTGCCGGAGACCATAGTCCTCTGATCTCCATCTCTCCCAGATGGCTGCTCTATCCAAGGAGTGACGCATCGGTCACTACTGTCAGATCTGGTTAGAGAAGAGGGGTCTGCCACTCAGCCAATCATGGTTCAGAAGACCACTGCAGGTCTTTTGCTGTTCCCTCCAAGATCTAGACCATGTCAGAGATTCCCCTGATGCTGCGCCCAGTGGGCCTTTAAGTCTTATTGCAGAGCTCGCATTTGCCAGCGGGCATGCATCACCAGTAGGATGTGGAAGGCCATGAGGCCAGCAGCCTCATAGTCAGTCTCACTGATATTTAGGATACAGGCTGAAACATCGGTATCATAGCCTGAATATCATGGACTCACTGTGTTGGGTTTTTTTTTGGGGGGGGGGGGGGGAGGAGACGGTGATTAGAATGAGAATGACGTCGCGGTGTTAACATTGGGACCTGCGCCAGGGAAGGATGAAGTAGCACGACCAGTGTAGGTCCGGATCGAGGAATGGATCCTAGGGTGCCAACTGGCCCCAGGGCTGCTGTTGCCCAACAAGAAGGGGCCCTAGCTGAACTTTAGGGACCCAAAGGCACACTGGACAAACGGGCCACCCATATATGAGGCGCATGGCCTCATAGAATTCTTTTAGCTAGGCAGGGTAGCTCAGGCTACTGGAAACTCTGGGAGGCTCAGAGATGGTCGAGGCGCAGTCTCCAACATGGAGCCAGGCTTCGAATGTGGATACTCCCTCGTCGGTCAACAGACATGTAGAGTCGAAGAACTCTACAACTTCTTCCTGTGGTGGTGTGACTTACCAGAATGACCCAACGACTGAGTGCAACAAGGATCTCGGACTCCACGACCACTGCCGGGACCTTTCTCTCGACCGGGACTTCAATCGTCGCGACGTCGCAGGCCGAACTGCCAGGAGCTTGAGGGATCGTCCCTCAAGCCCTTCGGGTTCATGGCGCAGCAAACAGTCATTCGAATCGTGGTCGCGCTCAAGGCACCAGAGGCATACAAGGTGTGGGTCCGTCACATATCAATCGGTGACTAGCGCTGTATATAGGCACCATGCACGTCACGTCTGAAGCAGACAACACCACATGGCGCAGTACCAGGCTACCTACCGGCGTGCAAGAGTACTGCTCACGAAAACAATTCTGGATCCAGTCTGACACTTGGGAATAATTCTAAGGTAAGGAATCTGCAGCTAGAACTCTTAAACAAATAATAATAGAAGAATGTGGTAATGAGGCTAACCTCAGTTAATAATGTTGTACATGTACTGCATGTTAATCTGCTGTCTTAAATATTTAATGGGTATTGAGAGTTTTGGGATCCTGGAGCACTTTAGGTTAAATCTCTAAGTAGGAAAGATGATCGTTATGAGGTGCGCACCTCACCCACGGTGGACACGGACCCTGGAGCATGGGGGACCTCGCTGCGTCCTGTGGCCACTCGTGCCATAGGCGAGGGGTGCAGTGATGGTTCCAGGCATCTGGTTTCTTTGTCTTCAGCAGGCTCTGAGTTTTTCTTTGGAGATTCTTTTGAACAGAGCTGCTGTTCAGAGGAGATCTGGTCTTTGTGGAAGGCAGTCAGTCCTCCCAGGGGTTCTGGAGGTCACAGGCTGCAGGACAAGGCGACTTTTGGCGCAGGATCTCTGGAAACTGCAGATGGGCCGGTAGGGCTAGGGCCAAGTCAGTTCTTCTCTGCAGTCTCCTCTGCTGTGCGTCTTCTTTCGTCGTCCTTCCTAGGTTGCAGGAATCGGCCGTCTGGGTTCAGGGCTGCCCCCTAAATACTGTATTTAGGGGGCATTTTAGGGGTGTCTAGGTCAGTAGCCAATGGGCTACTGACCTTAGGGTAACTACACCCTTGGTGTGCTCATCCCACGTGGGGGAGTGGTCACAATCCCGAATACTGACTGGAGAGTGTCTGCCATTTGCAAGATGGCGGGCACTGAAGAGAGGGCTTCACCTCAGCTCCTGCAACAGAGGGGTGGGTTCGCCAGAGAGTGTTATATTCCATATAGGTACCCTATATAGGCACAGGTAACATTGCAACCTTTCACCTATATTCTTCCCTACATTACATATATAACTGTTCTTAGGGACTGACCTTTTACCTAGATACGACACTGCATTCAGAACGCAGGTTTTTCCCTATTTTGAATCTCATACATTATGCATGAGGCTTCTTGGAAGCACAGCAGGACTAACATCTCCTGTATAATATCTCTGTATAAAGTTCAGGCCCGACGTCATCCTTTAGGCCGACACAGTAACACAGCAATGTAGGACCCCTGGGGAGACCTATGGGTATATATACACATCACATCTTGCTTAGAAGGACAGAGGAGACCGAGACTTCCCAGCTGACACACTGACCAGAGACGCTGAGGTTCCTGCATGCAGACACTCCAGCTCGCAGTGGTCTAACATCCCGGGACAGGGTCCCATATTCTCTCATTCTCAGGTAATGGGGTTGACTAGATCCTAGAGGGATTCTTGGCATAACACCTACACAGATGCTAGGTACATTTAGGTACATCTAGTTAGGGAGGCATTGTAGGAGTACACACTTTTTATCATGTGTTTTATATACTTGTATGTAATCATGATTATTGCAAGATGGTAGAGCTTTACCATCCCTTTACTTTCGTAGTGCTTCTAATCATATATCTCTGCTACTGTCTAATGGTTGTTGCAGCTCATCTATTCTACACTAGAATAACAACTGTTCAATAAATTCTTATTGGAAACGCCCAGCCTGTTTATTCTGTGCATCTCTCTGAGACAAACTAAGTGAGCACGAGTGACTGAGCGAAAGGTAGTATATTGTTTCCACGATTCTGAGGGACCAGGGTTGCCATGTTCCGAGGTTGCCAAGAACTATTCTCTCCCCGATAAGAGGAGATTCTAGTGGCACTGTGAGCTAGCTGGTACAGACAGGCTAACATACCAGGTGGGGTGCACGGAATCAGTCTGCCACCAATCCCACAGTTTATGTTATCCAAACGCACAGATCCTGTATAGGTTATATAGGAACTACACGACAAGAGGGGGGCACACCTTCAGGGCTGTTCGAATTTTTCCTGCATGTCTTTCCGCCAAAAAGGGGGGTGAGACAGGAAGGGGGTCTGCTCCTGATAGCAGGAGAGGCTGGGGGTCGTGTTTCAAAGGCGGAAAGGCCTTTTAAGATCCCATGTCACAGATGGATCTTCTTGACCTAGGGAGGTGTGACCATCTCTGCCCAGAAAATGCTCGGTTTCTGGGCCTCTTGGGTCCAGAAACATGTCTCGTGGTGGCAGGCTGGTGTTTACCAGTCAGGGAACCCAACAGAGGTGGGCTTATTTCAGGGGGCATCTCTAAGATGCCTTCTGAGTGCATTGTATAATAAATCCCACACTAGCATCAGTGTGGGTTTATTATGCTGAGAAGTTGGCTACTAAACTTCTCAGAAATCAGTAAAGCCATTATGTTGCTGAGGAGTTCGTAATGACAAACTCTCAGACCATATTCTCTTTTATGGCTTTAATGCACTGACAATGTCCAAGAATGGACTTGGGCACTATAGGGGTACAGTGCTCATGCAACTGTACCCTCACCAGTGGTATAATGCAGCTAGCTAGAGGGGTGTCTTACCTATATGCCAGGCAGTGGGTTGCAGGCATGGCCCACAGGTATGTGTGCCATGTCGACTTCACTTTTCTCTGCACCAAACCACGCAGCCTGCAATGGCAGTGTGTATGTGTTAAGGTACAGGACCTCTAAGGGTGGCACAATATGTGCTGCAGCCATTAGAGGCCCTCCCTGGTCACAGTGCCTTTGGTACCCATGGTACCTTTTACAAGGTTTACCAAAAAGGGGGACAGAGGGCTCAAGAGGTCCAGCGTACTTGCCCTATCAGAGTGAACGCAAAAAAGAGGTACGCAGTTCCTCAATATGCAGGTAGTGTCCCAGGCACCCAAAAAGGAGGGGAATTCCTCCTTTTGGAACTAAGGCCCTCACACACCCAGCAAGCTAGGTGTCATGCTTCATCATATGGGTCTGCTCCTCGTCGGGTCGGCGCTGCAATACCCGACGGGCATTTTGCAACAGAATATGGCTATTGGAAAACTCAGGCAAAGCAGCTTCAGCTTTCTAAAGTTGTCTTTTGTCAAATAGTTACATTAATTCTGACTTGGGCAACCAGCCGGATTTAATGAGACTATTCTTTTGTTATCCTGAAGTATTAGCAGCCCCATTCAGAAGTTAGCACTGTTGACTTTTCAATGTGTAACTGTATAGTGGCCAATGGGGCTACTAGCCCTGCTACAGTAAAACAAAAATGCAGGGTTTTTACTGTCAGGACATGTAAAACATTAATATACACATCCTTTTGAAATAGCAAAGTTGAATTAGCAGTTTAAAAACTGCCCTGCCAGTCTGCAATGGCAGCCTGGGAGTCGAGCTTCATTCTACCAATCTCGTGGTGGCACAACAGGCCCTACGTCCACGAGTGGCATTTAATTTACAGCCCCAGGTACACATTGTACCATATACTAGGGACTTAAATTAGTTAACTTACGCCAACTGTCTGTCACTCAATTGCACATACACTTTAGTGTAGCACTGGTACTGGGGTCTGATTAGCAGGTCCCAGTGCACTTTCAGAGTAAAACACCAGCAGCATCAGTCCAAAAGTTTGGCATTTCCTCACACTCTAGAATACCCACTTTTAGAGTATGCTTTGACTGCACAGCTATCACCAGACCTTATAACCAAAAGAAAAACAGCCCTCAGAAGTACTATTGAGAAGGGCTTAGGATCCTCACACATGTTGGTTTCCTTGAGTATTGCATCTGATTGGGCAGAAAGTGTGCTTCCACTAAAAAAAGTGTGTGTATTGCACTTTGTCTTGTGGGAAAGGTTATGCACTATACAGCATTTCTGTCTGGTTATAGCTACAAGCCAAAGATAAACCATAGTTCTGATCTATTTATTATGCAAAGTTACAATAAAAGATGACAGGCTGAGATATATTTAATGTGAGAAGCATATGTTAAAAGTCAATATGCATTTAATGGTGGATTATTGCTCTGTATTAAAGTTTGCAGAGAGTAATTTGCTAAATAGAATCCCAAAGATTACCGCAGTAGGCAAAGGTTTTGGTGTTGGATACTCCCTCGGAGTAAGGGAGTACGACCTTTGCACTGTAATAATCCTCATTAGGCCCTCTTAGGAGAAAGCATTTTTTTTGCCTAATGCAATTTTGTATATATTTGTAAGTTATGACTATAAGCCTGATGATTGGCTTATGCTCAATACAGAAGGCCTGAATTGGTTATTGGTGACAAACTTAACAAGCATTGGCATAGCCAATAGGTCTCGCCTTTGGGACCTTATAAGCCTTATAGCCGCACAGACATGCGATCAAAAATTATATGAGAGGTAGTGTCAAAGTGACGTAAGTGCTAGGGGGAGGTCCTTAAAGGCAATTTAAATGTTACGAAACACACAAAGATCATGACGTGCCGGAGGGCAGAACTTATGACAGATCTCCTGGGTAAAAGGCTTTCCGAACATATATTGCTAAATCGTTACTGAATGGAGTCACTTCCAAGAAGGCAAATCCTTTAACGTACAGTGCAAAGTGGGATGCAGATATACAGCTCGACTTAAAGCGTATACATTGAAGTTCAAATTTGAAAGCTTCCTAGTTCCGCAGGCAGTGTCTCCTTTAAATGAGATTTCTATTCTGAAGATGCAGTTAATACAGGACAGATTCATTTTCAAACGTGACGGAAGTCCCTAAACACTCTTCTAGCCACAGAAAAATGAGGGATTGGCGCAATAATTCGCACCAGACAGTTCAGGACCGGAGCACCTCACTGACTAAAGATCAAACATAAAAAAAGAGAACTAAAACAACTGTGTTCCTTGACAAAAAAAATAAAGCAGTGTCTACTGAAGCGACTGCTGGAAATGTGTGATGTGTCATGTCGCACAATGAACAAAAAAAAGTTAGGCGCTCTTTCGATTCTCTGGCTAGAAAAATATATATCTTTTAAGAGAGGACTAAAATCCAGAATACAGTAAATAAGCCGAGACTAACACATTTGAATAATGCAGAAGAAATCTGAAGCGAGCACCTTCACCTCGGTGTGAATGTCTCCAGGCACTAACAGGAAGGAGGCTGTACCAAGACAGGGGAGTGCACGGTAGATGGTTCTCTTCTGTAATTGCCTTAAATCCAGCTGCTCGTGCCCTGCTCTTCCGCGGAGTGCACGGACGTATACTAATGGCATCTTCAAGAGACTGGACCATAGCAATCTGAAGAGAACACTATTTTATCCAACTTTATTTGCTGGTACCGTTTGTTATTTTTTTCCAGGGCCATACAATTTTAATTTAACATAACGCATGGCTAGCCGAACAAGACGTTAAAAATAGTATATGCGTCGACGGTAAGGGTTGGCATTTAAAGATTTGAATGTGGGCTAAAATGGTCATGCCTTACAGGCGCTGTGGCGGCCAAAGCAGTGTAGTATGCTGTACAGTGTGTGGCTTCTTACATTATGCGAACGCTTGCATATTGAAGCCCCGGCCATGGTCAAAGAAGCAGCGCAGACTCGCTATGCTTAAAGGTTCTGCCCTTTGTTGCCGATATCATGCAGTGGCTGCAGTTAACGTGCGCACGGAGCAGCAGCGAGTCGTAGAGCAGTAGAGTAGAGTCAGCTTTCACATATGGAAATTCCTCCGTTCTCAACATGTTTATTTTGGTTATAATGCTTAGAAGCTCCACAAATGGTGTCCTTAAGCAAATCCAAAGCCCGCCTGAACTAAAAGAGGTAACACAGCCTAGAGCAAAACGAAAGCCCGTCATCTCAGAAAAAACGAGTGGTGCGCGCGCGCTGCAAGGAATTTTAGGAATGCAGCTGGCATTGTGCGTGCCGCTGCTCGCTCCAGAGGCCCATAGGCCATGGGAGTGAACTTTCACAGAAAAGGTGGGACATACCCCCGCCTTTGGCCATTTGCGTGCTTTCATTTTCGAAAGCCACACGCAAAGGCCAATGGAATGTGTGGGAGGAGTCCGATCCACACGGAGAAGTCTCTTGGAAGTCTGCAGCGATTCCAAGAGGCCCTCTCCTAGAGCAGCGCACGCGTGCTGCGCTAGGCGAGACCTAATAAAAAGGCTCAACTGGTTCACTAGGAGGTGAGGTCTAATGTCATAGGTCAATCGGTTTATTATTTACTATTATGACACAGGCAGTAGGCTTGAATTATTCATTCTAAAAAGCATTTGTTAAACTCAATAGGCATTTAACCATAGATCATTACTGTCTTGCAAGCTGTAGACACATTCCGCTACGTAAAATCTCAGATAAGAATAGCAGGCAATGGTTTTGGTATTGATCAGCGGGCAGTCAGACCAAAACTACCTCGCAGGAATGGTGTGAGGAACTGAACATTTATTTTACTGAGGTCAGATCTATTCAATTGAACTTTGATGTCGCCGACAGCCCGCAGTGGTGGTTAAAGTCTCGCGTATAAGGGACTTAGTTCCCCAACACAAGTTAGTGACCTTTGAAGCCATCTCCTTACAAGACTCACTTGCGGCACTAAAAGCACTCAAATTGGGTTCCCCTAACGATCCCTGCCCGACCAAAGTTCTTGCAGTTGCAACTGAGATCATCAATCTGGTAGTTAACACGCTACTCAAACTTTCCTTATCCTCAGCCATGGTTCCCTCTGCCTGGAAGCAGGCTATGATTATTCCTCTGCTCACGAAACCTACACTGGATCCCTAATTGCCCTACAATTACAGCCCCATCTCACTTCTCCCTGCAGTGGCAAAGATACTTAAAAAGCAGGTTAACACGCAAGTGTCCGGTTTTGTTGAGAGATCTGTACTGCTCCACCCAGCTCAATCGGGCTCCAGAGCTCTGCACAGAACGGAAACGGTGCTCATTGAAATATCTGAAGCCATTCGGGCGACCTTGGATGTTGGAGGAAGGGCAGCCTTGATCTAGTTGGATTTTTCGGCAGCAGTCGATACGGTTCCCCATGCCCTGCTACTGACCCGTCTGCAGGATCTTGAAGTAGCCGGTTCAGCCTGGGATTGGTTTAAATCTTACCTGGCGGACAGAACTCAACAAATCTGGACCCCGCTTTTCGCAGCTTCTCCTCAGAAGCTGGGCAAGGGGTCCCTCAGGACTCAGTACTGAGCCTTTTGTTGTTTAACATATACACATCTCCCCTGATTCAGTTAGCGGAAGATATTAGGAGCAAAGTCATCTCTAATGCAGATGATACTCCGCTGCTTTTCTCCTGGAACAATGACAGTGAGGCTAACAGTGCTCAGGTTAAGGTTTGCCTCTCTCCTATTTTCCACTGGTTGGCGGAGGCCCAACTAAAATGTAATGAGGACAAAACAGAGATCCTCCTCTTCAGGAATTTTCCTTCACAGTTCTGGCTCTCCTTCTGGCCAGATGAGTTCCCTTTACCGTCACCCCATGGTGGTCCCGTAAAAAACCTGGGGATATGGTTTGATGAAAAACTTCGTTTTGGCCCTCAGATTAAAAGGCTGTCAGGCATTTGTTTTGGCATCCTGAAATCTCTCAATTTTTTTTACCTCTGCTTCCACTCAATGCAAGGAAAACCGTTATCCAAGATTTGATTACGTCCTGCATGGATTATACCAACTCATTGTATGTTGGTCTACTTGCTCAATAAACTTCAGGCGATCCAGAATGCTGCGGCCATATTGTTACTTAATCTCCCCAAGAGGGCAAGTGTCAGGTCGCATCTCCGTGACCTGCACTGGCCTACCTAAAAGCAAGATTTAGTTTCTAATCTCCAGCCAGGCAGTTATGTTCCTCTAATAAACTTATGGCATGTGTTCCCAAGGTCCTCAAACAGAGAGCAGGTGGCAGGTCTCTACCTCGACTAGGGGCTGTGGCCTGAAACCAACTTCCAAATAAGCGTCACGCAATCCGCGCTCCGAGGGTATTTAGAGAGAAGCTGAAGACATTTCTTTTTAGATAAGTTCTATCGAGCTGTTCATTCTACCTGCAAATAGCATGCGCCGGGACACTCCTTGGAGTAGCTGTGCGCGTTACAAGTGCTAATAATAATAATCATCCCCACTGACAAACCTTGGGAGTAGAACATTTTCACAGTGACAATCCTCGTTACATCCTTTCATGACAATCTGCAATTTTGTACACATTAATAATTTTGTAACTGTGTGCCTGATGGTTGTCAGTTTGTTCACGCTTCAGTAGGCTTGTGTTGGTTATGTTGAGAATCCTATGGCAAAGGCTACAGGCCTCATTGGCTCTTTGGGGAAAGTTATGTCCAATACCATCGGCCCTATGTCTTTATTATGAGAGGTTATGACAAAGACAGTAGGCCCGACTTATTATGAAATGCACACGTTGAAGCAGTACACTTTAAAAGGTGGATTGTTATTGCACTGTGTTAATGTCTGCAGATATATTTTGTTACATGGAAGCTTAAAGATTACCAGAGTAGGACAGGATTCTGGTGTTGATCACGTCCTTTGCCAAATCCAAATGGTAGAAGATTTGTGCTGCAATAATGCTATAACATCTTCATAAGACCTCACAGGCTTGTCTGGCAGGACTGTTACTGGGGAGGAGGGGGAAGCATTAAAATATACTCGTACTAAATACGCGGTAATAAGGTCTGTGTACCTTTCATTCATAGTTACAGTAAGACTTTCCATTGAAAAAGCATTTTTTGTTTTGCCACTAACTTTGCGGCGCTGTTTCACGATCTGAATGAAGCTTCCCCCCCAAAAAAAATCTTCCATTCGCTTTTGGCTATTGACAGATTTGTCAATCAGGCACCCAGCCAAAATGCAGAGATCACAATAGCAGCATTTCCCATTTTACCTCCCATAGGAGGATTCTTTAATCCTCTATACAGAAAGAAAAAGCTGAGTGGAACTGCACCAAACTTTGCAGAATAAACAGAACTTTACTCAATGATTCCTTTCACTTGGTTTGATGTAAATCAGTTGGGTACATTAAAAAAATTAACATTTAAAATGGGTCCTTCTTGGGCATGAGGTGGTTACATTTTAGAAGTAATTGGACCGTTAATTTGCAGAGTTCTCTAGACTCAAAATAAAAATTAAAAAATAAACAGACCTGTTTGGTAAGTCATCAATGCCCACAATCTCCATTTTGGTACCCTTTTGTCGGGAAGGTGGTTCTTCTAGGAGTAGGTTAGCGGCCATGGAGTATAATTAAGTCAACTATACAGCAGTTTTGTCATTTAGGGACTTGGAAATAAAAAAATGGCCACTGGAAGCCATCTTTCTGTTCTCTATGCAATGATCTCCATTATTAAATTAGTAGTGATGATTAAATTATTGACAGGGATGCTACCAACCAGGTTTGCACTCACCACAAGATGCTCAGAGATCACAGCTGATTTTACGGACATTTGGCCACAGACTTTCTGGTGCCCAGGATAGACCAGCCGAAGAGGAAAGCTGGGGGAGCCAAGAGACCTTAAACCTTTTCTAACAAGAGGATTAGAATACCACATGCAAAATATTAAAATAAGCAGAAGGTTCATCAACACCTCAATGGAGGACTGTGTTCCTGTAAGACCTTGTATTGCGCTCTTAAGGCAGTCAGTGGATTCAGAGCAGTTTCCTGTTTGGATGCTGTAATTTCCAACTGGTTGGAATACAAGTGCACTCCAACTGCTTGTCCATGTTACTCCTTTTAGGACACAACTTTCTCTAAGCAGTGGTATTGAGCAGTCAAGCATTTTTCCAACAGGAAAAGAGGACTAGAAAATTCAATTTCACCACGATACAGTAAATAATCAATATCAATTTCCAGTCAGTGCTTTGCAATAGGAAAGGAATTTTAACCAGTAAGCTATCGGTTTAGTTCAAAACTCTGGAGAAGATAAAATATAAATAAAAGCCTGCAATAGCTTTTGGTCTGAGAACTCAAATTCGGTATAGCACTGGATTTATGATAACACTGGGCCTTGGACTTGCATTATCTATCCTATGTATCCTATTTAACTTGGTTCAAGTGGACTTCAAGTTGGGTACTATGGTTTTAGCTTGAGTTAATATCTTGCAAACAGGGCTGAAAAGTGGACAAGAGATACACATCACAGAGAGACTGTACCAAACTCTATCCCTGGACGACACACTGGTAACAACCCGGAATAAAAATGGTACAGCTCCAAAACTGTGCAAGCGTCAAAAAAGTGTTTATGCCAAGATCCACCATTCAAATCACTATAACTACACAGCAACAACTCTGGTGACCCAGTCTGTGTTATCCCACAATGAGTTTGGGACAAGGATCATAAAGATACAAGTCACTAGAGTACAACTACCAGTTCAGGATCCAATTGGCAGCCCTCATTTTTACATGGAGCACAAAGACACGGGAGCCAGTACTCACCAGGGTGTCCTTAGGGGTCATTTTGCTTTTAAGGCCCTGTATGACAAAATGTACCAGTAACTTAAGTTTTTCTGGTAAAAGAGCACCCTCGAGGGTCACTAGTCTAAGGAGACCATATTCTTCAGGGATGAGCACTGAAAAAGACTCAAAATGTTATCAATGGAATTATGATTAGGGAGATTATTCTAAAGGTTCTTTGATTGGAGAGACGACCTACCGCAAGCATGAGTGAAAGCCAAACCATTGCCATGAGGCTGATGGCTGATTGGTTCTTTGGGACAAGAGATGGTTATACAAGTACACTCGAGGCATGAGGTGAGCCAAGAAAGTGAAGAATCACCCCATTCGATGTCAAAAGATAATGGTCCAGCTCATCTAATAAGGAATGTTTGGTAATTAATGGTTTCTTCTACGTAGGCGGTCTCGGGCTACCCTTGTGACTCTCCTGGTTGATCCCAGTACTTCAAGATGACCTCAAGCAGGTGTTCCGGTCATGCGGGACTTGTTCAGGTGTTTCTCACACCTTTTTACCATACAGTGAACCACACACCTTCCTGATGCGGTATGGCTACTATGTCTCTTATATACCTTCCCGAGAACTCATTTCACAATAATGTGCAGGTACAGAGAATGTTTGCTGAACAGAAAATGTCTAGCATGCCTGAGCCAATCACATGCCCTGATTACAATGAAAAATGGGTCTACAGATAAAGAGCTATCCACACATCTTTAAAACCCTTTTTCTAGCCTTTTTTGGGTTTTTTCCATCAAAACCGTTTCAGTATACAAGTTTTGTTATTCTCAGCATTAGGGAAACTTTTTAAACCACTGCCTCCATGGCCAGACATTGTCCCCCTGCACCACACTTACCATAATAACATTTAGGGGATAACTTTTTAGGAGAAGCAATTTATGTTATTCCTTTAAAGTAGAAAATTCTAAGCAGTTTAAAAATATTTGATGGCAAAGGAGAATGAACCACAACTAGAGTTGCTACAACCAAAGAAAAAGGAGGGCTGTTAATGTAAATGTAAGTTTTTAACAAAACCATCTTAGGTAAGTTGACTGAAACCTATCTGTGACCACTGCAAGACTTGACCAATTGATAACAAAAATGCAAAAACTTACATCCAGCTCAAAAAACGGGTCTCTCTCTTTACAAGCAATTTCATAGTCCGCCCTCAAAGCCAAGTCATGAACCTTGGTACATTCTCCCAGATCCATACGCTGTCAAAATAAAAATGTACAAGTCAATCACAATTGTACAGGACTAATTACATACAAGAATGAAGTATTACCACATCACACTGTTTAACTAGTAAACCAAGAAATTAAATCTAAAGAGACCTATATTCAGGCATTTATTTTCCTTCTTCACCATTGGCATAGTTCAATCCCATTCTACAACCCTATAACTGAGCGGATTTCGGGACCCATAACATACCTGATGTATATGTCGCTGCTAGGTCCATGGTGGAAAAGAGTGCAGAGAAAAAAATGTGATGCAGGCAACAGCCAACGCGGAGACTGGGGCTAACTGATAAGGGAAAGTACTAGGAAAAGGCACAGAGAAGCAGTTTCAATAGGCAGGGCAGTGAATGGGACAGAAGGAAAAGGAATGTCATCAGTGATGGGCAACCCCAAGATGGGGAAAGGGCAGGAACTTCTGACAACTGGTGGACAGGGAAGAGGGCAGTCAACACCAAAGGGCAGAGTGGTATGGGGAGGTGGAGGATTGAGAAAGGGTCTGATGCAGGAAAGAGCTTTAAGGCACAAGAGGAGCAGTGGGCGGAGTAAAATTTGTAAAAATTGTATGAGAAGGCAAGTAACATCTGAGTTTATCAGAATCAAGCAGTGAAAAAAAGGTGCTAACTGGGTCTCTCCTTCATGCAAAGCAGAGAGAAAGGGCACACCGGCTGCACCAAGAGGAAACGGGAGGGGATCTGGATGCTCATGCAAAGCCAAATAGGACCGGAACAATCTCAGTATCTCCAGCACCACCCAAATATTGTCGCCATGCATATCCAAAACCCTTTCCTCTTGACTGAAGCTCTTTCCTCCTATAACCCAACTCCAGGTGTCACTTGTTGCTTCCCCTGTACCATACCCATTCATTTAGTGCTACCCTCTAATCAATCCACTGTGCGCCCCAGCCAACCACTTTAGAGCAAAATCACATAAGCTTCTACCCTCTTCCCTAAATAACCAATCTTGCACGTCGAACCACTAATTGAGACATCCTCAGCCCACAAAACAAGATAAAATAAGCTTTGTTACACCTCAAACTGTGAAGCCAGAGTCAACACCTCCGCTTATCATCCATTCTCTAAAGCCGGGACTTTCTGGCAGATCTACCCAGTATTTTGCAGCAAATAATTGCTACAATCCACTTGTGTGACCTTTCCCGCTTATTCAACATGGGCAAGTCATACACACTTGGCCCTTCAAATAAACATCAAGTGATTAAGCATTTTACTGCTCATTACTAATATACAAGTCACTTACTGTTCCAGCAAGAATATCATGAGGGCAGCAGTCCAAGAGATGACTTTTGCAGACACGTTCATCTGAATATTTCACTCTTTGTCTCGTCTCATCACCTGAAAATTATTGTTGTGTTGGTTAATACAACACTGAAATGTATCGAAATAGTTACTAGCATATATAACCAAAAGGAGTGTGAATAGGTTGCTTCAACTTTTGTACAAACCCATTTTGGTCAGAGGGCTAGCTCGGCATGCTTGAAATCTTGCACTCGTCGTTTCAGGTTTTTGTTTTTAAGATCTTTTCAAAAACTAGCAGAAAGATCCTAAATTCGCAACTAATTTGCTGCTGCATAGCATTTTCTTTTTACCAGACAAACATATATGGACATGTCTTAAGGGGCAAGTAAAATTCTTTTTTTTTTTTTTTTTTTTAAACCACACAGTGACACACAAAAAGGAACATTTTCAGAATTCTCCAACCTCCAAAACAATATAAGTAAATTACCTGTATCAAAACCACTTCTGCGTTAAAGTGTATATAAAAGGGTCCACGGCCCAGTTTCATGCAAGATCGCAAGCAAAAGGATAAACACCCAGATAAAGGAGTTAAGATTTCTGCAGCAAAATGGATAGGTGGATCCAATAGTTGTAAATCAGGCAAACCTGACACACACTCCTCCACACTTAGCCAGGAAAATCCTTTTGTGACAAACAAGTCACTGTGTCAGGCCGGTCAGTCAGGAAAGCTTGCAATTACGTTATAGTCTCAACAATTTATAAAACTTCATCCTTCCTGTGACTGCATGATATATACACATCAGTATGCATTTTTCTCTACTGTAAAGAGGAGAGTGGTAGCTTAAACTTTTACACATTTACAAACATTGTTTTAACTGTTTAATTCATTTCTTTTGCAGACTGCCGTACTTTACATGTTAATATCCCTAGACAAGAACATAGGTTCAATGCTCCAGATTTAGTCAGACGCTGCCTATTAAATAGTTACTGAATGCCAACCCCTTCTTATTTTATTTTGTTAAACAAAACTACCAATCTCAGTTAGTATACAACATCAAAAAAAACACCACAAATGTTATGACAAAACAGTCCTATGACAGACCGAAATGTAATCAACACAGAAGTACAATTCAAATATAGGGTTTACTTACCAAAGATAGAAGCAAATGCCAAGCTTAGCAGGTCTGAATGCCTGGTTATGAATACGGCCAGGGGTGTAGTTCTAGGGTGCTTGGTGAGATGTGTGCAAATACAAGGATGGTGGAGAAAGTGATTTCATTACAACAGATAAAAGAATTTTTTGCGTTGGCCAACACTGATTACTTATGATGGTGATCCACTGAACTTATGAGATCGGTACCACGTTGAAGCAGTCAACTATTCCCATTAAAATACTCAGGGAATTCCAAAGCTGGTCCAATAAGAAAACTCATTAGACTGCGCTTTCCTTCCCCGACAGAATGCAAGCACTGTCAACACCAAAAGGTCTGGCATATAAAGAATGTTGTATGGTAATGTGAAGCACTCCAAGCAGATTTCATGGAAGCACAGAACTGTAGAATAATGTTAGTGTAGGGTAAAAGGTCAGGTGATAATAGCTGCAGTCATGCCAGACTTAAAATCCATCTCTGGCAGCAGCTCAGATGGGAGGAGAGGAGTCATTAACATTAATGACTGCCCTCCTATCTGTACTGCTACCAGAGAAAAATATTTTATCTAGTTATCCAAGACACTTTATTAGCATTACAATATCATGTTTGTGCTCCTGAAAGTTCAGCCTCAGGCAACTGGATTACAGCTGTGTGGAGGGCAATCACTTTTTTTGTGGAAGCTCACAACTTCTGCCCAATCAAAACATGTACTTCTGGCTGCCAACATGTGGGCAGAGTCAAGGCCCCTTTCCTGATGATTCTCGCATAATCGCCTGGCAACAGCTGCGCTGTCAAGAAGACCATAAAATAGTCAAGAAAAGTAATTTACAAATGAGCATGCTCTGAAAGATGGCATCCCCCCATCCAAAACCACATCTAGTAGGTGGGACAAGGTTGCTCACTAAGAGATGCCAGACGTATTGCAATATAATCTAGTGATCTGTACTGGAACACAGAAAAATGCTCAAGTCTGTATGCAGAGAGACTAAGCAGCAAGAAAGCCAGAAACCCACCTTAATATCCCTTCACAGGCTCACAGAGTGATATAGGATACTTCATACCCTACACCAAGATATATAATAACTACACACCACAGAAATAATGTCTCCTAGTAGGGTGGATCCTGGACTGGCTGCCAATTTCAGTTACAAATGCATACAGAATCAGGTCTCTGTGCACAGACGCCTTGCTCCCACAAGCATACGACACTAAAGGCTAGAAAAAACTCAGTCCCTCTCAAATCACAGAAGCCAAATCACTATCAGAGAAATGAATTCAACTAGATCAGCACTGAACTGTGTTAAGCAAATATGAACCCTTTATACCGGTTGCAACGTAAAGTGACCTGGCTGCTGCTGACTAAGACAACATGCTAAGGCTACACTAATTAAAAGTATGGATATAACATATTTCACCCCCCCCCATCCCCCAATATTCCTAAAGAGAAAAAAAATGCAGGTTTTCAATTGAGCATTTGTGTCGCCTTCTAGTTAGAATAGGAACACTGGGCTGAGCTCAAGCCGACAACGAATGTTCTGGTGGGTTAACTGATTCCCCTAAACAAATGAAGTCAAGCAAATAAATATACGTATATCTATTGACATACGCATACAGATATATATATATACACATGCCAAACAGTGTCAAATGATACACAGCTCACAGTAACTTCCTTGATTCGAATAGGAGCTTGTCCCCTCTTGGGCCTCATTCAGTTTTACTTTAGCAAGTTACTCTAGTGACGGCAATCTCCTTACTTAATATGTTGAAAATCATACAGACTGACTCTATGCACCAGTCCGACTGGTAAAGCAATACTTATTTCTCTTTGCTCAAGCAATAAAGATCACCAACTTATCCAGCACTAACTCCTTATCCCCACAAATCTATAGAAAGGCCTTTTGAGCTCTACCTCCTCCTCAGTTGACAATCTGCCTCCTCAGACCTAGATGACTTTCAGCCAATAAAACCATCCCAGTGATTGCAGAGATCCTTGAAACGGTGGCTGTACAACTCGACCATTTTACAATTTCAGTTCTACTCGTCTCCAACCTAGTCTGGCTTTTGACCTTTGAACAGGATGAAGGGGAAGCTCTCCTTTAGGCTTTTGAAGACACATTATACTAATGTGGGGATGGAATCTCATCTTATGATGGATCTAGACTCTGGTTCATGCAATTCTTCTTGAGCACTTGTTCACTTTATGAGGAACACTGTAAAATACTATTCAGATGTGTCAAGTCTTTTTAGCCAACACATTTGAGCAGGGATAATTTCGCTATTTAGGAGACCTGCAGGAAGACTCCTTTTTTAAAAATGTTTATTTATGCCCTGCATCTGACCTGCCTTAATTCTTCCAAGTGGAACTTCAGTCCTAAGAAGATGACCGGTAGATCTATATTATTTTCTTCAAAGACTGTGCAGATCTAGAGCACCTCCACAATGTCATGAAAGATTGGATGCAATCAAATGCACTAACCCAAGACAAAATGTATATTTTTGGTTCAGAAGATAGGTTAGCTTTGATGGTCCTAGACAAATACAAAACTTCTAAGCTGCATTATCTAGAAACAGTGAAGAATCTGGAATCCCCATTTGATGCTGTGAACCCTCTTCAGCAAACAAGTTTGTGCAGCAGTCATAAATAGCTTTTTGTTGATTAACAGAACTATTCTAGCACATTCTTTTCAGAAGAAGGATGAGATGGTAGTAGGTGCAGCAGTGAAAACTTGTTTTGAATATTGCAATGCACTATACACCAGCCTGCTTGAGACCCTCCTGGCTAGGCTCAAATGTGCACAGAAGGCTAGAGCCTGGCAATATTTGAGCAGAAAAAAAAATAAAGAAAACATACACTGTGTTCTCAGCTTTATGGATGGTTCATACTGTTCTACATTTAAAAATCATTGGGCTGTATTTAAAAAATTTCACTGAATCACTAAAAGACCCATCTCTTTCAAAGCCATGCACCGGGGTGTATACTCCAGAGCTGTGATTGGTCCCCAAGTACTATTTTCAGTATGCAGGGTAACAGTTCATTTTCGAGGCAGGCTCCATTGTTATGCAGTTCCCTTCGGAGTGACATCAAGCTCCAATCACACTTACCAGCTTCAGAAAATGCTTAAATCTTACTTGTTTGGCTAAGCTGTACAGAGGTCAGCGACAAAAGGCTACAATTGTCTTAGTGGGCACTACACATACACACTTTAATTGAGTCAGCTGGCTGATGTGAGAGAGGAAGGTGCTCCAGAGCACAGAAGCCAGGGCCAAAAAAGTATTCACATCCTCTGCAGACCTATTTTGATGCAGGTGTATATGGTCTTAGAACACTGGTTTACCAGAATATTTGAGAGGCATCTTTTATAAAGGCAGTCCTGAACAAGAGTGACAGGGCCGCTAGCTCGGGGCATGTGATAAGTTAAGAGTTTCAGAGTCGTTCAAACTGGAATTTGAATCATCAAGTTTGACGGGTGTGCAGCACACAACTAGTTTTGTGCAAATAAATAACAGGTAGAATGTACTGAAATTCATTAATAATTTTTAAAATAAGAAAAAAAGCTATGCTCGTTTCTCAAAGGGACACTTATTTACATGAAACTGTACATTACATTAAGCGGACTTGCTTCGAATGAGTGGTTGAAAAGACAAAGCCAAGTGTCGTCTAACCATTAACCAGTTCGCAAAGTGATGTAGCATTGAAGGGTCATTTTATCGAAGCACACAAATCTGACAAATGTTGGAGACTACATACTGACCATCCAACATTACATGCCATCTGCATTCTTCGAGAGCTCATCATTTGATTCGTATACTCACAGTTGAAGGTGTGAAAAGAAGTGGCTTTGCCCACACCTGCAGTAAGAAGTCAGAGGAATGATACAGAAAAGAGCATAATGCCAACTTTTTGATACTAAGTTTTATTCACTGATGACAATTTTATAATCAAGCACTTGTCATAACAGCTTTAAAAAAATGAGTTGTGACTCACAGATCGATGAACATGAGGCTGTTCTGCAACTCCCTTGCAGATTGGTGTAGGCAGGCAATGATACATTGAACCTTTATGAATAAAATAAAGGGGCCACAATTGTTCAATTTGCTTGAAAAAAATATGGGAAGCAATATAAATGCAACTTAAAGACAAAGCTGTGGTAGGCTATATTGAAACACAATGTATTAAACTGGCACCCACTAAAATGTTTGTTAGCGAAGACTATTGCAGCATAAAAGAGAACACCAATAGAAAATAAGTAAAGTAAATACAGAGAAGGGGTAATGAGCACACCCAAATGTCTGGGAGGTAAGGTCATGCGGAAAACAGATTCAACAATAGAAAGTAACTGTAGTAGAAGAGATCAAGACAAGACTACTGAAAATATTAACAGGCTCCAATGTCTCAAGATATTCTACCTAAATTAATGACAGTCACAAGTTGCATTTGCTGCTGAGCCAAATTAAAAATATGTATACAGTAATGCAGAACAGTAAAAACATGCATGTTGACAGGTTATCAAACCACTTTCAAAAGTTATTCTTTTGGAGCAGTGAGTCTGCCCTGGTGAATTATGTAAACCGCGTGAATATGGGTCTACTCAGCAGATACCAAAAGCTAATAAAACCCTCTACTTGAAAAATAGATCTGGCAGACTTCGGCCACAGTGTAAGAGAGATAGAATTACCCATTCAAAGCTTTAGATAAGTGTGCGTTGGAATGTATTGTGTTTCAGTTTCAACTGCCCGACAGCCTGCTAAATGACCAAGACTCCTGCAGCCTAAAGATGGTCACAGACTAAACAATGAACTGCAGACAGTCAGCTCACAGCCCTCCTGGATTTCCATAGCACATGAAGAAAACTGCAAGTTCTCACGACTGTATAACCTGCAGGGCAGTTCACGCACAACATAAGTCAGGTAATAACACAGTGACAAACATGAATTCTGAGCGTTAGAGACCCTGGAGTGGATCACTTTGCACCATACGTTCATGACAGCATAGGGCAAATACAAACCAGTAGTGTTGTAGGGGCTTGACAAATGTTAAATTGACAAATGTTAAACTGACAATTTTTGTGGCGCTTTCTGACATGCTTGCAGTTACCCAGAGTTATGAAGTTGTGTTCTGGTCACCAAACTAAGTAGTTCCCAAATTATGGATTACCTAAGTGACCAGGCTTATCCGTTCGGACCCAGACTGTCTACAATCATAAATGAACTTTGAACTGCACCATCATTTGGGGTGACTGGATTCTATACCAAGATGAAATTTTTGGAAAGACCGGTACAATAGATGGCCCAAGCCACAATGACAAGGTAATGTTGAAGGACATAATGGGAGACTTGGACCGTAGATATATGGCCTCCCATATAACAGACTGCAAGGGAATACAAATACACACTGCAAGCATTTGCCCACAGAATACAACCTAGGATAGACTATCGCAATTCCTAACTCCCTGGGTGATGAGTCCTCCAGTATTTGAGTCTCATTGAAAGGCCTCGCTTCTATATACCTGCAAGTAGTCAGGGAAGTGCCCTCTCGGTACAGAAACCACAGTGATTAAATATTTCCCAATATAAACTACTCGTGGAAAAGAAGCAGATAAGATTCCATGTTAAGAAATATCTGAGAATAAATGGCACCATAGTCTCAATTCAAATTGGGCTGGAAAGTCTACGTTATGGGGTCAGACAATGAGAGACTCCGCCATGGTGAATAAAAGGGTAGAGGACAGAAGATGACCAGGTAGAATGGTAGAGGGGCGTGGCTGGTGGCCCCTCAAGATGGCTGCACCCTATAGCTGCTCTTTGTCAGCCGCTCCGAATCCAACAGCTTCGGGGACATCAGAGGACTCATTCGGAGCGCGTGAAGAGACCAGGAGGTCCTGGCACGTCCCCAGAGCAGCGCAGCCCCCTAAAATCAAAACAGGGAGCGATGGGGATGGAATTGTAGGCGCCCGATGAGAGGTCCCAAGATGATGGCAGCAGGCATCGAACGAAGTTGAGGAGCCCGGTTGTGATCCGGGCCTCGTTGCGGGACCCAGATGGAGAGTAGGAGTCACACCGGGGCCCCAAGGTAATCAGCAGAGTGCCCCGAGGGAGCTGGAGGCCCCAGAGATGGTCAGTGGTTGCAGAGCATGGGGGGCTTGTAAACCCCAACGAGCAGCGGCCTTTAATTGGTGAGAGCAGCCCACCTCCAGTCACCTACAAGGGGACGGACCGCTGTGGGCCCCACCAGTGGGACTGGAGGTGGAGGGGACTTCTCTAGAGGGACACGGGCCCCTCTTTGACGCAGCGGCCAGACCCTTGGCGGATTGGCTCCCCCTGAGCTTTTGGGAGAGCCACTAACAGAGGGGTGAAGGGAGCCCGGCTGCCTAGGAGAATGAAAATTCGGCAGAGGACTGCTGACGGATCAGAGGTGACTGGACCCCCCCCAACAACCTGTGCTGCCTCTGAAGGGGGGCGACAGACGCAGCAGGGCTACTGCTGTGCATTGAGGACTAACCAAACACAAGGAGATGATGGACGGAGTGCTGAAACCTTTCAGACACTCATCCCCAGTCACAGATCTGGGCTGAATACATCATTCTTTAGCCCACTTCGCCACCTCAGTTCAGACCCAGGTAAATGCAAATCAGTCTTGACCCTGTGCCTCATGGGAACAGTACAGCACGAACTGCCAAGGCAGGTCTTCCCTGAACCGGAAGCTAGCCTGGCTGATGAAGGGTGATCCCTGAAACCGGTCCCAGGATGCTTGTTTCCGGTCCAGGGAGGACCTGTCTTGGCAGTTCGGGCTGGACTGTTCCCACAAGGAACAGGGTCAAGACTGATTTGCATATGGCTGGGTCCAAACTGGGGTGGTGTGGTGAGCGAAAGAATGATGGATTAAACTCAGATCCTTGCGACTGGGGGTGAATGTTTGCATTGTCCAGCATTCCGTCCATCAATTTTTTGCATGTGCATTGGGGATTTGCATATTGGAGAGTCCGAGGCCAGGGAGCCCTTCTTGAATGACTAAATGCTGCATGGGACTCCTAGGGGGGAGGTGAGAGAGGAAAGATGGGGCCTTCAAGTGAGAAGCTAGCTTAGTATATGGTGCACACTTATGTAAGTGGGCACCCTGGAGTAATCCAGACAACCCGTATGGTGATTTTAGTGGTCTTAAACAACCTTAGAAAGCTCTCTAAATAGTAGCTGTGGAGAGCAGCCTTCAGGCTTAGTCCAGGAGTGTAAAGCAGCTTGTTTTACCAGAACATAATCTTATAGGTATAGATTATGTAAAAAAACCACACTGTATTTATAAAAATATGTATTTATTATAAGACACTCACTAACACATGCAGATATCTCCTAGCCGGAGATATACACAATGCTCACAATACTTTCCAATTTAATAGAAACAGGTAAGTAGCACGAGTACACAGTGGTCGCCAGGGGGAGACCAAACCATATACTAAAATAGTGGTATGCGAACCACGACTCGAGGTTATACCCAGAAGACGTAGAAGTGCGGGTCCCAAGGTAAGTAACAAGAAACCCCACAGAGGCTGTGTGCAGAGTGGGAACATGACAGCAGGCTCAATGCACGTCAATGGGTAAGTCGCGGTTGCAATTTTAAAGAAGGACCCTTCCCAGTGGACCCTGAAGAAACCCCCTGGAAGACAGAAGGTTGGAGAGCCACCCCACTCATGGATACCTTAGGAACCAGGATACCTACACCAGGTAAGCCGGGTGCAAAGGTGTGAAGTGGCTTCAGAATCCGCCGTCGATTCCAATGGACGACTTCAGGAAGATGCCGCTGCTGGAGAAGGTAAAAATGTCCGGTGGAACCCAAAGGTGTATTAAAGTCGAGAAGTATCTGCAAGCAGAGGGGACAGAGTCTGCCAATCAGGAGTGACCAGGAGGCACGGAAGACGAATGCCCATCGATGTTGAATGTTGCAGGAGAGGTGACGAGGACCTTGGAGCTGCAGCTGTGCGGACCAGGCGACGCTGTGGAAGACCAGGGGTCATTCACGAGCTGTCCCACGTCAGATGTCGAGAGTTGAGGGGGTTGGTGTCCGTCGAGAGCACCAACAACCCTTGGCAACTGCAAACATGGAAAGCGAAGAATGTGCAGTGTCGGGACCAGCAAGGTCCAGGTGACTCACCACAAGCAGGTGAATCAGGAAAGGCCTGAGCAATCAGGGGAACCTGCTGAAATTAAAGAAGACCCTCAAGAGGACTCACAGGCCGGAGGCACTGGAGTCGCAAGAGGACCTCGAGCAGCTCACCAAAGATGCAGGCCCATTATGCAAGTGATGCGGTGAGGACGAAAATCTTGCTCACAGGAAAAGCTTGAGGTTGGGGCTACTTGGAGCCCGAAGATCTTGGCGGAAGGAGGCCAACAAGCCTTTGCTACTGCAAGTCGACGCTGTGCACAGGGGTTCGGTTCCTGCAGCTCCGACAAGGGATACTGGCCTCAAACTTGGTGAGAGGACAGGGCAGGCCTCGAGGGATGTGAAGAACCACCACCTGTGTTGCTGAGCCTTTCGGAGTCCGTGGGAGCCCAGGTTCAGCAGACCGGTTAACTTCGTTGCGGTGCCTGCAGATGCAGGGAAGTGACTCCTTCACTTCAAGGGAGATTCCTTCAGGTGTCCTGGATGCCCACAGTCCTTGGAAGGTTCCTGTATGGAGCACAGGCATGGACGTTGCAGCAGACGAGCAGGGCAACGAGATCAGGAGCAGCAGGAGTCTTCCCACTTGCAGTCCTGATGCCCAGAGCTTAGTCCAGAGTGCCCAGATGGTCGAAGAAGTGGTGTCTTGAAATTAATCTTGTCCCACGACGAATCTAGGGACCCACCCTCAGGTAAGCCCTTAAGTAACCCAAGGAAAGGTTTGGGACGATTCAAGGTTCCCTCCCAGGGGAGGGGTCGGACACTCCCATGTCCTTTGTCCAGTATCGCGCCAGAGCGGGAGCCAACGGCAAGCTGGCAAGTCCTCCCTCTCGGCCCAAATACACTAAACACCGTCTGGGAGGTGATCACATCTCCCTGTGACAGAATACCTATTGTTCTGCCTTCGCCTGCTCGAGTTTGGCTCAGCAGCAGGAGGGCAGAATCGTGTCTCTGGTCGGCAGCAGCCACGTTGTGCTGTCCGGGTCTTCCTAGACTGGTACCGGGAGCACTGAGGGCCTCCCGGAGGAGACTTACAGTGCATGGAATAATACCCCCACACCGTAAACGGTGTGGGGGTATGATTCCAACATGTTTGATACCAAACATGACAGGGTTCCTTACAGCCAGTTTAGAGATGGTCATCGCGTAATGATGCATGGCCACTATGTATCATAATGGCCGATGCACTTACAAACCGGGATAATGGACTCGGAAGGTTGTAGGGGTGTCCTGGTCATGCAGGGGCACCCTCACACTTAAAACCGAGCACCCTGCCTTCAGGATTGAAAGGCCTGCTTTAGGGGTGACTTATAGGTTTAAGTGCAGTGACCTTAGATATAAGGAAACCTATATCTTTCATAAGTGGTGCTAGCACCAGTTTACACAGGTTGCAATGGCAGGCCTGTAGTTACAGTTTGAGTGGTCTCACATGGGTGGCAAAATGCATGCTTCAGCCCTTGGGGGACCCCTGGTGTACCTATGCCCTGTGTACCTCAGTACATCAGGACTGCAAGTGGGAAGACTCCTGCTGCTCCTGATCTCGTTGCCCTGCTAGTCTGCTGCAACGTCCATGCCTGTGCTCCATACAGGAACCTTCCAAGGCTTGTGGGCATCCAAGACACCTGAAGTAATCTCCCTTGAAGTGAAGGAGTCACTTCCCTGCATCTGCAGGCACCGCAACTAAGCTGACCGGTCTGCTGATCCTGGGCTCCCACTGACTCCAGCAGGTTCAGCAACACAGGTGGTGGTTCTTCACATCCCTCGAGGCCTGCCCTGTCCTCCCACCAAGTTCGAGGCCAGTATTCCTTGTCGGAGCCGCAGGAACCGAACCCCTGTGCACCGCGTCGGCTTGCAGTAGCAAAGGCTTGTTGGCTTCCTTCCATCAAGATCTTCAAGCTCCAAATAGCCCCAACCTTAAGCTTCTCTTGTGACCAAGATCTTCGTCCTCACCGCATCACGGGCCTGCATCTTTGGTAAGCTGCTCGCGGTCCTCTTGCGACTCCAGTGCCTCTGGCCTGCGAGTCCGCTTGAGGGTCTCCTTTGATTTCAGCAGGTTCCTCTGATTGCTCGGGGCCTGCCCTAACTCCCCTGCTTGTGGCAAATCACCTGGACCTTGCTGGTCCCGACACTGTACTTCTTCACTTTCCACGTTGGTTGCAGTTGCAAAGGCTTGTTGGTGCTTCTGACGGACACCGACCCCATAACTCTCGACATCCGACGTGGGACAGCTCGTGAACAGCTCCTTGTCTTTTTATAGCATTGCCAGGTCCGCACAGCTGTAGTTTCAAGGTCATCGTCACCTCTCCTGCAACACTCTACTTCGGTGGGCATTCGTCTTCCGGGCCTCCTGGTCACTTCCAAGTGTCTCTGTCCCCTCTGCTTGCAGGTATTTGTCATCCTTGATCCACCTTTGGGTTCCACTGGACACTTTCACCTTCCCCAGCAGCGGCATCTTCCTGAAGTCCTCCAGTGAGTTAGACTGCGGTTTCCGACGCCACTTCACACCTATGCACCAGGCTTCCCTGGTGTAGGAATCCTGGTTCCTAGGGTATCCACTGGTGGGGTGGCTCTCCAACCTTGTGTTTTCCAGGGTTTTTTTTCAGGGTCCAATGGGAAGGGTCCCTCTTTAAAATTGCAACCGCGACTTACCCATTGACTTGTATTGAGCCCGCTGTCGTGTTCCCACTCTACACACGGCCTCCGTGGGGTTCCTGGTTACTTACCTGGGGTGGTTCCTTGGGTCCCTGGCAATTCTACGTCTTCTGGGTATAGACTCGACTCGTGGTTTGCATACCACTATTTTAGAATATGGTTTGGTCTCCCCTTGGCGACCACTGTGTATTCGTGCTACTTACCTGTTCTATTGCAAAGTATTGTGTACATCTCCAGCTAGGAGATATCTGTATGTGTTAGTGAGTGTCTTATAATAAATACATATTTTTATAAATACACTGTGTGGTTCTTTTTCACTTGATCTATACCAATAAGATTATGCTCTGGTAAAACAAGCTCATTTACACTCCTTCTGGACTAAGCCTGAAGGCTGCTCTCCACAGCTACCACTTAGAGAGCTTTTCTAAGGTTGGCTGAGACCACTAAAATCACCATAAGGGTTGTCTGGATTGGTGCAGGGTGCTCACTTACATAACTATGCACCATATACCAAGCCAGCTTCTCACAGTGACCATTTACCCAGACTATACAATGGAGGTGCAGTGAAGGTGGCCTCCTTCACAGAGGTTAAACATGCACTCCACGAGGCGAATGTTCGATACATGCTGCTATTTCCTGCCAGACTCAAGCTGATGGTGAATGATGTGTTCTTTAATTCTCTAACAGTGGTGTGTGAATGGCTGGAGACCCACCGAGCGGGAATGGATGGAGCCCCCTGGACCAGGCCTCTGAAGCCTCAGAGTAAAAGACGCAGAAGCTGAGATATGTCGTGTGAGTGGACCCTCGAAAGCACAGGCCACGCAGGGCTGTCTGGAGGTAATTGAGAGTGCTAATCAATTTGCAACCCTGAGACACACCGACACAGATAGGGACTCCATGGCACCGAGCTCCCCAGGCACAGTATCAGAGGAGAGGGGTCCAGACTTCACCCTACAGATGATCGCTTCGTGGACGACATTTAAGGTGCCATACTCTGAGGTGGACCTGAGATGGGTTCTTGCGTTGATTGCCCAGTTTACTGGACAGACACTACTGATTAGCCGCTGCAGAGAATGACCGCTGCCAGACAACAGATGGGCTACATGGGACTTCCGTGGACATTCTCTCACTGTGCCCTGGTAAAGACTCCACAAGTATTTGGGACCCATGAAAAGTGATTTGGGGGGGGGGGGGGGTGATGCGGTTGGCGAAGCGGTACCCAAGTCACCCCTGACTAACTACTTCCTTAGGGGCGAGCTCACAGTACAGGTTTGCACAGTTGCATAAGGTTTTTAGTTCTGAAAGTAGGCATCTGGATGGGTGGCCGTTGCCACGCAGTACTGGGGAGTAGGCATTGGGACTGTTCGACTCAGGTGGCAGAAGATCATTCTCACAGTATTGGTATCCTATAAGGTTTGCAGTCAAGAAGGAGGAGGTGGGGTGGGTGCCTGGGGGTGGGTGCCTGGGGGTAGACCTATTGCAACGACATATCTTATACCTTTATTAGCTGGAATGTGAGGGGTATGAGATCGACTGCGAAGAGGCATAAAATCTGATCATACACATGACGTAGGGGGATAGATGTAGCTCTTCTGCAGGAGATGCATTTGGTGACTAAGAAAGCAGATGCACCGGGCGGAGATAGAGAGTCCGGATGTATGCAGCAACCTATTTGTCCTTTAGTCAAGATGCGTATCAGGTCGGGGACAACTCTAGAAGCTCTGTCTACTCACAGTGACAATGAGGAGAGATGTCCTCATGGGGGGAGGGGGGCTTACCAGAACATAGCTGGTGATGGGCAGCATATATATGCCCAGGACGCTAACCACATGCTGTTCTATGACTCCCTGACACCGCTGTTGGCGCAAACCTCAGGGGTGCCATTGCTCTTGGCAGGGGATTTTAAAACTGTAGTGTAGAAGACCCAAACATGGATAGCTCCAACCCACCTCTTCCAGGCTCCCCAACTGTTAGGGTCGATGCAGTTCCGCGGGTGGTATTCCCAGTGGGCCTTGTTGGATGTGTGGTGCGAGCAGAACACACACACACGGGAACACACTTCTCACCGGTACACGACCCACATGTGAGGCTCAACAGCTAGCTGTGCAGCCCGGCTATAAAAAGGGGCGGTCTCCAGAGAAGAGCACCTAGCCCTCAAACTGTCAGATCATAACCCAGTGCTTCTTGACCAGGCTATGGGGAGGAGCACCTTGGTGAAAACTAACGACATCCTCGTTACTGGAACCCACCTTCAGGGAGCCCCTACTTTACTGAGAACAAGGGCACAGCAGGGAACATAGGGACTGAATAGAAAATGTTTAAGGTGGTGGTCAAGTGATTCTACATTGGGCAATCCGTGGGATTGCGCAGTGCTCTGTCCGACAGGCTAACAATGCTAGAAAACAAACTAGCTGGCACTGAGCACTCCCTCCCGACTGATCAGACAGCGCATCCTCGATTGTTGCAACACCGGGAGGAGATTGCAGTGACTACAGAACAGCGGCGCACTCAAGTGGAGGGACCATGTAGACAACTCCCATGCGGAGTGGGGCAGAGCAGAGAGGCTACTTGCCTGGATGATATGCGAAGACCAGCACAGTCATGCTATTGCCCGCATCAGGAATGACAGGGGAACCCTAGTACATACTTACGACGAGATACTGGCAGTCTTCTCATATTACCAGGATCTATACAGTGTCCAACAGGAGCCTGGAGCTGAAGTGATGAACAGTTTTCTGCACAGGGAACAACTCCCGCGCTTGGAGGCAGATGATCAAGAGGCTCGGGGAGGACCCATATTAGAAGAGACGGTTCAGGGCTATCATTAGAGACTTAGCTGGCGGGAAAACCCCTGGCACGGAGGCTTACCAGCAGAGTTTTACCGCACATACGTGGGAGACCTGGCCCCAGGCTTACTGCGCTCTATGCCCATGCACTAGAGGAGGGGCCCCTACCAGCCTAGTCTCGGGAGGCTCAGATTGTGTCTGTGCCTATGACGGGGGGAGATTATGATGAGGTAGGGGCACATAGGTCGCTATTTCTGTCAAACAGATTTTCAAATATTGAGTAAAATCTTGCGGACCGGCTGCATGACCATCTGCCCACCCTCATGCATCTTGGGGACCGGCTGCGTGACCATCTGCCCACCCTCGTGCATAGCGATCAGAATAGCATTATCCCGCAGCGCAGCAACTTGTTCAATATACGTCAACTGTTCCACATCATGGGAGAGATGCCAGAGGGATATGCACAAGAAGCCCTGGCCCTCTCCATAGACACACAACAAGCCTTTGACACATTGGTCTAGAACATAGGTACTCACAAACATTTTCCCAGTGGCCAAAAGGTTTGGTCTGTGATGTGCCCGAGGGCCGCACTGATGTCAGCGGGATGGCGGGGATTGGCGTTCGGGTAGGTGTAGGCGAAGCGAAGGATGTACATGTAGTGGCTGGAGTAAATAATGTGAAACCAGAAAACCTAAGACTAATCCTGGCTTACCCACTTTTCCAAATTGTGTGATCCTAGGCAATTTCACATTCCCTCCTTTTCCTTCATGATCACATATAAGGGGACATCATTTCAGGGTGTGCGCTGTACAAAACCTGCTCCTGTGTTTGATGTAATAAACTATAATGTTGTTCATGTATAATAGGAACCTATGCCAACCAAAAAGAGCACATAACTAGCCTCTTTAGTTCACAATTGGCTTTATTGTCAGGGTAGGGGGAAGAATTAATGTTAGAAAATTCATGTTTGAAAACTATCGCTTTTTAATTAATAATGCTGAATGCACGGATAGAATTAATTATACTAAGGTGAAAAAGCTCTGCAGGTTAATTAAATACACTTTCAATTTTGAAGAGACTCATAATTTAACACTTTTGCTGCAAGATGTCTTTTAAAGTGAAGGTTCCTAAAGTTGAGCACAGGCCTCCCAAGTTACTTAGTTTCTTTGACACTAATCAACCTTGAAAAAATAATTGCATATCTATTTAATATCTTTTTATTGTTAGTGCTCAGTGGAGGAAACAGCAGCCCAGTGTTGGGATTTCACTATTGGACGCAGATGCTCGGGCTCGAGTCTGGGTGGGGGTGACATCCAGAAGTGCCCCCTTTCCCCAATACATTTTGCACTGGTGGTGGAACCTGTTGCCAGTATTACGAGACGGAGAGAGTACCCTGGGTGGTTATCACTGGCAAATTATGTACACGGTGTACCTATATGCCGTCAATATGTTGGTCTAGCTCCGTCGTCCGGAATTGGGACTACAGGGATGCATGTCCATGCTAGAGGAGTTGGGTGAGGCATTGGGAAATCGGACAAATTGGGGAAAGACATTTGCCTTCTCCTCGTCTCCAGGTCAAGCCTAAGCGTCACACTCAGCGACAGACCACCATATCCAATGGGCGCCAACACAGCTGAAATACCTGGGAGTGAGTGTGTTCAACACGAAGGAGGGCACGAGGGAGGCCAATCTGGGATCCGTGCATCGAGGAATCAGGGGTTGGTGAAAATGGGACACTCCCTGAAACTCCTCACTATGGCTAGAGCAGCCCTTACTAAAATGGCGATGATTCTGATATGAATCCCTCCGGACTTGGTTTCAGACCCTAGATGCTGTATTTCAGGGCTTGATGTGTGTGTGTGCACAATATAGTATCTCTCGCCACGCTATTTCGGCCCGCCAGGAGTGGAGGTCTAGGGGTCCCCGATATGGGACTATACTTTCTATTGGCACAGGTACAGTGGCTGGCGGGCAGGGATGCGAGGGACCTCGGGGGGGGGGGGGGGTCACTGATCCCTGGCGCAAGGGCACCCTTGTGGCTTGGTTGATGGGACCACTCACCCATCAAGACTACTGATGTTTGCAGCGAGATGCTGGAGGGCCTTGGTGGCATGACTGCACCACTCAGTGCTATATGCTACAGCGATCCCATTAGTGGGCCTCCCAGCCTTGCGAGAGAGCTACTTCACGGAACGAAGGCTGGAACAGTAGCTAGTGGCAGGTATAGAAACTGTGGGAGATTGTTATGCTGAGGGCACGCTATGCACTTTGGACTCCTTAGTAGTGGAAGAGGGACTGCCTGAGACCCAATTTCTCACATATGGGGCAGCCCTGAAAGCCCTATGGGCGGGGGAGAAGCCATGGACACATGGGGCTCTACAGGTTCTTCGGACCCATGCCCACGCCAGCAAATTGATTTCATGGCTCTATAAATCAGCAGTGGAAATGACCACTGAAACTCTCCCGCAGGCGTGAGTAGTCGGAAGCGGTGCTGGGTAGGAGGTTCAAAGACAGGGAGTGGAAGATGGCACAGGAACAGGTTCACAGGGTCTTACACAATACCCGCTTCAAATATATGCAATTCAATTATAGACATAGCACCTACCTGACCCCCCCACCAAATAAACATTACGAGACAAACCGAGCACATGCAGTGCCCTAGGTGTGTGCTTGATGATGCTGGGTATTCATGCACATGGTGTGGGACTGCCCCACAGTCCAGCGGTTTTGGCACTTGGTAATCGCTAATGTGGAGCGCACACAACAGGTGGAGCACCCACTCCATAGATATCTTCCTGTTGGGGTCTACCAAAAGAAGCTACATAAGGTTGAGCGACAGATTATTGGATTTAGTCATGGACCAGGCAAAACGGGAGATATCGCTCCACTGGAGGTCGTGGGAGGGCACACACCTGTTGGCGATTATCACTGGGGTTGTGAGCCAGAGTGGAAGCTACAGCGTTAAGAGATAAGGAGAGGCGAGGGGTGCGGAGGAAACCCATTGCCAGACTATGGCTAGAAGTACTAGAGGCCTTCTTGACAGGGGAGGCAGACGTACCCCTGGCCCGCAACCTTACTACAGCGTAAAATCGGTTGGGGCTTCTGTGGCTCTTTCTCCCCTTCTCTCTTTCCCCCATTCTTCAGGCAAGGAGGGCATATGTTGGGAGCCCGCCCCTTACTTTCCTTCCCCTCCGTGGTTCCAGACACTACTACGTGCATGTTCCTCTTAATTTCCCCCCCACCGCACACACTCTCCTCCCCACCCCCCCTTAGGACATGAACTCCCCAGTACTAGTCCGCTAGATTACAGTAGACTACATTTGGGTACAAATGGACATTTTGTCCCACCACAGGATGAGTTTGTTTGTGTTTCTTGGTTATTGTAGTTAAACGCTTCCTTGCTACTTAACTGTGGACCTACGTGAGGGTAACACCAGCCTCAGGTGGCATTGGGACAATGAGACAGGCTTAGGGGTGGACACAGGTCATAATCCTGATATGAAGGGGAGTGAACCTAGATTTATTCAGAATCATTAAAATGCGGTTTATGTCTGACGGGGTGTGCGTGTCCTGACTTGCTTACTCATTACACCGGTTTGTTCAAAGAATAATCAACAAAAACATTTTATTTAAAAAAAGGTAGAGTTGGGATATACGCCACCTTACGGAGACCTACACAACTCATTAAATTGAAGATTGCTAAATTGCCTTTCAACACCTTGTACATAGCAAAGCGGAACATGCACCTGTACAGACAGACACTAGGAACCGGTGAAAGAGACATTTGGATGCCATCAGTGAAACAAAGAGGGAAGCTCCAACAGCTATACATGCCACATAAAATTCTGCAGACATCATGGTGCAACTTCACTAGGAAACTGCAAATACATTTGCTATTACCAAATTCTTTATAGATCAGAATCCGATGGGGCAATACAGGCAGAGGAAAGGTTTTTTCAGAACTTGCATCTCCCAACATTAAATGATGATTGCAGGCCTTTACTGAATGGAGAAATAACGAAAGAGTAAATAATTCCAGACACAGCATAATTGCCCTATACTAAAGCACCAGAATGTTGGTCTTACTGAAACCAAATAAAGATCTTCTTAAAAGTGGTAACTATCAACCCATTTCCGTGCTCAATATCAATATTTAACTGCTAGCGAACAGGCTCAAGCAGGTCGTACCATCCCTCATTCATTGAGCCAAAGTGGGTTTCATACCAAGGAGATAGCCATAAACACACCAGGGGTGCCCTTGAGAATCTGTATTTTATGTGGATGAAATATTACTGTCACTTACAAACTTGACCAAATCTCTCTCAAGAGAGGCAAATGAATTTCCCCATATTTTAGGCTATAAAGTGAATTGGAATAAAGGCGAGACAATTCCCATGTCTAAAGCCACAACACTGGCTTCTACTGCAGGATATAATTTTCAATGGAAAAATAATAAACTCAAGTATTTAGGAGTGAGGACTAGAGCACATTGTAGAGAATAATCCCACTCCATTTATGACTAAACAAATGCAAAATAGACAGGTGGTGCCACCTTAACATACCCTTGTGGGACAGGGGTTCTGGTCGTAAAAATGGTGGCTGCCTAACCTCTTGAACAATGTCACAGGAATGTTGCCACTAGCGATCCTTCCAAAACAAATGTAAGTCATGGATATATCCATTTGATCCTTTGTATAGGGTTCTGTAAAACGGAACCTGTGTGCTTATAAACTGATAGCAGGTAGGAAGAGTGGTGGTCTGTTTCCCTGCATTAAATAATATTTGGTGCTACATCTCGCCTACTCAGAGTACATGTTACCCGAGACCAAAGAACCACTGTCACAGATAGGAATAGAGAAATGACTCAACAACTGATGATTGGATTTTCACATATTGTAAGCTTATAGACAGCCGTCATCTTGAACCACCAATCCAATTGCTTAAACCATGCCGAGAATAGTACTGGTGCACAACTTGATTCATTGCTCTGACTCACAACCTTTGTAAATTTAGTCCAAGCCTGAATGTGTTCTTTCTCTGACTGTTACCTGTTAACAGACCCCAAATGTTGTCCACAAAATGTTCCTATCCACGACACTGATGTCCTGATTCGCCATCTGATTACTCAGCAATTTGGAGGGTCCACTCTTATAGACCAATACTACTAAGTCTACATTCAGCCATGCATACTCAGAAATCTAGAATAGTACCCCCACCATGAATAATTCATATTGCTTATGTAAGGAAATTGGCTTTCCTTTCTAGCTTTCACACAACACGCCTCCCACCTAAAAAAATTTCGTCCTTGGGACCAGCTGGCCCATTAATACAGGTGCTGCAAATCAAATTTTAGCCCAAATGATAACCTTTCACTTAGGCAAGCCGTCGAAACGACACAGAATAATATAGATGTCTCAATTGTTCACATCTATATACTAGTCACTTCACTACTGCTGCACTCTTTTTATTAAAAAAAATATATTTATTGGCATTTCCTTACACAACAAACATGTTTATAAGCGCAATTTCAAAGTATGGCAGTCAGGCTTCAGGCCTCTCGTCAACACATGCACCATGCAATTCCAAAATAAACACAGATAAAAGAGTGCAAAATTCAATATAAATAGGGCCCATGTTCTCCAAGCATCTAAAAAACAAATCTTGGCAATAGCCCATGCTCGTCACAACTCCGAATTTAAAAAGGTGCTCTAAGGTATGAAATAACATTATTCGGCATTATCCAGTCTGCCGTCTTATCATACAAGAACATTCCCCATTGCTCTACATAAATATGGACCCTTGGGAAGTCTTAGTGGCAGCCGTAGTACAGACACATTAATCGAGCAATAAAAAAGTAATGTAATGCAAACTCTTACAAAAGAGAAACAAGTTTCAACTAGCGGTTCTAGTATTAAGACGCATCATTAAAATCTCTTCTTTTCCAGAGGAGGTGATTGCATAACTCACAAATGTATACTCTTTAATAAGCCTGGGGAGGGGGATAAAGGGTTTTGTATGCCCATATATTTTCCTTCAAAATGTGCCTCGTTCGGGTGACGGTGTATTTCGGGGTGATACCACAGCATGTTCAGTTCATTGCGTCTCGGTGGCGTCATCTGTGTTGCCCTCTCCCCTGCTGTCACAGTCCTACCAGCAGGGGACGACGTACCCCTCATGAGTCCTCTCTCATCAATGCCCTCTCTTCTGGCTCACACTTCATCTCATTCCCAAGCCGCCACTGTAGGGCCGGTCTCCTCCATCCACTTGAACGCTAACCGTCGCCTTGCCAGGACCAAAGCAAGGTCCGCAAATCTTGAACCTACTTTTTTTTAGCCTTGGGTCTAGGAAACCGACCCAAGAGGCAAACTAAGCTGTACAGGGGAGTAAGCGAGCCAACACTCCGTTGACCAGGGATATAACCTTGTTCCAAAAGTTCTGCAGTTTCGGGCAACCCCATGCCATACACGCAAACTCTGCATCCGACTCCCCACATCTGGGACAACACCGTTCATTACCCCTGTAAATGGCCTGTAATCTGTGTGGAGTCAGATAGGTCATGTGCAAGTAATTAAATTGGATGAGCTTAAATTTGGTATTCCTAGAGACGGGCTTTGGGCTCCCCAATACTTTACTCTATTCAGTCTGTTAAATCCCTTCTCAAAATCCCTCCCCACCGTCCTAGTCTCTTCTCTAAAGGGTTCGTCACCATCTCCAGCTGTGCTATGTACAACCATTTCATAAAGTGGCTTGCCGCCCCCAGAGTCACCAGTGCCTGGAGCACACCATGAGTCTCAGGTTCTTGTTTGCTTCCAGTCCATAAGTCTCCAAATATTCTCACCAGTGCGTGGTAAGTCACAAACTGGCCAGGGGCCAGATCATAGTGGGATAGGAAATCTTAGGCCAACCGCCGAAGATGGCTGCTTGCTGAAGCGGCTCCGAGAACCACTGCCTTTTTCCCCTTACATCCATCTATTAATCAGAGTGCCATCGACTCGCTCTCTGGGCCGAGGCTGTGTGGATCCCTGATGGCTGAATCGCCGCTCCGACGCCCGGAAAGAACAGTACAGAGGGAAGGCCTGACATTCTGCAAGGACCCATGGCCTCAGTTGCCTCCTCGGGCCCGGGTGCACGCCAGTCTGTGGGCCCATTGAAATAGAGGCCCCCCAGCTGATACCGGACCGTGTGCGGCACGCTGCCGAATAGACTGCACCTCCTGGGCAGCGCAGACCGGGGGAGGGGGGGCGCGGTGCTGAGGGCAGACATCTCGGGCCCGAGCGAGGAAAGACTGACCGCTGCACAGAGCAGGCCTGCTGCGAGATACGTGGCTGCGGCCTAGGAATAGTCTGTATCCAGCCAACTGCCGGAGATGTCTCCAAAGAGGGCCGAGAAGAGTGGGCGTGGCGCCTGCGGCAGCGAGAGGCCTGCGAGTCCACCCATTGCTTCGCCACTTCTTTGGACATCGCGAACAGCGCACTGCTGTCCACAGCTGAAGTCCCATACTGCTAGGAGCACGGCCTGAGGCTGAACCCGGGCCTCCGCGATGCCTGCAATACAACGACGCCCGAAAGGGGGTCAAAGTGAGCGTGAGCAGCCCCTGGAGTCGCAGGGAGGTCCAGGCTCTAGGGCCTGCCACGCCCCCCCCCGCCCCTTGGGGTGCCACAGGAAGACTCCAGAGACTTTAATAATAAATCGTTAGCCCATACAGCAGCCAATGCTCTACGTCCCTCACTTTGGTCTCCTTCCCCATAAGGCCACAGATTGCCATCTGCTGTAGCAAGCAGCAAGAGATGGCGTGGGACTGTTTGGCCAGTATCGCAGCGAGAGACTAAGGTGTAAACTACATCTTTGTGTGCTGTGAGCCTCCCCTCTCACCCCATCATACAGTGGTGAGGCCTCCCTGAGGTGATTACCACCCCAACATATTGGAGACAGAGTACGGAGGTGTGCACCCTGAGATATAGTCCCAGCAAACATAAGATCCCAAATGTCAGCCCGGTAAAACCCGAAAAAAGACACACGGGGTGAAACGCAAGAGGCCGCAGTGGACTTGAAGGACTCCAACAGACGGGCGGCGGCGATTACCCCCATCCCTCCCCTTGCTAGATACAGAGATCACCTCGCCTTGCTGCCAAGATGACAGGCAGAAAGAACGCAAAAGGGCGTCACCAAACAAAGATTGACAAGTATGCTCTTACCAGAGGACCGGAGACTCAGGAGGGCTCCCAGGACCAATCCACCACCGAAACCCCACAAATCTCAGAAGAAACTCCTCTGTCCCTTCGAGACATTATGCCGCTATACAGGGAGTATGCACCGCACTAGAATCCCGTATTGACACTTATGACAGAGGTCTCCCTGATGAGAGTGGACCTTCACAACCTGGGAACAAGAGTCAAGGAGGTGGAAGACTCAACGGTGCATCTGCTCCAAGACACTAAGTGCCTTAAGGCGCAGGTGGGGGAACTAGAAGAATCAAACAAGCTCCTGGAAGAGCAGCTGGAAGATTTCAAAGGAAGATCCTGTTGGAACATCATCCGAATTTTGGGGGTCCCTGAACGTGCAGAGGAGCCAGCTGCAGACCTATTCATAGAGGACCTCATCCTCAAATATCTCCCGCCGCGGGGACTTTTCAAGTTTTTCTCCATAGAGAGCACACAGGGTGCCAGGGGGCCGCCCTCGACCATGGGGCCCCTCCCAGCACACTGGTAGCACGACTTTCATTTCCGAGATCGTGACTCGAACCTTCAAATGGCCCGAACTGCTCTACCAGTACTATATGACAATGCACGCTATACCTTCCTCCCAGACTTCACGATGAAAGTCCAAACGAAATTGCCATGACGTGAAAAAGGCCCGATGGGGAAGGGGATGAAATATTCAATGCTTTTCCCGGCTAGACTATGCATAGAATCAGAAGGCAAGGCATGGTTCTCCACCACTCTGGAGGAGGAGGCCTGGGAATGGCTTGTGGGTGAAGACCAGTTGAGGGTGCCAGGCGAGGTGCACGCCGCGGAGTGTGACTGCGTGGCCTTAGAACGACTACCAACCGGATAGTGGGACAACCCCTGGCGAGAGAGCACCAACAGAAGATGGGAGCAACAGGAGGGCCGAGACCCTTAGCGATGCCCATATCCTAAGACTGAGAGCAACTAATTTTGGAGTCAGAACCTGAGATCGTCAAGTTTTACCTGAGTGGGTAGTGGGCTGCGATATGCTCCTGTTGGACCAAATCAGACACCCCAGCCGGTGTAGGAGGAGGTTTTGGTAGGGCAATTCCACTCCTTATGATACAAACTTTGGAGTACATATGGCCAAAGATGATGGCGCTACATGTTAATACAGGTACGGGGACGGGTGGTGGGTGAGAAGGAAGGCCTACAACCACCTAAGTTTAGTATGTTGGGGTGGGGCGACAGGCACTCTGCAGAGTTCAGGTCCGTCATGTAGGGTAGCGGGGGGGGGTCTTGTTCTTCTTGTTTGGTTTTGTTTCAATAAAATACGGTTGGGGATTGTGGGAAAATGTCACGAGGGTGAGGGGGAAGGCTTCACGACCCCTCAATTTCCTTTGGACTATTCCCTTTAGGACAGGGGACTAGGATGAGCTATGTCTCATGATAAAAAATTATATTATTGAAGAGGCTGCCACAATTACAGAATGACGCCTTGAAGAGATCAGACGGTGGGGCGGAGAAAACCACCTTACACAGACAAATGACCACAAGTATTAATATTCCAGAGCTTCGCCTCCGGTCTTGGAATGTAAACGGGTTGGGGGATAAAATCAAGGGGGGGGGGGGAATAGTGCTACAGTACATCAAACGACACTCTCCAGGCGTCAACCTACTGCAGGAAGCACATCTTTTAGATAATGCCTGTAAGGCACTGGACCGCTTGGGCTACAAAATGGTGGCACACGCGGGATATACTTGTAGCTCCCGGGCCACAGGAATTCTCCTTTAAACGTGTTTTCCTCTCTCAATAGACCAGGTTTGGACAGACAGGCAGGGTAGATATGCAGCTCTGAAAGGCGCGGGGGAGAAGATCAATATCATCTCTGTTTACATACCACCAACTCTACACAGCACCACCTTCCTAGATATCTGTACGCTCATGCTCCAATTGCCAGAGGGTGAGTTCCTGATAGGAGGCAACTTCGATAGGACACTGACACCTTAGACCGCGACCGCTACACCTCCCCCCGACAACACTTTACATTTCACTCTGAGGCCCATGGCAGTATGTCCCGCATTGACGTTCTGATTTTGTCTGCCTCCTCCCTGCCGAATTTCCGAGAGGTGCAGCACTTGGCGAGGGTCATAACGGACCACTTCCGAATATGGGCAAGATACCGCCAGGGTACCCCACGGAGAGGGGCACAATCTTCATAAACCCATGGTACCTGGGCACAATCTTCATAAGCCCAGGGTACCCGAGACTTTCAACTATACAGGAGGGACTAATAAAATAAATGACCCATTATTTAAAAGAAAACGAGCATTCAGTCACCTCCTCATTGACGCTTTGCGAGGCCTACAAGACCGTATTCAGGGGCCAAGCTCTGTCATTGATGGTGGGACACAGATGGGAGACGTATGCCAAGATAGAGGCACTGGAGCGGGAAATCCTGGAATCTCAACTGGGGGACATGGCACATATAGACACGCAACATTGTCTGAAACAGCAGGAATACCAAGACAGTGACGGAAGCGGCTAGAACAAAAGATAGGGCTACGCAGCTCCCAGTACAAACTGCGAGATAGGACAGGAAAACTACTTGCCTGGCTGGAAAGACTGGACCGAGCGAGATGCTGGGTAGCGGCGCTGGAACCTGCAGATGGACAACATCAGAGTGACCCAAAAGCAATTGCAGATACATTTGCAGCCAAGTATACCAAGCTCTACTCCTCTAAAGTAGCTGGTTCAGAGCAGGAAGCCCTGACCTTTTTAGCTGTTAGATTGCTCCCTACCCTTTCTTTAGATGAAGTAGCGTTATTAGACAGCGACTTCGCAGAGGAGGAAGTGAAGCAGGCTAGTCGAGCACTGCAACCGAGCAAGGCAACAGGGCCTAATGGCATGCTCCTAGAATTATACAAGCTTAAGGCTTCCACCATATGGGCCTATCTTCTAAAAATGTTTGAAGAGAGCAGGGAGGTGGGTATACTTCCTGAGGAACAGACTCACCTTAGTGGTTGCAATACATAAAGAGGGCAGGCCACCGGAACACTGTGCCTCTTACAGACCCATTTCCTTACTCAACGCAGAGGCAAAGATTTTTGCTTAATTCCTCGCTCTTCGTCTAACCCCATTAATGGCGAAACTGGTCCATCCAGACCAATCAGGATTCATACCCGGTCGGAACAAAGCACTTAATCTGCGTCGACTCCATGGAGTCCTAGGCCTTGCGCACACAATCAGTGAGGCTGCAGCGATCCTGTCCCTTGATGCCTGCATGGCCTATGATACTGTGGAATGGCCATACCTCTTTGCTGTACTCTGACACATGGGTTTCGGCCCGAGGTTTTTATCCTAGCTGCCACTGCTATACTCACATTCACTGGCACCCGTAGTGGTGAACTGTAGAGTGTCGAACTTTTCCCCTTCACCGAGGAAACAGGCAGGGCTGCCCCATACCCCCTTTAATATTCGCATTGGTTCTAGAACCCCTGTCGGCATGGATTAGAGGAGACCCACTGATCCGAGGCCTGCAATGGACTGAGAGGACAGAAGATCGCTTTATGCCGACGACATTCTCCTGTACGTGGCTTTACCCAGATCATCAATTTCCAGACTGATGAGTATCTTTTTAATTTTCGGGGAATACTCTGGATATAGGATTAACTGGTCTAAATCAATAATATTTGTTTGGCATGGACCGGCACCGTACCTCCCTTTAGGGTGCGAGGCCTGTGCTGTAGAGAAGAGTTTCCAATACCTGGGCATCCATATCACAACCGACCCGAACACATTCACAGCACAAAACTTACTAGGCCTATTGACCCGCCTTAAAAGCGATGTCAGTCACTGGAGATCCCTCCCACTGTCTCCATTGGGGAGAGCTGCACTTTTTGAAATGATGGCATTGCCCCGCTTTCTGTATGTACTACAAAACTCCCCCTTTCCGGTACCTGACACGTATTTCAAGGCAATAGCTAGCGAGGGGAGGACCGTGCTGTGGGACGGGGGCTACCCACGTATTGCTCTGGTGAAACTGACGAGAGGATGGTACGACGGTGGGATTGGGCTACCAGATCTGCAGTCATACTATAGAGTGGCACAACTGACTACTATCAATGTGTCTACTAGCCTGAGAAGGAGCCGGCCTACCGTATGGACCACCTGGTCCTACAGCCGGGAGGTTACCGCTGTGAACTTTACACTGATCTCAGACGCTTCCGCCTGTAGGGACCGACAGCGCCGACGGTCAATCTCTGGCATGCAAACCTACGAAAATTAGGATGGGAGAAGAAGCTCACCCACGCTGCACCCCTGTGGGACTCCGAACTGCTGGGCACTATGGCAAAAAGACAGGGGTTTGATAAATGGGACCGGATGGGAATATCTACCGTGGGGGACTTATGCACTACTGAGGGGATAATTCCATTTGCTGACCTGCAAAAAAACCCATTAACTATCCCCCCCAGAGACCTTCCGATACTTACAAATCCAAATGCTCTCCGAGAGGCGCTGTCCCCGGGACAAGACCTACTAGAGTCGTCCCCTCTTGAAAGTAGATTACTCAAGGAACACCTCACTAATAAGGCAATCTCTCTAGTGTACCAAACACTGATAAATAACTCCCCCAATACTCTAACACAACTACGAGAACATTATGAAACAGATCTAGGTGACCTGCAGGAGGAAGACTGGCCTGAGGCCCTGGCATTGCCACGAGAGATTGCTATCCGGCTACGTTTCTGCTTAGTGCAACTAAAGATACTGCATAGGGTCTTTATCTTCCGCACCACACTGGTAAAAATGGGTACGCAATCCGATGCAGAGTGTCTCAGGAAATGCTGGCAAGTAGGGAAGTTTTTCCATATCTTCTGGGGATGCCCAGCTGTCCAAACCTTTTGGGAAGCAGTGATATTGTGCATGAGCGAAGTCACAGGAGTAAACCTGTCCCTTTCGGCTAAATGGTGCCTTCTTAATGTTTGGGAGGCCACAGATCTGACGTGGGCTGAACAAACCTGGGCCACATTGGGCATGATGGTAGCTGAACGTAACACAGCACAACTGTGGGGGACGACAACTGCCCCATCCCTTGGAGGGTGGAAAATAGATTTGGATCAATGCATGATAGCTGAAAGAACAGTAAATGAAAGTAGAGGATGCCCTCAAAAAAGGGAAAGGGTCTGGGGAAAATGGAACCTTTATAGGGGAAGCCAGTGTACTACCCCGAGAGATAATGCTCTAGACCCATGATACTCAAAAAGTACCGCCCGGGGGCCGCATGCGGCCCTCCTGACCTTTACATGCGGCCCCCTGAACAGCAGCAGCACTGGGCTGCTGTTTACTCAACTCAGCACTAACATTTTAAAAAAATTAAATATACAGCAAGCACTTAATTCAGGGTTAATTGCAGTTAAACAAAAGGAAGTAACTAGGTCCTTAAATTTAGGAACACCTTCATTTTTAAAGACAGCAAACATGTAAAAATACAAGTTTTTATAAAATTCAAAAATTGTATATCATTGACCTGTAGAATAATTTCACCTTAGTAAATTTAAATATAGCAGTGCATTCAGAAGTAATATTTTAAAGGGCTGGTTGTCAAACATGAATTTAGAAGCGTTCATGCTTCTCCCCCACCCTGACAACAATGCCATTAGTGATTACATCCAAGCACAAGAGATGGAGTTGTACAGCACACATGCTGAAGTCATGTATTTCGAGGTCCTCATATATGTTATAATGAAGTAAAAGGAAGGAAACTGAAATTAAACAATTGCCCAGGGTCACAAAATTTGGTCAAGTTGAGAAGCTGGGATTCATTTAATGTTTTCAGGCTTCACATTGCGCAATTGAGTTCAGCCACTAGCTATACATGCTTCGTTTCCTCTACACCCACTTTACACCCCCTCCCCCCCCCCCCCCCAGTCCTAGTGCGGCCCTCGGACACACCAAAGACCAAACTTGGTAGCTCCTGGGAAAATTTTTGAGTACCCATTATGCTCTGGACTCTATCAAGGGAGAGCACGTTGCGATTCAAGCTGTTGGTAGTGAAGGTGCTATCACATCCGTCTGTTCATGTAAGAAATGTGCCATTGATTGCTGAATTCCAGACTGATATCCACCAACTGTAATAACAATTACGATACTTGTGATGACGGATTTTGTTAATAAACACTTTATTAAAAGGGTGCGCAAAAGTGTACATTAGCCTTGAGGGATCTCAACACTGGTCCCAAGTTGCCGTCTTGAAGGTCTTTTAAGTTATGAAACACCCAAATACCCAGGCACTTCAAGAACTGGGGAGACCAAGCGAGCCCAATTGGTAGGTTGCCTGGTCGTTGCTGCCCAGGTAAGATGGGAAAAATAGGAGTCTTTGATTTCTTTATCTTGAGGCCTGCCAATCTCGAGAACTCCTCCAGGCATGCCAAAGCGTGGGTCACCCCTAGTCATCCACCAGCCAGATACAACAAGTCATCTGCATATAGGGATATAATATGCTCTTTGCCCTCTAGAAGCAATCCCTGTACTGCTCCCCTCTGCCTAAAAAGCTCTGCCGATGGCTCAATGGCCAAAGCAAATAAAAGCGGGACAATGGGCATCCATGCCTAGTGCCTCGGTGAATGCCATATGCGGCCGAAACAACCCCACCCCTCCGGACCCGCGTCTTAGGATTAGTGTATAACAGACAAACCCATCGAAGCCATCCCTCAGCCAAGCCCATCCACTTCATGACCGCCTGCAGAAAATCCCATCGCCTTGATTCAAAGGCCTTCTTGAGATCGAAGGACATTACCAATGCATCTGGAAAATTCCAATATTATGATGATGGAGAATATGGTAAAGTTGACGAAGGTTACCAGAAGTGGACCTAGTTGGTATGAATCCATTTGGTCCTCATGTATGAGGCCCGCAATGAACGGAAGCGATCTCGTAGCCAGGATTTTAAAACCCATGTTCAACAATGAGAGGGGTCCGAACTCAGATGGGTGTGCTGCCTGAGATTTCGACTTCAGCAGAGGGACCGAAATTGCATCCTTAAATGAGTCCGGCAGCAACCCCTTACACTGTGATTCTGCGTACAGTGCCTCCAGTCTAGGGGCCAGGGACTGTGAGGAAAGCAGACTAGAACTCTGGTAATCCATCAGGACCCAGGGTCTTACCAGTTGCAATCGACTTAAGGTACAGACCGTTTTTTGAACAAATAATCCCATGTTACTCATCAGCTCTAATTGATCATTAGTGCATTCTAATACTTTAAGCACAAAAATCAGTGTCTTTTCTTAACATTGTCGTCTATGACCGTGTACCTTGTTTTTACAGTGTGTTTGAATTTAGGGTGAATGTAGACATGACTGGAGTGTGGGTGTGAACCACACTGCTACACACTGCTTTGCACTGTTTAGATTTTACGTAGGTTTTGAATACGTTTTTGTATCAGTTTTCAGTCCAAGGCTGTTCCCATATGCAGTCCAAGGCTGTGTCTGCATATTTCCTTGTAAGTCTTATGTTAATTATGAATATATGTTAGTTGCTCTAGTTCAGTACACTTCTCATTTTTCCATGCCTAGAGAACTGACTCTCCCGCAGGGGGCCTTGTCTTTACATTGTATATGAATAAGGTGTGCCTTTTTTTCTAGATATTGTTCATGCAATGGGGTAATTCAAGGTGTATGTAACATGTATCTTTGGGTTCGTGCAACAACAACAGAAGAGGGAGACCTAACACTACAGAAGGAATGTTTGCATTGTTTAGTGACATCAGAGGAATTATGCCTGACAAAATTTAGCATATAAGTCCCTGCACAAAGTAATTCTCTATTGATAGACAAGCTAATTCTCAGTCTTCCATTTTCTGCTTTATCCCCTCTCTGGGGGTTAGTGTCTGAACATAAGCAGTGAGCTTTTTCATGTTAAATATGGAGCCTGTGACCTGAAAAACCAATAATGTGTATATCCTGGTTATACAAGACATACATATAAGGGATATTGCTGCATTTAGATTTTGTATGTAAATTTCTATATGATGTCCAGAAACGTTAATTACAACACACAAAAAAAGGACTGCTAATGGAGTGACTGCGAGCCACTAACTCCTATACATGTAAATATAAGCCACTGGGTTTGAAGGATCCTGGACTTCATGAGCAAGTTATGCAATGCCATGAGCTCCATTCAATTTGCATCGGCTGGCAACTTGGATGTGATATGGACATGTCAACAGATAAACAGGGTCTCCGCCCAATCAAGAGTGGCATAACAATATCAAAACCTATATGAAATTCTACATATGTAGAAACTGCTACATCTTTACTCCATTACAAACTAATAGGGAAACTCAATCATAGTCGAAGGACCTGGGTATAGTATATGAAAATCAAATGGTCCTAGACTGATTTGAGAAAAAACGCAAAGTGAGAGAAATGTATTATGTGGGGGCTGCCTGGTTAATCAACCGCTAGTAATCAGTACTATTAGATCACAAATTATTTAATAAATTTGCACCCTGAAAGAAGAGAAAATACAAACTACACCCACAGTTTTCTGTTAAATATATTAATTTTTTATATTTCAATAATAAATGCAGAAAAAACGGTAAAGACATTACCACGTAGGTTTAAGAGGTAAACAGGTTGCTCAAGGGGAAAAGAGTAGGGGAGAGAAGTGCTCGTGCTTGGAATAAAAAGAGGTGAAGATCACAGGTTGTAGAGTATCAAGGTAATTCTTGATTTTCATTGATGCTGGTTATAAAGAAAAACCAGTATAGTAAGACCTGCCCACAACATAATTTTACAACACATTTGTCATCATTCTGTAGGTGCATAAATGCAACATCCGATAATAGGGCAGGGTGATCAAGAGTGGTACAGGCCCTTGCTTGGGGGTATGCGTCGACGTTTCGACCCGACTTATGCGTAGAGGGCAACTTATGACCTCCGCGGGGGGCGCTAGAGGGCGCATGGCAAGATGGCCGCTCTGTAGAGCAGCTCCGCCGGCCAAGCCCATAATCCTGTCAATATCCTGCATCATCCGCCTTCCTTTCAGGGCTGCTCAGCAGTATATGCACTGTGGCAGTGTGTAGTACAGATTGGCCAGAAATTGCGGCCGGCGTCGGCGAAATTGCAGCGGATTGGAGACGAGAGAGGGCACAGACCTGTGGCAGCAACGTGGCGGACTGCGGCTGGCCTGTACGGTGAGGACTGGGGGGACTGGCGGGAGCGTCGGCTGGGTGCGGCGATCGGTGTGGGGGGGGGCGCGGTGCCGCTAGACCTGTGCTTTGGGGGCTGCGGGATGCGAGTAGGGGGTCGGTAAGCTCCTGTAGTGCGCAGATTAGTTCTGCGGGAGTAGGCCGATCTCGGCTCTCTTGCAACGCGGCCTGCTGGTGCGGGAGTGCGGGGAGCTGCGGGACCCTCCCCTGGTCACTGCCGGGAGTCGGACTCCTGCGGGACTGCCTTGTGTCTGCGCTAAAGGGCGAAGTGGCAGTTCTCCGGTAGGAGTGCGGCGACATTATCTCCGGCTGAGTGCCCGTGATTGCTGCCGGATAAGCCTCCAGTGTGGACGACGGCGCTATTTACTGTGCGGAGACTGCGGCGCCTGGCGGACTGAGCTCCAGGGCACTACATGCTGCCTTGGGGACTGGGCGTGCTGTGAGGCAGCGAGGCTGTTCACTGGATCTGGTGCGATTGAAGTCGTCTCTGTGGGGGTATTGCACCGGCGAGGATCTGCATTGCTCCCCCCCCCCTTCCATCTTGGCATCTGGGGTTTAAGGAGCCAGCGCGCTTCCGATTGGCCTTGCCCGTTTCTCTACGGCATCGCGCTGTCTTTCTGAACTGAAAGGGCTGCTTAGATTTGGTCTGGTTGGACTATTGTGGTGCTGTCCCCGGCGGCTGGTTGGGTGTCTCCTTGGAGCGGGCACTGGGCCTACATTGTTTCCTGGCTGACCTGGTCTGTTTATGGTGATTTTTACCGGGCCGGATTTTTGAAATGTGAACGGGCCTGGCAGGGGGACATTGTCGGTGATTGGGAGGTCTTGCGCCTCATATGGTCTATTTATATTTGCTCACCCTATCACCTATACATCAGATTTTTGAGACCCGCCGCCTGCTGGAGTGGTCCCTAGCTAATCGTTTCATTTTTTCTCTGGCCGGGCCTTGCTCTGTCTATTGTCGGCTGGGTCACCACCATGGGCAAATCTGAGCGTGGCCAGCCGCGGCTCACGTTTGAGCCACGCAAAACCAGCCGTGCCTCTCAACATGCGGCCTCTGACTGAGGCGGACGCTCCTGCTGATCATCTCACCAATATTGATAAAACGCTACTAGCGGTCCAGGCTAGTCTTCAGTCCATTGATGGTAAGATTGATCATCTTAACTTACGCATGGACCACATGTCCTCTAAATTGGATAAGCACGCACAACGCTTGGGGGAGGCAGAGACCCGCTTATCGGACGCTGAGGATGGGTTGCAGCAGGTTACTGCCCAATCGACATCTATGGAGAAGGTGCTGGCAGTCATACAGGCCCGTAATGAGGACTTGGAAGCTAGATCGCGCCGCAATAATGTGCGCATTACGGGCCTGCCAGAATCCACGAATACAGGACAGCTAGAAACACATGTGGAGAATCTTCTCCGTGAGCTATTCGGGGCGGAGCAGTTGTCGCAGGTCCTGATAGTGGAGCGTGCTCATCGCTCTCTGGCTGCTCACCCACCTCCAGGTGCACCACCGTGCCCTATCATCGCTCGCCTGTTGAACTATAGAGATCGAGACACTGTACTCAGGTTGGCGCGCGAGAAGGGTTCCATCACCTATCAAGGGAACAGTCTCGCCTTTTACCCTGATTTCACGGTAGCAGTTCAGGAGGCTCGGAGGGAGTATCAACCTGCAAAGAAACTTCTCATCGCAGCAAAAATACCGTATGCCATGTTATATCCTGAAAGATTGCGCATAGAGGAAAACGGGAAGCACAAGATTTTCACTTGCCCGAAAGCGGCGATGACGTATGCTAAGAACCTCACTCGACGCAGTCGTTCCCCGTCATCTGGAGCGGGGCCTGAAGCTGGAGGGAGTAGTGAACTGTCGGCTGAGGGCTAAATGTCCGCGATCCGCACTGGCCTCTAATATTAATGTGGAGATATCTGCAATGTATCATTATAACTGTGTACACTATCATTTGGTGAAAAATGTTTGCTGGGTGCCGTTGATTCAAGTACTGTTAGGTGATGTAATAATGGATGAGCGGATGTGTTCATGATGGTTTGGCCACCTCCTGTTCTTACTGGGAGGGATACTGTGCTCAGGGGCCCCCCATTATGGATGATCCCCACAACTGGTTTCTCCCTTGGTATACCACTTGGGAACTGTTTCTGATGTTTTGGGAAGGCTTTGGCATGTTGGGGTCGCTAAAGTGGGTGGGGGGCATTGGGGGGTGGGGGGAAGGTGGGGGTTTGTTCATGGAACTGCCTTTGTTTTTCTTTTATTTAAAAGTGCCATGTGTCCATGTTCTAGATATCGCAGCAGTGCTTGCTTCTATGGGAAATTAGGCATGTTGTTAATGCTTCTGGTGATGGGGGCTTCAGTGATGATTTGCTGTACTTGTTCGTAGTAGTGTCATGTCCATTCTTGTTTAACGTGGAACGTACGGGGGCTCAATTCCCCAAGGAAGATTCGTCAAGTGCTGGCGCACTTGGATCGTCATGGTATTAGCATTGCCCTGCTGCAGGAAACGCATTTGACAACACTCGGATAAATTGGTGGGGGGGGTCATTGGGCCGGATACCGAATTGCGTCTTCATATTCATCCTATAGCCGGGGCATCCTAACGCTCGTCCGAAAGGGTATCTCATTCACTGCAATACACACACATACTGATACAGCAGGGCGCTATGCTATTCTACATGGGAAGCTGATGGGCAGGTTGGTCACTATTGTTAATACATATGGGCCGAATATTGATGACCCTATATTATATGAGAACATTTTTGCTGTCCTCCGTACTCTTCCAGAGGCGATAATATGGGGGGGGGTGACCTTAACACCCATTTGGATCCGACTAAGGATAAGTCTAGTGGCAGAGAAGGGCATTCCCCGGGGTCGGCGCGTGCGATTAAGATGGAATGGCCGAGTTGGGACTGCTGGATATATGGCGGCACAGACACCCTGACAAACTGGAGGGCACACATCTCTACAGCACATGGCAGCTGGTCCCGTCTTGATTATTGGTTATTGAGTGAGGAAGCCGTGGGTTGGGTAGAGGACGTGACTGGGTTGCCACGGACGCTATCGGATCACTGTCCCGTCCGCCTCGTTCTCTTTATACCGCAGACTGTGCCCAGGGCCTTCACATGGCGCTTCCGACCCGAGGCGTTATTAGACCCGGTTTATACAGAGACGATCCGGGAGGCCATAACTCAGTATTTCACATACAACAAAGGGTCTGTAGAGAGTGCTGGGGTGCTTTGGGAGGGGTTCAAGGCTACTATTCGGGGCACCTGTATCAGCACGTCAGCTGGCATATTAAAGGATTTGAGAGCGCAGTTGTCTAAACTCGAGACTACTTTGCAAAAACTAGAACGGGAGTATGAAGCGGGGCCTTGCGAGTCGACCTTAGCTTCCATCAAGGAGGCGGTTCTTACTCACGCGACGTTGGCGGAGGAGGAAATGAGATACATATCCAAACGCCATAGAGCACGCGCCTATGCAGAGGGTGGCAGGCCGGGACATCACTTGGCCAAGAAGGTTGCAAACCGCCGGGAGAGGGAGATTATTACTAAGATTACAGATGAGGGCCAGGATTACTATAGTGTTCCAGACATAGCAAATCAGTTTAGGCGCTTTTATGAGAAATTGTACACCTCCCAGGGTGCGACAGCTGTTGCTGAGCTTGATGAATACTTCTCACAGATCGCCATTGCATGGTTATCCGATGGGCAGAGGGACTACCCTAAATCAACCAATCACGGTGGAAGATATTCGCCTGGCGATTAAAACTTTACCTAATAGGAAAGCGCCAGGCCCGGACGGCTTTTCTGGTGAATTTTACAAAGCGTATGCTGAGGAAATTGCCCCTTATTTATTAGAAGTATATGCTGAAGCGTACAATGCGGGCAGCTTGCCGCCAACGCTTCGCGAAGCACTAATCATGCTCCTTAAGAAAGATAAATCCCCTACTAGTTGTGACTCTTATAGGCCCTTGTCCCTCATTAACAGATGTAAAAATTTTACCGAAGATCCTGGCTACCCGGCTTCAGCCGCTTATGCAAAATTTGGGCTTACCTGACCAATCTGGATTTATTCCAGAGCGCTCTACCTCCTATAATTTGCGGACCCTGTTTGCTACTCTACACACCCTCAACTCAGAAATGCCGGCGGTCATGCTTGATGCCGCAAAAGCGTTTGATTCGATAGAATGGGGTTACCTATTTTATGTGCTGCAGCGGATGGGATTTTCACCTCTCTTTATTAACTGGGTGCGCCTTTTGTATGCTGGGCCAAAGGCGCGGGTGGAGGGCTATACATCGGACCCGTTACTCATCACCAGGGGCACACGGCGGTGGTGTCCGTTGTCACCAATGCTATTTGCTCTGACACTAGAGCCCCTCGCCTGTCTTATTAGACAGTCTCATAAGAGTGCCGCTCTTACCTTTATTCATAGGCCTGTCATCATATCTCTGTATGCAGACGATATGCTGCTTTTTATACGAGAGCCCCGCACCTACCTAGCGCCTGTTCTGCGGGAATATATCCGCTTTGCCCTTTTTTCGGGACTGCATATTAACTGGTCCAAGTCTGTAGTGATGCCACTGACGGAGAGCACTGTTCCACACGAGCTTGACTTCCCCCTCATCTGTGCCACGGACGCGGTCAAATACTTAGGGATATGGATTCACCGTAATCCGGAGGTTGTTATCCGTGAGAACTACGGAACTGCCATGGAGTTATTGGAACAACAAGTCGACAGATGGGTGAAGCTACCGCTCTCACTTGCAGACCGCATTGCACTGGTTAAAATGGTGGTGTTGCCAAAATTTTTATATCTTTTCAGTAATATACCGGTTCAACTCAAGCAGCAATTTTTCAAAACTCTGCGCACTCTGCTGCTTCGCCTGGTCTGCGGGGGGGCGGCAGGCGCGGGTGGGCTGGAAAATCCTTACTCTGGAATACGGGCGTGGGGGTTTCGGTGTACCTGATTTTTACCTGTATTATCTTTGTGCACATGCTCAGTATGCCCATTTCTGGTTCGCTCCGCATGCCTTTGTCCCGCATGTGGCTGTGGAACATTGGGATGCGCACCCCACCCCCCTGAGCTCTCTATTAACCCACGCTCATAGGCTTACACCCCGCAATACTTTCAACACTGTTAATTCTACTATTGCTGCGTGGCAGGCGTTGGGTCGGGAGGCAGGAAAACTGCCATTGTATTCTCCGCTTTTGCATATCATTCCAACATATCTGTTACACACGAACGGGGAGCGCGGAGTACACTTGCACAGGTGGGTATTACTAAGCTGCAGGATCTGTTTCCGAATGGTACTTATCTGACGGTCACAGACATGGGCTACATTCAAAATAAGACATCCCTCTTCGAGTTTTATATGCATAGGCTAAAAAAAGCGTTGCAGATACACTACCCCTCATTCCCTGCGGAACCGCAGGAGGCACGGGTACTGCGCACACTTACTATGGCTCCCACCCGCCACAACCTAGTGACTAAGTTATACCACGCCACCCAGGAAGACAGACCACTTGTAGGTGATAAGAGCCTTGAGGCCTGGAATGCACAACTTGACCCACCACTCACACAGGGGGAATGGGAAAGCTGTTGTCAACTTACTGGCACCCTCACATCTAACGGAAATTTGCGTATTATTCATTTTAAATTCCTGCACCAGGTATACTACACTCCATATAAACTTTTTAAGTACGGGATCCGGGACACAGATGCTTGTAAGAGATGCGGGGCGCTGAGTGCAGATTTCTGGCATCTAGCTTGGACGTGTAGACAGGTGTCGGCATATTGGGCTGCTGTGATTACTACTTTATCAAAGATTATTGGGAGGGAGCTGCAGTGCGCTGCAGTGCTCCCCGCACATGTGCTTACTAGGTCTGGCTCCATTCCTAAGGGGTGCAATGGGCAGGTTGGTGCGGGTGGCACTGCTGGTGGCCAAGCGCCGGGTGGCGATGGTGTGGAATAGCACATTGAGCCCCACGGTGGAGTAGTGGCTGAGGGATCTGTCATTCTGTAGAGAGAACCTAGTTTTGTATGCGGAGGAACTGCCCTTGACCTCCAGGCCCAATGATATCTGGGAGCCCCCGTTAATATACTTACGTACCGCTGCTCAGCCCAACTCACCTGAAGCGGATGCTGTGTAAACGTATATGTAACATGCTGTATGTAATGATGTCAGGATGTTTAAACTTACTTTCTGTTTCCCATGTATATTCTAGAATTAAGCACATGTCGTTTATTTTTTTTCATTGTGCTTTTATTGTCATTTGGTGTTAGTATGCCTGGATTAGGAGGTAATGTCTAATGACGCTGTTTCTTGTGGCACTTTGTTTCTTTTCGGTACTCTACAGTCACTGTATACTGATTAAGATGTTATGAAAATTCAATAAAATAAAAAAATAAAAACTTATGACCTCCGCTTTTTCAGGACAGAGGGGAGTGTGAGGCAACCTAAGAAGTAAAGGCAAAATTAATGGCGCAAACTACTAGCGTGGAGGTATATGACTAAGTGGGTGTAGGTACTAACATAATCCTGGTGCCAGGGGTGGGCATGCTAGGTCACTATTCCCAATAGGTGAATAGTCTGTGAAGGAAATCAATTGAATATTTGAGTTGACTACGCAAAAATTAATTGAATTAAAAAACAAGGTGTTGGGTACGAGGAAGAGAACTTACCCGCAAAATTGCGGAGTGTAGCGCTAGGGGCATCCAATTCGTTGTGATGTCCACCAGGGTATCCAAAACCCATGAGTGAGAAAAATGGCAAATAGTCCATATTCCTAAAAATAAAACAGGGTAGCCGATGAGCGCCTAAGGATAAGGCCAAATAAAGGTGGAATGGGCATGCGGATAGTGTGATCACAAAGTACATACCTGTTTGGTTGTCAGCGCTACGCATAAAAAGCTGCTGCTCCGTCGGGATCCAGAAGGAATCAGACAGGCGCGATCGGCGTTTAAAGATATGGACCAAGCTGGTCCGGCGTGCACATCGCGCGTGCACTGCTTACAGCATTACGGCGTGCGTCGACCCAGACCATGCGCGTCACCCGGGCGAAAACAGACTACCGCGTCCGATGGGATCGACGGCACCACTGATGCCTAGCGTGCCTCGAGGTAACCGATCTATTTAATAATATTATGTGGGTGCGGGGAACAATACCGCTGGGCGCCCGAATCACCCGAGTGTAGGGAACATAAAGAATCATATGTACAAAACGTGCTAAATACCCTATGACGTTGATGCTGAATGGACTATATACATACGACAAACTGAAGGGCAAAACATGTTAAAAAGTGACAATAAATTGCATAAATATATATATATATATGATACATACAGATACATAATCACAGTTGGAGTATTTACAAGAGAGGCTAGGATATGTACAATTGGTATAAGGGTTATTAAAGGAAGAAAAGCGCCACAATTGTGATGCACAAAAATGCAAAAAGAACAAACAAAAATAGAATATATTACCAGATACAACAATCATGTTACATCAAATTATATGAAGAAATAGCCAGATTGAATAATGGCTGATGTTCTGTTACACATACAGAGTTGCTGCCTGTCTAGCAATTTCCTCATACTCATTCAAACCTCTCAATGCGGTGTTAAAAGTATGGCTCCATTTACACTCTCTGAAGTTGAGGGTGTGAGAGAAGTTGCCTCCCCTGGGATTGGTTTGGACTTTTTCAATTACCCACCACTTAAGACTCAGCTGAGTGACCAAAAGTGGCAAAATGCTCCACTAAGGGGGCACCCTGAACCACACACCGTTTTCTACTACAGTGTTGTAGTATACGCGTCTTGATTTTTTGTGTTGTCTGACCAATATATAGGAAATCACAAGGGCATGCAATGGCGTATATTACCCCTGAGGTGTTGTAATTGGTGTGGTCTCTATGGTATGTGTGTACCCATTGTTGGTGAAGCTTTTCATCTCTTTGGTCATGGAGCACGCCTTGCAACTACCACATTTAAAATGGCCCTTGGTCGGTGGTATGTTCCAAACTGACAATTGGGTATTACTGGGAGGTGTGGGGAGTAAAGATTTTACCAAGTGGTCCCTTATACTTTTGCCTTTTCTGAATGCATGCATGGGAGGATCAGGGATGCCTATGTCGTCAGCCACTAGGTGCCAACGTCTGTTGACTGTTTTTCTTATCTCATTACTCTTAGTACAAAAGGTTGTGACGCAAGTCAAGCGTTCTTGTGCAGGGGTCTCCCTGCGTCTGGGTTCTTGGAGGAATTGCCTGTGGCAAAACCAGGCCCGTTTACGGCCTTTCTTGAGATGACTTACAGGGTAGCCCCTTTCGGTCAAGCAAATCATTAGATCAGCTGATTCCAAAAAGTAATCCTGCTTCATGGTACAGTTCCTTCTAATCCTGAGGAACTGCCCAAACGGCAGATTATCCCTGAGACTGCGGGGTGATGGCTTGAGTACCTCAGAAGAGTATTTATTTCACTAGCCTTCCTGTATAGAGTAGTGTGAAGCCTGCCCTTGTCTGCCCTGATCGTGATTTCCAGGAAGTGCATCTCCTCTGTTATATTCCAGTAAAAATTGGATATCATTGGAGCTTTTATTGAGCCAATCGTGGAAGGTGTTAAGATGTTCCTCACTTCCTTGCCATATCATGACCACATCATCGAAATAGCGCCTCCAAAGCTCAATATTCATTCTAAAAGGGTTAACATTCAGCACGCAAGTAGGTTCGCAGATGTCCATGTAGATGATGGCCAAGTCTGGAGCAAAACTTGCTCTCATGGCCACCCCTTTTGTCTGGAGATAGTAATTGCCCTGGAAAAAGAAAAGGTTTTTTGTCATGGCAATTTCCAGTAGGTTTAGTATAAATTCTGTGGGAACCTGGAAGGGTATAGGTCTATTGTCCAGGGCCGCTCTGATGACATCTTGAGCAGCCCTCTGGGGGATGCTCGTATAGAGCGACGTTATGTCCATGGTTATCAACATTTCCTCGCTGGGATTGAACGGAAGATTATCTACCAGCTTGATAGTTTCTATTGTGTCCCTCAGATATGCAGTGGTATTTACAGCAATAGGTTTCAAAAAAATGTCCACATATTTGCATAGTGGCTCAAGGATGGACCCGCACCCTGAAATGATTGGTCTGCCCGGTGGGTTGGACATACGTTTATGAATTTTTGGGAGTGTATATATAGTGGGAATCCTGGGTTGTGAATTATTTAAGTAGTCGTGCTCATGCTTGCCCAGGAAACCCTCCAACAAACCCACTTAAGTTACGTTCTTAATGATCCCCGAGATTTCTTTTGTGGATTCTGCTCTTAATCTGGTATAGTTATCCAGCACACCCAGTTGGTCCAAGATCTCTTGTTTATAGTCTGACGTGCTTTGAATTACTATAGCCCCACCCTTGTCCGCAGGTTTCATAACAATATCAGTGTTTCTCTTAAGCGAATCGAGCGCTTGGCGCTCTGGTTTGGAAATGTTGAATTTAACATACTCTCCGTTGGACAGAGAAAGCATAACGTCCCTCAACACCACTTGCTCGAATGCCAATATCTTGTCTGACATCAACTGGGATGGTGGAGTGAAATTGGAGGGTGGTCGCAGGCCTGTGTTGGAAAAAATGGGATTGAAGGGGATTTTGTTAAAATAGTGTTTCAAGCTAAAAAAATTGGTGTAGTTCCATCTTCAGATTGAAGTCGTTGGGTAAGGTAGACGGAACAAAGGATAGACCCTTGCGGAGTACCTGTTCCTCCTCTGGTGTCAGGACATATCCTGATAGAAAACCCTGTGGTTAACCTGTTAAATTGTGGGGGGGGGTGTTTATTTACCATCTGTAGTGCTGGCGTCGCGTTTGAATTTCTCTGTGCACTTCTGGTTGGAAATGTACTTGTTTCCTGACCCTGCCTCTGCTCCACAATGGTTCTCTCAGGCCCGGCCCAGCCTGAGAGAACCATTGTGGAGCAGAGGCAGGGCCAGGAAACAAGTACATTTCCAACCAGAAGTGTACGGAGAAATTCAAACGCTACGCTAGCACTACAGATGGTAAAATACCCCCCCACACCCAATTTAACAGAAAACCCTGTGGTTAACCGATCAGGATATGTCCTGACACCAGAAGATGGAACAGGTACTCCGCAAGGGTCTATCCTGTGTTCAGACTACCTTACCCAACGACTTCAATCTGAAGATGGAACTATACCAATTTTTTAGGAAAGTACGCTTGAAACACTATTTTGACAAAATCCCCTTCAATCCCATTTTTTCCAACACAGGCCTACGACCACCCTCCAATTTTACTCCACCATCCCAGTTGATGTCACACAAGATATTGGCATTCGAGCAAGTGGTGTTGAGGGACTTTATGCATTCTCTGTCCAACAGAGAGTATGTTAAATTCGACATTTCCAAACCAGAGCGTCAAGCGCTCAATTCGCTTAAGAGAAACACTGATATTGTTATAAAACCTGCGGACAAAGGTGGGGCTATAGTCATTCAAAGCACGTCAGACTATAAACAAGAGATCTTGGACCAACTAGGTGTGCTGGATAACTATACCAGATTAAGAGCAGACCCCACGAAAGAAATCTCGGGGATCATCAAGAGCGTAACTGAAGTGGGTTTGTTGGAGGGTTTCCTGAGCAAGCATGAGCACGACTACTTAAATAATTCACAACCCAGGATGCCCACTATATATACACTCCCAAAAATTCATAAACTTATGTCCAACCCACCGGGCAGACCAATCATTTCATGGTGCGGGTCCATCCTTGAGCCACTTTGCAAATACGTGGACATCTTTTTGAAACCTATGGCTGTAAATAACACTGCATATCTGAGGGACACAATGGAAACTATCAAGCTGGTAGATAATCTTCCTTTCAATCCCAGCGAGGAAATATTGGTAACCATGGGCATAACGTCGCTCTATACGAGCATCCCCCAGAGGGCTGCTCTAGATGTCATCAGAGCGGCCCTGGACAATAGACCTATACCCTTCCAGGTCCCCACAGAATTTATACTAAACCTACTGGAAATTGCCATGACAAAAAACTTTTTCTTTTTCCACGGCAATTACTATCTCCAGACAAAAGGGGTGGCCATGAGAGCAAGTTTTGCTCCAGACTTGGCCATCATCGACATGGACATCTACGAACATACTCACGTGCCGAATGATGTGAACCCTTTTAGAATGAATATGGAGCTTTGGAGGCGCTATATCGATGATGAGGTCATGATATGGCAAGGAAGTGAGGAACATCTTAACACCTTCCACGATTGGCTCAATAAAAGCTCCAATGATATCCAATTTTCACTAGAATATAACACAGAGGAGATACACTTCCTTGACATCACGATCAGGGCAGACGAGGGCAGGCTACACACTACTCTATACAGGAAGGCTAGTGAAAGAAATACTCTGAGGTACTCAAGCTATCACCCACGCAGTCTTAGGGATAATCTGCCATTTGGGCAGTTCCTCAGGATTAGAAGGAACTGTACCATGAAGCAGGATTACTTTTTGGAATCAGCTGATCTAATGATTTGCTTGACCGAAAGGGGCTACCCTGTAAGTCATCTCAAGAAAGCCCGTAAACGGGCCTGGTTTTGCCACAGGGAATTCCTCCTAGAACCCAGACGCAGGGAGACCCCTGCACAAGAACACTTGACTTGCGTCACAACCTTTTGTACTAAGAGTAATGAGATCAGAAAAACAGTCAACAGACATTGGCACCTAGTGGCTGACGACATAGGCATCCCTGATCCTCCCATGCATGCATTCAGAAAAGGCAAAAGTATAAGGGACCACTTGGTGAAATCTTTACTCCACACACCTCCCAGTAATACCCAATTGTCAGTTTGGAACATACCACCGACCAAGGGCCATTTTAAATGTGGTAGTTGCAAGGCGTGCTCCATGACCAAAGAGATGAAAAGCTTCACACACAATGGGTACACACATACCATAGAGACCACACCAATTACAACACCTCAGGGGTCATATACGCGATTGCATGCCCTTGTGATTTCCTATATATTGGTCAGACAACACAAAAAATCAAGACACGTATACTACAACACTGTAGTAGAAAACGATGTGCGGTTGAGAGTGCCCCCTTAGTGGAGCATTTTGCCACTTTTGGTCACTCAGCTGAGAGTCTTAAGTGGTGGGTAATCGAAAAACTCCACACCAATCCCAGGGGAGGCAACTTCTCTCACACCCTCAACTTCAGAGAGTGTAAATGGATCCATACTTTTGACAGCGCATTGAGAGGTTTGAATGAGTATGAGGAAATTGCTAGACAGGCAGCAACTCTGAATAATGGCTGCTGTTCTGTTACACATACAATCTGGCTATTTTTTCATATAAATTTGATGTTACATGATTGTTGTATCTGGTAATATATTCTATTTTTGTTTGTTCTTTTTGCATTTTTGTGCATCACAGTTGTGGCGTTTTTCTTCAATAACCCTTATACCAATTGTACATATCCCAGCCTCTCTTGTAAATACTCCAACTGCGATTATCTATCAGTATGTATCATATATATGTATTTATGCAATTTGTCACTTTTTAACATGTTTTGCCCTTCAGTTTGTCGTATGTATATAGTCCATTCAGCATCAAAGTCATAGGGTATTTAGCACGTTTTGTACATATGATTCTTTATGTTCCCTACACTCAGGTGATTCAGGCACCCAGCGGTATTGTTCCCCGCACCCACATAATATTATTAAATAGATCGGTTACCTCGAGGCACACTAGGCATCAGTGGTGCCGTCGATCCCATCAGACACGGTAGTCTGTTTTCACCTGCGGTCTTTGGCCCGGATGACGCGCATGGTCTGGGTCGACGCACGCCGTGATGCTGCAAGCAGTGCACGCCGGACCAGCTTGGTCCATATCTTTAAACGCCGAACGCGCCTGTCATATTCCTTCTGGATCCCGACGGAGCAGCAGCTTTTTATACGTAGCACTGACAACCAAACAGGTATGTCCTTCGTGATCAAAATATCCGCATGCCCAGTCCACCTTTATTTGGCCTTATCCTTAGGCGCTCATCGGCTACCCGGTTTTGTTTTTAGGAATATGGACTAATTCACCATTTTTCTCACTCATGGGTTTTGGATACCCTGGTGGACATCACATCTAATTGGATGCCCCTAGCGCAACACTCCGCGATTTTGCGGGTAAGTTCTCTTCCTCGTACCCTACACCTTGTTTTTTAATTCAATTTGTTTTTGCGTAGTCAACTCAAATATTCAATTGATTTCCTGCACAGACTATTCACCTATTGGGAATATTGACCTGGCATGCCCACCCCTGGCACCAGGATTAGGTTAGTACCTACACACACCTAGTCATACCTCCACGCTTGGAGTTTGCGCCATTAATTTTACCTTTACTTCTTAGGTTGCCTTACACTGCCCTCTGTCCTGAAGAAGCGGAGGTCATAAGTTACCCTCTACGCATAAGTCGGGTCGAAAAGAAGCAAGGGCCTGTACCACTCATCATCACCCTGCCCTATTATCGGATGTTGCATTTATGCACCTACAGAATGATGGCAAATGTGCTGTAAAATTATGTTGTGGGCAGGTCTTACTATACTGGTTTTTCTTTATAACCAGCATCAATCAAAAACAAGAATTACCTTGATACTCTACAGCCTGTGATCTTCACCTCTTTTTATTCCAAGCACGAGCACTTCTCTCCCCTACTCTTTACCCCTTGAGCAACCCGTTTACCTCTTAAACCTACGTGGTAATGTCTTTACCGTTTTTTCTGCATTTATTATTGAAATATAAAAAATGAAGATATTTAACAGAAAACTGTGGGTGTAGTTTGTATTTTCTCTTCTTTCAGAGTGCGAATTTATTAAATAATTTGTGATCTAATAGTACTGATTACTAGCGGTTGATTAACCAGGCAGCCCCCATATAATAAATTTCTCTCACTTTGCGTTTTCTCTCAAATCAGTCTAGGACCATTTGTTTTTCATATCACATCTTTACTCCAGGCAGTATACTTGTACTATGGTTCGTTCCAGTACTGATATCAGATGAGATTTCACAAATAGTGACCCCCTCTAAAGTCAAGGTTAGCTTATTAATGCAACAGGTAGGGCTGAAAATGCAGTTATGGCAGTATCAACTGGAGTGGAAGACCTAACAGGACGTTTTTAAAGCATCTGGAATTTAAAAAATGATTGGTTGGCCCCAGCCACAAACTTAAATGGCAGAAGTGCGAGTCAGAAATATTACCAGGAACAGTGGGAGTTCTGTCTGGGGAGGGCAGCAAACCAGAGATCTATAGAAAAGTATATGGAAAGGGATCAAGTGCATTCAGCACAGAACACCACAATCCAAGCTAATTTGAAATGATACCTAGGTACTCCAGAGGCTTAAATAAACGTGCCCAGGCACTACTGGAGCTCGAGCTGTGGGCAAGAGAAAAACAAGCCTCATTCACGTCTATGGGACTTATCCAAGTTTAAGGGTCTTTTGGAATGAAGTGTTCAGTGGTATGAAACATTCTAGGCTACCCAATCACTGCATAACCAGGATATATTGTGTTTGGGCTTGAGAAAGAAAAACTTAAAAGTAAAAAATTCTGCTGGAAGGGGCAAATATGTGGAAAGGTATAGAGTAGAAAAGGAAAGTTGTCCAGTTAGCATTACATCAGCATTGGAAACCACTGCAAAAAAGAAAATGTACTTTGTTGAATCAACAATGGGATGATTTTAACTGCTTACTTCACTGGATCGGTTAGATTTTATAGTATACCCACAAAGAAGCAAAAAAAACTGGAAAAGTACATTGAGGTTTCCATATGGCTTGCTACTTGAGAAATACAAGTGCAAGTGAACGAGAAATCTACCCTCTTGGGGGGTAAAACATCACTTTATCAAGAAGAGTACACTGCCAGTTTGAATGAAAGTGGGGTAATAAAATATCTGAATGATTGTTCACAGTTTGAAGTGGGCCAACGTGGATACTTGGTGGGAAAAGACAGAATTGTTTATAAGTAACTAAATGTTCAATGAACGTATACAGGGAAAAGTTTGACTCCAAAATAAGAGTAACAGAGCACTCAAATATTCAAATGACATTCCCACATTTTACCCAGACCAAATATTCCAATGGACTCCTCCACTTCTTGGATGGCTCCCCAAATGCTGTCTGTAAGCATGTTGATCGGGGTGTGAATAAACAAATACGCAGAGGTACTTTACATGGTCTGTACGATTCCTTATAGGTCATTTTCTTGTGTACATGCATAATATAAAATAACGTACTAACTTTGTCAATGCTCATCTAGCCCTTTACGCTTAACTTACAAATATGGTCTCCCCCCAAAAAAAAGGGGGTATAACTGTGTTTGACTGCCTGAGATAGCGCATTTACTATTTTTGTACAACAGATCTGCTGTCAGTGCATGGTCTCCGTTTCACTTTGAAGAGTTGAACTCTCACTTTCAATTCTCAAAGCAAAAATTGCACTATGCGTGATGTGAGCATATGTAGGATTGAAAACAAAAACACAAAGCATCTGTGAAGTTTTATTTATTTAGGGAAATTTATAAAGCTCTAACATAACCAACGGTTTAAGAGAGATGCACTTCGGAAAAAACCCACAGAGTTACAAAACAAGTATAGCTCAAAGACAAAAGGTTCATCATCTGTGATCGTTCTCCGGAGGTGCAGTCATGAGGCCCAAGGCTTTTCCATTTCCAAAATAAAGTGTCAAGTGGTCACCGGTTCAACCCTGCACTTGGTCGTTACGGTAGCAATCTGTTTAGAAGCAACCTTTTAACCATCTTCATGAAAAACGGGGTTTGTTCGAATCTCAGGTGGGAGAGAGTTCCAGATTCTCTGGGTGAACCAGGAGATGGTGCAATAGTAATTCTGTTTTCTAATCTTAGGGGTTACAGACGTAGAAGGTTGGCACTGCTTAGGGAGCGTCAGCATCCTGAGGTTGTGAGCATTTTGTTTGAGGTACATCATTATAATAGGTTGTTGTGATTGGTTGGCACACAATTTTCAGCATGATCTTGGCTTCGAAACGGAGCAAGTGGAGAGGCTTGAGAGATGGAGTGATATGGTTAAAACTTCTTTATCCTGTGATCAGTCCCACTGCAGAGTTAAGGGTAACCTTGAATGGAGCTATTCGAGATTTTGGAAACTTGTATGGGTTGCACTACCAAATTCCAGTCTGGATATTACTAGGGATTGAACTGCGATCTTGAAATCAGGAAGTGTGGTTAACGGTTTCACCTTACTGAGTAGGTTCAGTTGGTGAACAGCACTTCGAGCAGATGCGCTTATGGGTGCTTTCATGTTAAGGTTTTTATTCAGGGTGATTCTAAGGGATTTTGTTGATTCGATGACGACTGGTTTGCAAATTATGGTATCTAGGTGGTTGATCCATTATGAGATGGAGGTGGAGCTAGCTGTTGGATGGAGTGATGAGGAGGAATTCTGTTCTCAGGGTTTTAAACTTGAGGTACTTTCATGCCACCAACGTTTGGGTTTTTGATAGGGTGTCATTGTGACAGTTGATGTCCTTCAGTGAGAATTTTTATTTTTTTTAAGTGTAACTTGGGGTCATCAGAATACATGTGCTATAGTAGGTTGGCTTGTTTGAGATCCCGTCAGAGGCTCCACAAAGGTTGGAAAGTGTGGGAAAGATAGTGGCTCCTTGATGGGCTCTACATCTGACCAGGGATTTGCAATATAGTGTGCTGCCCACTTAGACTCATGAGCGATTTTAAAGAAAGGAGGTGAACCATTTCAAGAGAACAGTCCAGTCTAAACTGCTGGTCCCAAGACGCTCGTTTCTGGGCCAGGGAAGACCTGGCCTGGCAGTTCGGGCTGGACCGTTTCCATGAGGAGCAGGGTCAAGACTGATTTGCAGATGGCTGGGTCTGAACTGGGGTGGCATAGTGAGCAAAAGACCGATGGATTAAACTCAGATCTTTTGACTGGGGGTGAATGGTTGAAAGGTTTCAGGTCTCCGTCCAGCTTGTTGTGTTTGCTATGTTCGACCTACATGGCCATGGGTATGCCCAGACGTAGGTCCCTTGCTTGCTGTGCCACTGGATTCAAGCTAGCCTAGCTGATGTGGGGTGATACTCCGAAACCAGCCCCAGAATGTGTTTCCGGTCCAGGGAGGACCTGGCTTGGCAGTTCTGGCTGGAATGTTCCCACGAGGAGCAGGGGCAAGACTGATATGCATATGGCTGGGTACAAACTGAGGAAACACAGTGAGCAAAAGGAGGATGGATTAAACCCAGATCTCTTGACTGGGGAGTGAGTATTTGAAAAGTTTCAGCACTCCATCCATCATCTTATTGTGTTTGAACTGTTCAAGTTATGTGCCTGTTTTTTTTTCTGAATCGGAGTTAATTGCCCAATCTTCATGCTGTCTTGGATTTTGGTGACAATCTTCATCCAGAGGGGGGTGGGAACCAGCTGTCCGATGTCCTTGATGATCTAGGAGGGGATGGGTCATTGAAATGCGAGGTTTGTTTCACAGGAGTTACTATATCATTGATCTCATCTTTATTGAGCATTTTGAACTTTTTTCAGATAGCCCAATTTTTGGACTTCCTGGGACAGAGTATTACAACCATCTCAAAAGTAGACATTTCCATCGGAGTATTGGGAGTATCAGACAACTCCTGTTTCCTTATTGGTCAATTGCGAAAGATTCTTCAATTTTCATTATTTTGTCTTCAAAAACATTGAGAACTTATCACAAGACTCAGTTGTGATGTTTGTGTTCATGGTGGAAAAACAAAGAAATCCCTTTTCAACTAGAATGATTGTAACCGTGATGGTTATACAAGTAAATATTATAACCTTCAGATGCGGATCATGTGGTATAGGTACTTAACATACATATAAGCAAGCAATAACATCTATAATTAATGCAAAGAATTGAGAGAAAATAAATCCGTGTTGAGGTAGTTGAGATTTTATAACAGTGATTCCAAACAAGCAATTCCTTAACCCCTTCGGTGCTTATGACGAGCTGGACTCGTCATGGCACACAGTGCTCGTGTGCTCATGACGAGTCCAGCTCGTCATAAGACCACCCACGGGGGAAGCGCTGGCGCTCCCCCGCGGGAATCCGATCGTCGGGTTTTTTGGGGGAAGGCAGGGGAAGGACTTCCCCTGCCTCCCCCGCGCCCTCCCAATGACGTCAGCGCGCGAGGCGCGCTGGACATCATTGAGGGTTTCCTTTCTTCCCCGACGCGCTGGAAGCCATTTGCTTCCAGCGCGTCGGGGAAATAAGGTGAGGTTTGGCTCGGGGAGGGGGGGTTTGTAACAAAAGAGCCATCGAGGGAAAGGAAAGGGTTTTCCTTTCCCCCGATGCCTCTTTTGTGCATTCCTGCTGCACGATCATGTGATCGTGCAGCAGGAATGCCCACGAGGGAGGGCGCAATTCGTGAGCGTGGAGATGTGCCTTCTCTCCATTTACACCCTGAAAAGTTAGCTGTAATACTTGATGGAGGTCTTTGCATCCTTGAATTTCTCGAGCGCAATGCTCGTGTAGTTCCTGTGACCAGGAGGTTCCTTCTCCTCGTCTGCCGCTGAGATCCTGCTCTGACCCTTTATCCCCTTCGGTGCTTATGACGAGCTGGACTCGTCATGGCACACAGTGCTCGTGACGAGTCCAACTCGTCATAAGACCACCCACGGGGGAAGCGCTGGCGCTCCCCCCGTGGGAATCTGATCGTTAGGTTTTTTTTGGGGGAGGCAGGGGAAGGGCTTCCCTGCCTCCCCCGCCCCATCAATGACGTCAGCGCGCGAGGTGCGCTGACATCATTGAGGGTTTCCCTTTCTTCCCCGACGCGCTGGAAGCCATTTGCTTCCAGCGCGTCGGGAAATCAGGTGAGGTTTGGCTCGGGGAGGGGGGGGGTTGTATCAAAAGAGGCATCGAGGGAAAGGAAAGGGTTTTCCTTTCCCCCCGATGCCTCTTTTGTGCATTCCTGCTGCACGATCATGTGATCGTGCAGCAGGAATGCCCACTAGGCACCAGGGTTTTTTTTAATTTTTGTGTTGGGGAGTGGCCAAAAGGGCAAGGGTTGCTCCCCTTTTACGGGTGTGAATATTTTATTTATACTGTTAGGCCCACCTACCCCTTAGCTTGGCTGGTGGATTGTGTGTGGACTGGTGCATTATTTACATATGTGATTGTAATGTTTTTTTCCCTCCTTTTTATTCTAGTGTAAAGCTTTTGATTCCTGTTTGCGGTTTCGGCAGTTGTGGTTCTGCAGTTTTGCGTAATTGCATTTATTTGGTAAGAAAAATATTTTTGTTGTGTGTACTCCAAATGAGTATTATTGTCATGCATGAATGAATTTTTATGTAAGTGGTGCCATAATGGCAGCATATTTGTTAGTGTTCAGAGCATGAAATTCTTTGCGATGTTTTGCATTGTCTTATGTGTAATTTTTTTCTTCTTTTTAGTGGGATATTGTTGATCTTTACTGTGTCTGTGCAGAGTAGGTGGTGGTGAGTCTAGCTGCTTCTGTCACGTGAGTGGTATAGTGTTGGAGTATATAGGTCTTTGTGATAAAGCTACATTTTGTTTATTTCTTTTTTTTTTTTACAAAGGGTTTGTTGTTGTTGACTTGTTTGACAAGTAACCTTTATTAGTAAGCATTATGGCTAGCCGTAGAATTACTGCTCAGCAGGTGGTTGGTTTGCTTCTTGAATCTTCCTCTGAGCAGGATTATGAGACTGACAGTGCGTCTGAGGGAGAGGAGGGAGGGGAAGATTCAGGCAGTGAGTTTTCTCTCCACATGGAATCATCGGATGATGAAGGTACTCTCAGTGCAGATGAAGTGCCTGATTTAGAGGAGGATACTACTGTGCCGATGGTGCAAGAGGCATCTGGATTGCAGCCTGGGGCTGCTAGGCTTCCTACTGGAAGTGCTGGACTCTGGGTTGATCCAAACATGGTGCAGCCGGTGTTGCCTGCCTTTAGTGGTTATGCAGGGTGTAGAGTGGATTGTGAACATTATTTGCCTATACAGTATTTTCAGTTGTTTATGGATGATGTATTTTTGGGTGAGATTGTTGAGCAGACTAATTTGTATGCTGAACAGTTTTTGAGGGACAACAGTGCCAGGCGGGTACTTGGGCCTCCCACACAAGTGAGGCACCATTTTTATCGGGAGACCTGGGGGAACGCTGGGTGGTAGGAAATTTGTGTGAGGCCAGTGATGCCACACTTTCCCACACAAAAATGTGTGAAAAAAGTGATTTTTTCAGCTAAAATTGAGGTTTGCAAGGGATTCTGGGTAAGGAAACGTTGGGGGATCCACGCAAGCCATACCTCCCTGGAAGCCCCCGGGTGTCTACTTTTCAGAAATGTGTGGGTTTGGTAGGTTTCCCTAGATGGCCGCCGAGCACAGGGCCAAAAACCCAGGTGACTCCCCTTGCAAAACCAGGTGGTTTTGAGATAGGCAATTTTGAGGTCGCCTCACTACGTTGTGGGCCCTTGCCTGTCGCGGGTACTTGGGCCTCCCACACAAGTGAGGCACCATTTTTATCGGGAGACCTGGGGGAACGCTGGGTGGTAGGAAATTTGTGTGAGGCCAGTGATGCCACACTTTCCCACACACAAATGTGTGAAAAAAGTGATTTTTTCAGCTAAAATTGAGGTTTGCAAGGGATTCTGGGTAAGGAAACGTTGGGGGATCCACGCAAGCCATACCTCCCTGGAAGCCCCCGGGTGTCTACTTTTCAGAAATGTGTGGGTTTGGTAGGTTTCCCTAGATGGCCGCCGAGCACGGGGCCAAAAACCCAGGTGACCCCCTTGCAAAACCAGGTGGTTTTGAGATAGGCAATTTTGAGGTCGCCTCACTACGTTGTGGGCCCTTGCCTGTCGCGGGTACTTGGGCCTCCCACACAAGTGAGGCACCATTTTTATCGGGAGACCTGGGGAACGCTGGGTGGTAGGAAATTTGTGTGAGGCCAGTGATGCCACACTTTCCCACACACAAATGTGTGAACAAAGTGATTTTTTCAGCTAAAATTGAGGTTTGCAAGGGATTCTGGGTAAGGAAACGTTGGGGGATCCACGCAAGCCATACCTCCCTGGAAGCCCCCGGGTGTCTACTTTTCAGAAATGTGTGGGTTTGGTAGGTTTCCCTAGGTGCCGGCAGAGCTAGGGTTCAAAAACTACAGCTAGGCACTTTGCCAAAAAAGGGTCATTTTTCACTGCGAAATTGAGGTGTGACCATGTTGCGTTTTGCGCCGTTTCCTGTCGCAGGCACTAGGCCGACCCACACAAGTGAGGTACCATTTTTCTCGTAAGACTTTGGGGAACGCGGGGTGGGTGGAAATTTGTGGATCCACGCAGATTCCAGAACTTTCCACCACAGAAATGTGGGGAAAATGTGTTTTTTGGACAATTTTTTATGTTTGCAAGGGATTCTGGGTAACAGAACCTGGTGGGAGGCAGTCAAGTCACCCCATCCTGGATTCCCCTGGGTGTCTAGTTTTCAAAAATGTATAGGTTTGCTAGGTTTCCCTAGGTGCCGGCAGAGCTAGGGTTCAAAAACTACAGCTAGGCACTTTGCCAAAAAAGGGTCATTTTTCACTGCAAATTGAGGTGTGACCACGTTGCGTTTTGCGCCGTTTCCTGTCGCAGGCACTAGGCCGACCCACACAAGTAAGGTACCATTTTTCTCGTAAGACTTTGGGGGACGCGGGGTGGGTGGAAATTTGTGGATCCACGCAGATTCCAGAACTTTCCACCACAGAAATGTGGGGAAAATGTGGTTTTTGGACAATTTTTTATGTTTGCAAGGGATTCTGGGTAACAGAACCTGGTGGGAGGCAGTCAAGTAACCCCATCCTGGATTCCCCTGGGTGTCTAGTTTTCAAAAATGTATAGGTTTGCTAGGTTTCCCTAGGTGCCGGCAGAGCTAGGGTTCAAAAACTACAGCTAGGCACTTTGCCAAAAAGGGTCATTTTTCACTGCGAAATTGAGGTGTGACCACGTTGCGTTTTGCGCCGTTTCCTGTCGCAGGCACTAGGCCGACCCACACAAGTGAGGTACCATTTTTCTCGTTAGACTTTGGGGAACGCGGGGTGGGTGGAAATTTGTGGATCCACGCAGATTCCAGAACTTTCCACCACAGAAATGTGGGGAAAATGTGATTTTTGTTGACAATTTTTTATGTTTGCAAGGGATTCTGGGTAACAGAACCTGGTGGGAGGCAGTCAAGTCACCCCATCCTGGATTCCCCTGGGTGTCTAGTTTTCAAAAATGTATAGGTTTGCTAGGTTTCCCTAGGTGCCGGCAGAGCTAGGGTTCAAAAACTACACCTAGGCACTTTGCAAAAAAAGGGTAATTTTTCATTGTGAAAATGTGGTACGTCCATGTTGCATTTTGAGCCATTTCCTGTTGTGGGCACAAGGGCTACCCACACAAGTGAGGTACCATTTTTATCGGGAGACTTAGGGTAACACAGAATTGTAGAGCAACTGTTATTACCTATTGACTTTCGATGCATTTCTGCCTTCCAAATGAAAGACAATGTGTAAAAAAGAAGTCATGTTAAAAAATGACCTATAATTCTCATGCTAGTATGGGTACTCCCAATTTCGGAAATGTGCAAATATCTACTGTTTCTAAAATCTACATTTTGTTCCCATTTCAGAAATACATAGGTGTCTTTCATAACAATTTTTCCATGTATACATTTTCCCAAAATAATTGCTATATACCCGGTACTTAAAAAAAATCATTGCAAGATGTTGCTCAATTATTGGCTCTGGGTTCGTCGGGTTCTTGGTGAACCTACAAGTCCTATATATCCCCACAACCAGAAAGGTCCAGCGGATATAACGGTATATTGCCTTCAAATAGCTGTCATAATTAGAAGAAGTTACAGGTGAAAACGTTGACACAAATGGCTGTTTTTTCAACTAATTTTCAATTTTTCCTTTAACTGTTAGTTTCTATAAGGAAAACTTTAAGGATCTACACAAATGACCCCTTGCTGAATTCAGAATTTTGTCTACTTTTCATAAATGTATGGCTTTCCAGGATACATTATTGCTTTTATACCCATTTCTACCATTAAATGGAAGGAGGTTGAAAGCACAAAAAATAGCAAAAATAGGCTATGTCCCAGAAAAATGCCAAAACTGTGTAAAAAAAGTTGGTTTTCTGACAAAAGTCTGCTTGTCCCTGAAAGCTGGGAAGATGGTGATTTCATCCCCACAACCCCTTTTTTGATGCCATTTGCAGGGAAAAATCAAGACGCTTTCATCTGTAGCCCTTTTTTTGCCTTTTTCCAAATTTTGACTAATTTCTGGGCCCCCTCCAGGGGAATCCACAAACCCTGGGTACCTTTACAATCCCCATGATGTTAGAAAAAAAGGACGCAAATTTGGCATGGATACCTTATGTGGTCAAAAAGTTACAGGGGCCTAAGCGCGCACTACCCCAAATAGCCAAAAAAAGGCTTAGCACAGGAGGGGAAAAGGCCTAGCAGCGAAGGGGTTAAAGGACAATAAACAATAATGTGCTTCGATTCCAATTATTTTATTAGAACACTATTGGTTGTAAACCAAACATTTAAAACCCAACGATTAAAAACATTTATCACAGTGATTTCATTACCAATTACATCCCTTTACCTTTATCTGTAATTTTGTATCTAAAGGTAAATTACAAATACAGAAAGATTTAAAAAAAATATATATATATATCAACTACCTCAACACTGATTATTTTCTCCCAATTCTTTGCATTAATTATAGATGTTATTGCTTGCTTATATGTATGTTAAGTACCTATACCACATGATCCGCATCTGAAGAAGGTTATAATATTTACTTGTATAACCATCATGGTTACAATCATTCTAGTTGAAAAGGGATTTCTTTGTTTTTGCGCTTGACAAACCCGTCCCTTTTCTTAGCATTAGGGGTTCTCCCTTATATTTTTTGCATTATGTGCTCATGGTGGGACTATTGGTTCCAGTTTATTGTTTGACAATTTCAAAGAGTTTCTACCGCCGTTTTCTGGTGTTATCTAGTTGATATCTGAAGAAGGCCGCTTTTGGGTTCCATATGCTATTTTTGTAATTGTTTCTTCTCTCCTGCACTCCTTTCAGGTGGCTTGCCAAGGGAATATTCCCACATGACCTCTCAGCTAGTCTTAATGTCCTCCTTTCTTCATTTAAGTGTCTGTTGAACCATGGGTGAGCTATCTTGTATTTCTGCCTTTTGAGGCACAGTGGGGCTGCTACTACCTCCAATATGTCCGTCATTGCTTGGTTACAGTGGTCTTAATTCTTGCCCTCTTTGGTTACCACTGGGGTTGGGGGGAAAAGGGTCATCTCAGTTCACATTTCTGGATTGCTTTGACCAGTGTTTGGGTTTGAGTCCTTGGTTGCTAGATTTCTCTGACTTAGTTAAGATGTAAAAGAATTGGATGATGGTCTGACCAGTCAGTTGGGATTATAGAGCTGATGCTCATAGCTCCTTTGGATAAGATTAGATCAAGCGTAGATCCTTTGGCACAAGTCAAGCCTGTGCAGGCCTGCACCAGGTTTTAATCAGTGACCTTGTGTACTTGAAGACTGTTACATCCCATCGCTGGTGGTCAGAGAGAAACAGGTAGGGAAGGGTGCTGGACATGTTGGCATACGTGTAGAGTGCTAAATATTTTGTCGTTCTGGAGGTGTTTGTGTCCCTCCAGGGGAAATACTGCAAGGAAAGGCTGCAGCAGAGGGCAGGTCACTGGCTCGATGGCAGAGCAGAAAAGTATACGCTATGGAATTATTGTTTAACTGCCAAGCTATAAGATTTCTAGATCCTAGCCATAGGTCGTCTTTTAAAGCCATGCACTTTTGTTACAAGGTACATGCAAAAAAAAAAAAAAAAAAAAGGACCACGATACCTTTAATCTCTGGTCAACCTTATATACCAGTGAGAAATCTAAGTTCGGCTGAGGAGAGGCTGGCATCTGTCCCCAACACAAAAAGAGCACGTTCTGGGGGCAGTTCTTTCAGCTAACTGGCACCGAAGCTGTGGAACTCTGCCACTGGCAGTTCATCAGATTCAGTCAGAGTGCGTTTTTAGGGGGAAACAAAATTAACTTGCTTTTTTAATGTGGGTGTTTGGTGAGTTTAATTGCGCCATTTGGGGCTGTGGATACCTGTACCTGGGACACATCTTGAGGTAGCTATGCACTCTATAAAATGTGTTTGTTTGCGAAATTAACAGGCTTCATTGAGCAAAGAGCATACGGCTGTTCAAGAGATTTGTGCATTGATCTTGCATGTCACTGGGGTTGATGTGGGGATGACATGCAGGGAATGGAGAGGGAGAGTTGCGACTAACCTGCTTTCAACAGATCTCTTTCCTCTCCAACATACACCATTGAAGGATCCAGCCCCTTCTCACAAGAACCCTGCTTTGTGGTAATGCCCTTGCTATACCTGGTCTTGGTGTATGAAACGTACGCACATTGTAGCTGCCCGTCTTGTATTGGCTCTCTGTGCGTCTCTTCAAGATTTAACAATTGCTACCAGCACATCTTTTATTGTGGGTGAAGATAAACAGCAAACCTACTGTCCTTTGCTGCACCTTTTCTTCATAAAAGTGGCTGGCAATGACGCTACCATTATTATACCTGTTCTGTGCATGAGATTATTTTCATTTTGACTGTCTAAACTGTAGAAGTTCTCTGCAAGGAAACATTGCATGGTGGTGCTTCTCAGAACCACACTCATACAAATTTAACAGCCATGCTTCAAAGTTCTGGAACTAGCCAAATTAAACATGCTAGCTCCACTGGTGCAGCAGATCAATTAAATCTTTAGCGACCCTAATGAGATGTGCGGCTACTTCTCCACTGACTCACTGAAGCTGTCTGTGCTGTCCAGTTGAAATAATCTCTCAAAATACAAATACCATAGCTCCCCTGATACTAGATGTGAGTATTTTTACAGCAGGGCAATTTTAGGATCACACCTATTACATAGATGTAGTAAGTATAAAGTACACCGTTATGTGCAAAATGGTTTATACTCCATAACTGAGTGCATAAATGACACTGCATGACAGAGTGACAACAACAATTCCCAGTCAGCACTCTTACTCATGTTACCCTTTTTTTTTATTTGAAAAACTGTCAAGTAACCTGGCTGATAAGGGTGAGGGGCATAATGACAATTGGGCACCTGCTGTACATGTAGCGAGTACAAGACGTGTGTACACAAGGGCCACATCACCATGCACTGCATGTCTGTATTTTCACAGAATGGTGCACCAACAGACACTCTGCCATTCAATCCTACTGATTTATGGAGCAGGTGTAGTAAATGACTTTTTAAATAACGAGTAGATTTCATTAATATTTTGCCAATTGAGCACGCTAATTTTTTAACAAAACCATTCTCCTGGGCTTTGGCAATTTGAGACAGAACGTGTAACAGCTTGGAAAGCAGGCAGGCAATATGAACATATATCAGCTAACAAAGACATGCTTAACAGGGCAAAGACGTTGTGCTAGTTTACACGTTGTTTCTTTCTACATCCTCAGATTGCACACTGCTCCAAAAAGCCTCCTCCCGTTATATTCCTAAAACCTTGCCAGAAAAAGTGTCCTCGAGTTCAAATTAGCGATTGTTCTCTCCTTTCTATGTATAGAAAGGCCCTCTCCTTACCCTCACTACATTCCTTACTCTATAAGTGTGGCCCACTCAAAGTCACATGCCTGTCTGCCTTACTTTCCATTATTGCATTTCTACAAATTGGCACAACTAATTTCATAGATCACAACCTCTCGTTCTTAGAAACCATTTCCCTGCAACCTAACAAACCCTAATATGCTTTAACTAATCTGTCCGTCTCATCAATCAAGTGCATGAACACACACTGATGACCACCTCTTACTCCCACAGACACTGAAGTAAATGCATGCAATGGTTTCTTTGGAACACCAAGGTAATCCCAATAATCAACTATAAACTAACACTTGACAAACAACTGAGTTCTGGAGTAGTGAACAACCAACTGTAAAGCACTTCAACGTTTCGTCAACAGTAGTAAGCGCTATAGAAATGCAATAACGATACACATCGTGATTATACACAGGAAGCAATTACTTAACTAAATTGGGCAGGGTCAACTATTCTCGGACATGAAATTGGCTATTTTAATACTATAGTATGCGCTTAGATTTGAGCGGCAGGATACAGCACTACTGAGAAGTAGAGAAAGAAACTTAATAACGCAACGAAAAGGCATTAATTATGCGATGTGAACATGTTGTCACGGAACAGACTTCGAAATCATTGTGTATGGCCTGATAAACAGAAGCATACATAGTCGGGCTTAGGAGGCGAATTCAATCTGGAGCACGAGGGGGGCAGCCAGAGTGAAAATTGATCCGGGAACTGGCACTAACGTCAAGTTGTACGGGTGGGAGGTGGATGAATTCGACCAAAGAGTTTTTTGTATGCCAAATGTCAGTTAGGGACAGACGATTAAGATGAAAGGATGCTCTTCGGATCAGTTATAGAACTTAAACCCCCATACATGATGGGTAAATAAAAAGACCTGCAAAGCTAGAAAATTAAAGGTTGGAATTGTTGAGTAACGTGCTACAATACAACCTATGCTATGAATGCAATTGGTCATAACCACTTATCCCAATTCTAAAGGCGCATGCATCACTACGTACCATACGAGAAACAACAAAACATCTCCCAGCCCTGCGGCGACAAAAAAGGTAGTGGTTTGACTTCATCTTCAAAGAGGGAAAAAAAGCCGATTACTGAGTCGGAGAATATGAATAGCCTTCTAAAAACGACTGCCCCATACTTATGAGGCGAATCAAGAAGTAGCAACTCTTGTTCCCCAAAATGGCAACAGTTAAGTATTTTCCTTCTCCAGAAGCCCAATTGCTCAGAGCTTGATACCTCGGCAGGCCAAGGATCCCGCCCCGTGGTACCCGTGCCTTGGCCGAACCCCAACACCACAGGAGTATTCGCGTAGCAGTGCAACCACTGAAACTACTCAAATACCGGCTTGGCCTCTCCTGGCGTTCACATTTAGTAGGTCTCTCTCAAGCCACATAACTGCCTACGCAGGCCGCTCTTCCTATGCACGCCATGTTTCCGGATCTCGCTCCCCTACGACGAAGCAGGATTGCGCAAGGAAGAGCAGGAAAATCGTCCCAATCTGACTACTAAAAACACTCACCGTCTCTAGACGTGCCCATGAGCTGGTCCAGCAGCGCCCGCATCTGAGCCTGGGCCGACATCTTAGAAGGCTCCCCAGCCTGCCCAAATCCGAACCTCTAAAACACACTCCCGCGCGCAACTCCACAGAGAAAATGGAGGCTGCCTCTAGGCCTACGGGTCCAAATGGCGAGCGGAGAGGGACAAATTCAAATCGACATAAACGAAAGACTGCTATTTTGAATTGCTGCTGAATTTGTCCCGAACGCGCGAATACGGCAGCCACATTGGAATGGTGCGTTGAGTTAAGACTCGAAACACAAAAGTGTTGGTGTATTTACATTTTGGAACTATCATATCTGCTTAGATGTGAAGTCAGACAAGTTAAAAAGATGTAAAACGTTACTGAATATAGCAGGAATAGAGCCGCTTGCATAATTACATTTCGTCAAACTTGCCTAGCTCCCTTCAATTCTTCATTGAGGGCGTTTTGCTATATTTCAATTAGCGTAGCGCAGACATGAATACGGCATCTTTATTATCTCACGATACACATTCCAAACTATACAGGCGATCAAGGGACCATAAAAAGATTTAGGGGACCCTGATACAAACGAGCATACATACATACTTTATTTCTACATTGCGTACTGAGTTCATTACAGAGCCTCTACTTGGAAAGTTATACGTGATAGAAATCATACACTGACTTAGAAGACTCAAACACATCCATATATATATACATTATAGGACTAAAATGATACATGGATTGTTTAATGTATTGTAGTTGTATTTATTGAACGCATACTACCCCTAACGAGGCGTTCAAGTTTTTTATACTGAGCAGCTCACTGCTTCAGATCCTAGTGGTTAATTCAGCGTTATAATTGATTATTGGGGTTAGTCTTGTGCTCTCAAGGAAACCATTCCATGGGTGTGCTCCATTTTCCTTGTGGTAGATCAAATATTTGGGGGTTAGATGTAATAATGATATATATGCCAACATTTTGGAAGAGGAAAGTGTAGGAAGCTGGGGTTCTGTTTACAGCAAGCCCCACACACACACACAAACACACACACACACACACACTTTTTGCCAGACTACTGATGCAGTTTGACTTGATGTGTCCTGGGTCCCTGCCAATCAGGTTCCCAGGGCCTGTGTTTTTTTCCCAAAACTGTACCCTGTACACCCAATTGGCACCTATCTGGCCACATGTCAGCCCCTTATAAAAGGTACCCTGGGTACCAAGGGCACTGTGGCCAGGGAAGGCCTGTAAGGGCTGCAGCACTGATGGAGCAGGGTAAATAAAAATAATTTGTACCCCCCCTTTGGAAAATTATTGAGCTTTAATGAATTAACGATACTAATTGTTTGATGAAATAATTAACAAATGCACCTTTAGTAAACACTACATAAAGGGTAACCGCAATTTGTGCAAAATCTAATTTATTTACAATTGTGAAATTGATTGATACTAATATTGTGATTTGCATACTAATTAGAGTAAAATCGCATGATTTATGCTATGTAGTAGAATTATATTGTGGCAAAGAATGCGGATGGTAAGTAAAATGGCTCTAAATGTCGCTTCTGCTAGGTAACACCTAACATGGGTCTTTAGAATGGCGGGTGGTAAACAGAAAGGCTTATTTTCTTTGTTTTAATTTTGGTTGTGTTTGTTCTTATGATAGTTCGTTCGGGCCTGTTAGGCCATGCTGCAAAAATGGCTGCCGAGACAGATGAGGTCACGTGATAAGTCAAAGATGGCCTCTAAGCGAAGAAATAAAGGAGCTGAACCACGTGGGTACGGCCCGAGCACGGAGTGAGAGATGTCAAGGTCGCACTGACCTGCCATAAGGAGGGTGCCAAGAAAGACTCAGCGTGTATTCGTGGGAATAAATGAGAAAAGTACATGAGCGACAATGGACTAACTAAATTGTGACCATCGGGATTGCAACAAAATGAATGGACAAATTGGACTGCTATTACCCAAAGGTCATGAGAATCATTGAACTCTTAACCATCCCCGAAACCAGTTTGAACAAGGAAGGCGATGAGGTGATTGGTGTGGGGTGCCCCAAGGATCTGCTCTAAGCCCACTGCTGTTCAACATCTACTTGGCCCCCCTGTTTTCACTCATTGCCAACTGGGGGGTCAAGGCAATATCTTATGTCGATGACACCCAGTTGGTGTTCCCTTTTAAAGACCAGTCGGCGGACTCTTTTAAAAGTTTCAAGAGCTGCCTTACTGATGTTGCAGCCTGGATGAATAATAATAAACTAAAATTAAACGCTGAAAAAACAGAGGTGATGTTTTTTGGGACCAACAAGCCTCCAGACTCGGACTTGTGGTGGCCACAGGCAATGGGGGTGCCACCCACCCCAACAGGCGCGGCGAAAAATTTAGGAGTACAATGGGAGGCTGATTTGTCTTTTTCCTCTCAAATTCAGCAAGTAACATCTTCCTGCTTTGGAAAATTGAGGTACATGAGGAAATTTTTACACCTGCTTCCAGAAAATTGCCGTCGTACCGTAGTTCATGCAACTGTGACGTCCAGGCTGGACTATGCGAATGGCCTTTACTTGGGCTTACCTGCCTATATGGTGAAGAGACTGCAATTGGTTCAAAACGCGGCAGCACGATTGATTAGACGCGTACCCATGCGACAGCATATCTCTCCACATATTAAGGAACTTCACTGGCTACATATTAAGGCCCTAACTTTGGCTTTTCGGTCGTTCCATGGTTTCTGCCCCAGATATCTGAAACAACGACTATCTGCCTACAAACAAACTCGCCTACTGCGGTCCAACAATCAGTATCTGTTGGCTACCCCACAAGTTAGGAAAGAGCGCTGGGGCGGCAGATCTTTTGTGGCTAGAGTGGCTAAACTTTGGAATTCCCTGCCCTGCCATGCGGCAAATTGATTCAGAAGGCCTATTCAGGAAAGCAATTAAGACATGGCTTTTTAACCTGGATTAATTCCGTGGAATGGCTGATGTCTGACCTGCTATGCTGCTGTCACTTGTTGTTATAGCGCCGGGACACCTCCTTTGGGAGGTAGCTGTTTTGCGCTCTATAAATGGCCGTATTATTATTATTATTATCACCACCCCTCAAATGGACCAATTAGCGTGATTCCTGCCCCCAAGGATTGCAACTTTTTGTGTAGTAAGCTAGAAGTAGGGTATAAGAAGGACTGCTCTTATGTGGGAGGGGCTGCTTCTACAGGCTACTTCTTTGGGTTGCCTTTTTGCTGCTGCTGTGGCCGCTGATATTGATGCTACTGCTGCCGTTGGTATTTCTTGCCATACCATTTTTCCTATTTTTCATTTTTCCACCACAAATTTACTAAAGGACTTTGTCATTTTTGGACTTCGATCTTGACTGGGGAAGGAACGAGACCGTTGCGGGAAATCTGTACGGGAGGTCCGGTCGAGGAGGCCATTAGCGGGACAGTCAGTCAGTTTGGGAGTCTATTCTGTGATCTCCGGTTTATCTTCTTTTGGGTGCATCTAAATGGGTAATGCATAAGTTTAAATTCTTTATTAGAACTTTTCATATAAATGTTATTAATGTATTAAAGTGATTAATAAACTAAGAATCTCACCCGTGCAAGCAAGAATTTAGATAAAATGTCATTCTAATTAAAATGAGTCTGTGGTTCTTTAGTTCATTAAAATGTTTAAAGTTTAACAGGTTTTGAAGTGATTGAGCTGGTCTTAATCACCATCAACTTATTCTACTAGTTGGTCCATCGCCCAAAGAGCGGAATACCTTGATGTTTGGAACCGACAGGATCAAAAGCTAATGCAATCGATGTCAGAGGTATTATTCTGTCAGATTTAACAAGGTATCCCGTTTCTCCAGCAACACATTTCTCCTTGGTGTGCAATCCAATGAACAAATGAATGTATGATGTGCGGTGTTATGGGCCCCACCGTCATATAGTTTAGTAGATGTGAATGATTTACCTGGATTCGTGTCCTTAGGAGAAATTTATATTAGCCGCGCTGGATCAGATTTCTTGGTAGCAGAGGATGGTTACTATAGATTAGTTTGGTGATTATTGATTATTGACTTGTTGATTATTCATGTCTAACACTTTGTGTCGAATTGTATTATGTTATGTGTAAGTCGAAATTTTGAAGCTTCCGGAAAGTAGGAAGTGGACACGTGTGGCAAGAGAAGTCACATGGAATTGTGCATTGTCTGATTTTTCAAAATTGGTGATAACACAGGATTGTGTTATGATAGGGACATTTCATGTATAAAAACGCGTATGAGTGAAATAGCAACAGGTTTTCTTGTGAAACTCTGGCCTTAATTCTCAGGAGCAGTGTAGTCTCCGCATGTGTTTTATCCCCAGAGAAACGGGTTTACCCCTTGCTTGAGAGAAGGGTAAGGTAGAGAGAAGTGCTACACTTATCGAACGAAACAGTATTCTTGCAAGATAGAACAAACTATTTCTTTTGTTTAGCGAAAACAGACAATGGTAATGTGTTTTATGTTGTAACTAATAAAATTCAGTCGAGAAAAGAAGGTAAGAAAAACTGCCAATAATTATTGTAAAGGAGGGGTCAGAAAAGACAGGAGTAGAGCTGACGTTGACAAAGACCGCGCTGGTATTGGCCAGTTGTGGGAAAACGAAGAGCTTCCTGATTGGTGCGTTAGTGTGAAGACGCGCTAGTATTGGCTAGTTAAAGAGTGACGTAGAGCCTTAGGATTGGTGCGTTGGTGTGAGACGCGCTGGGATAGGTCCGAATAGCCAAACAGTAGAAAGAACAGAGTAGTGAAGAGTTTACGTGAGTTTGTTGGAGAGAAAGAATCGTGCAATATGGCTTATTATGAGTATGGTAGAGAGAAACCGTCATGGATGGCGAAGATTAAAAACTTTTTCAAGAAGGACAAGAAGGTAGTGACTAGGGAAGGAGAAGTACTTCCTCCCCCTAAAACGCCAGCTTCTCATATGATGTTGAAATACGGTTATCATACTTGCATTTGGTTGGAAAATTTGACAAAATATACTCACAACGATGGAGTATTGGCGTTCCCAGAAAACGGTTCGTTTAGCACAGCGGTACTTCGAAATTTGAGAGAGAAAATGATGAAACTTGAACCGAGACCTAGACCAACACAGTTTGAAGCATTAGGTGAATGGGAAGATGAGATGTATGAAAGAGAAAGACACAGAGGTGCAAAGAATTATAGTTTAGTCCATGGAAGAGTATGGGGAGTGAATCATGAGGACAGGATGAGACGATGGAGGTATGCTAATATGACGGATGGTTTGTTTCCTGTCAGAACAGTTGAAGAAGTTACAGGGAGAAAGTGTACGGAGAAAAAGAAACATGCAGTAACAGAGAGGTATGGGTATGGAGGTAGTGACACAGAGGATGAGTTGCTGGAAGACATTTTAAATAGAAAACCACCTCCATATCAACAGAATTCTGCGGTGGTGACTCCAAATGTACCACCAATGAAAACTGTAAGGAATCAAAGCCCTGAACGAAATTATGAAATAATTAGGTCTTATGAAAAATCAGAAACTCCACAGAATGCGAAGCCTGATAGTGGTAATACAGCTGAATTAGCAAGAACCACAAGAGAATTGACTGAGAAAATAAGAGAATTAACCATGAACATGGAAGCCGTGACTGTACCAGTGACAATAGGACCAGTAATACCGGTATTTGAAAACCAAAGAATAGATGAGCATTCCTTGACAATTCCAATGAACTCGAATATGCAAAGAATGAGAGAAGGGACAATTCCAGAAACTAGAGAGACAAGAGATCTGGTTGGCTCATATAGATCGAGTCCACCTACAAATTTGACGGTTAATGAGAGTCAGATAAATAGGATTCCTATGGGAACCGAGTGTAGGAAAGTGGGTTTCTGTTGCAGTAACCCCCCCACTTTTTGCCTGATAACTGATGCACTTTTCCTTGGTGTGCCCTGGGTCCCTGCCAATCAGGTACCCAGGGCCTGTGTTCCTTCCCTAAAAACTGTACTAAAGCCTAAACCCAATTGGCATCTCTGGCCACCGGTAAGCCCCTGGTAAATGGTACACTAGGTACCCAGGGCACTGTGACCAGAGAAGGCCCCTAAGGGCTGCAGCACTTATTGTGCCACCCTTAGAGGCCCTGTACCCTGACACACACACCCTGCCTTTGCAGGCTGAGTGTCTTGGTGCAGAACTAAACAGAGAGTCGACGTGGCACACATCCCTGTGTGCCATGCCCACAAACACACTGCCCTGGCATACCTCAGTCACCCCTCTAGCTGGGTGCACTATGCCAGTGGTGTGGGCACAGGTGCATGAGCCCTGTGCCCCTACAGTACCCAGGGCCATTCCTGGGCACTGTAAGTGCAGTGATGCCATTAAGAGTATATGGTGCTGGGAGGTTGTCATTACGAACTCCACAGCACCATAATGGCTACACTGAAGACTGAGAAGTTTGGTATCAAACTTCTCAGCACATTAAACCCACACTGATGCCAGTGTGGGATTTAATGTAAAATGCACGACAGAGGGCAACTTAGAGTTGCCCCCTGAACCTAACCTACAATCCACGTCTTGTCTGAGGGGCTGCCCCGGCTGCCACACAGCAGACATGTTGCTGGACCGCTGGGTGGAGAGCCATCCGCTCTCCTGGGCCTGCAACAATGCACATCCTGGGCGAGGTGCTAGGTCTCCTTCCCCAGGATGGGCAGGGGAAGCTTCAAAGGCATGCCGCCTTTGTGAGCTTCTCCAGGCCACTTGCTGTACTCAGCAACTGGCCCCCACCGGTTCTGACCCCGTCTATGGCGGGAAGACTGGCGGGAAACCCCAAGGGAGTAAGGGGGATGTGCCAGCCTCTGCCAACCCCACCCCTCAGGTGGGGGAGGCGAGGTGAAGCACAACTCCGAGCTCTCGCCATCTTGAAGATGGGGAGCCCTGCCCAATCAGGACTAGGCTACTGCCCCCCTCCCACAGGAGAGGGGCAGGATAGGGGGTGTACCCACCCCAGGGAAGGGACCCATTGGTCCCTGCCCTTTACCTACCTGTAACGCCCCTAAATTTAGTATTTAGGGGCACCCTGAACCTTCCTTCCTCAGATTCCCGCAACCTAAGAAGAAAAAGGACGAAAGAAGACGCCCAGCAGAGGAGACTGCAGAGAACAACTGACTTAGCCCCAGCCCTACCGGCCCGTCTGCAGTTTCCAGAGATCCTGCGCCAAAATCATCTTGTCCTGCAGCCAGCGACCTCCAGAACCCCGGGGAGGACTGACTGCCTTCAACAAAGACCGGATCTCCTGTGAACAGCAGCTCTGTTCAAAAGAAACACCAAACAAAGACTCCGAGCCTGCTGAGGAAAAAGAAACCCGATGCCTGGAACCACCACTGCACCCGTCGCCTACAGCCTGAGTTCAAGTGGCCCACCGGTCCCAGCGAGGTCCCCCAGCGCTCCAGAGTCCGAGTCCACTGAGGGTTGACCCCTTCAGGACTCCCCGACGTCGCCTGCAGCCTCTGCACGAGACCCCCCCCAACCGCGAGTGGCCCCGTAAGGTGAAATCCGACCTCAAAAGACACCCCTGCATCCAGCCGCCCTGCGCCCTGGAGAAAGGAACCCGAGGTGCACCTACGTCCCCGAGCCCTCCAACTTACCTGCCCAGCTGTTGGTTCCTCCTGGAAGTCTTCCTGGACCGAACCTGCAGCTGAAAACCAAAACCGAAAATCCCCATTGAAAACAACAGGGCACCTGATGCCAAAACAGTACTCTGCACCCGGCCGCCCCAGCGCCGCTGAGGGTGCACCTTTTGTGCTGGCTTGTTTCCCAATTTGCCCTGACCTAAACCCTAGGAGCTTTGCTCCCACAACCTTGTGGCCTGCTCGCCAGCAGCCACCAACCGGAGGCCCCCCATCCCCTATAGGATAACATTGGGCCTCAACACTCTGCACCCGGCCGCCCTAGTGCCGCTGAGGGTGCAACAACAGTGCATCACTGACCCTGGGAGACCCCTGAGTCTAGGCCCAGAACCTTAACTCTGCCAGTCGAGTACTTACCTGAAAACCGATAACCTACATTTTCTCCATAGGGTAACATTGACTGGTTTACACTGAAATTTCTTCTAAGTGTCGAGTTTTGAAACTATAAAATAATCACTAAAAATCGTACGATCAACGAAAACGAAATTACTCACCTGTTATCAGGAGAGATCCCAGTGCTGGATCTTGGTGCCCAGCACTGACCCTGAAAAGTAATCATAACTGTACTTACCGGTAACTTGAATTTCCTTCCATAGGATAACATTGCCTGGTTTTTGCTGAAAAAGTTTCTAAGTGTCGATTTTGCAAACTTACAAATATTCGTTAAAAATCGCCTGTATAACAAAAACACATTCTTTCAACTGTTTACAGGAGATGCACCAGTGCTGGATCCAGGATCCAACACTGAGTTAGAAAAAGTAACAATAACCACACTTACCTGCTAAGTGAATTTCCTCCCATAGGATAACATTGGTGATTCTATGTGAAAAAGTTTCTAAGTGTCAACTTCTAAAATACAATAATATTCCTTAAAAATCACAACTGTAACCAAAACGTTTTTACTCAACTGTTTACAGGAGATGTCCCAGGACTGAATCTAGGATCCAGTCCTGTGGTAAGAAAAGTAATCCAAAAAGTAATCTATTACATTTAACTAGAAATTCCCATTGAGCTCAATGTATTATTGTGTTTGAAATTGTGTTGCCTATTGCAACAACTGTAACTATTGTATTCAAAAGTCTATTGCCTATTTGAAAAGTATTTAACTAAAGTAACTCATTCTGAGAAAGTATATTTTGATACCTATTGTTGGTTCTAAAATAAAACAACTATATATTTTGATACAAAACCATTGGCCTAGAGTTCAGTTCTTGAGTGTGTGAGTCCATTTGCTGACTGAGTGTGTACAACAAATGCTTTACACTGTCCTCTGATACTGCCTTACTGCTCGACCAAGCTACCACTTTAGAGAGTAAGGTTATATCTAACTTTAGCCTCTGCCAAACCTCTGGGGACTGTGGATTCTGTGCACACTGAACCTTACTTTGGTTCAGTATATACAGAGCCACTTTCTTACACTGAGTCAGCAACTGAGACCCCAGAGAGAAGTACAAATTGGATAGAAATGAATAATACCCCCTGTAGGTCCGACTCCAGAAGAATTAAATGAGTGGATGAGGAATTTACAGAAGAAAGATACAGAACCGCAACCGTTGGATGTAATCAGACTAAAGATAGACATGGAAGAGTTGATTTTAGGGACTATTGGTACAGATAGATTGAAATCCTATCAGGATGACGAACTTATGTTCATGTGTAAGAGTGTTACTTGGAGAGCTAGGAATTTACATGAAAAATTGGAAGAAACAGCAAATGAACTGGGAGTAGAGTTTGGAAAAATCAGAGGATTGCAGAAACCGTATAGGGTAGATTTTAGTGAAAAGGATATAGAAAATCTGAACACATCAGGACGATTAACCCAGATAAAGGAACCGATTGTGTTATTAAGAAAATGGGGAGATGTGGACAAATGGAGGAGCAGGTGGATAAGAAGAAAGGAGGGAACGACCAATAAAGCATCTTTGGCTTTTCCGGTGAAAGAAAAGGAACCAATAGTACTGGAATATCCAATGAGGGAAACTCCAGGAGGTAGCTATGTACATGTTCCATGGTCCAGACAAGATATATTGTCATTTACAAATGACTTCCCAAGGTTGAGAGAAAAACCTGTAGAATGGTATAGACAAGTGGAAAGATTTGTCAAAGTTTCAAAGGTGTTGTGGGAAGATCTGGATGGATTGTTTGAAATTGTAGTGCCAGCAGATTTATGGACAGAATGTAAGATTAAAATTGACTGGCCGAAGGAAGAATATCCTAGAGATGCAAAGACTGGAGCGCCAGGTCCAGAAGTGATGAGAAAGTATGAACAAGCTGTCACGTTTTTGAAAAATAAGATTCCACCGAAAGAGACAGATTGGGTAAAGATTGATAGAACAACTCAGGAGAGTAAGGAATCTGTACACGCCTATTATGAAAGGTTGCTTTTGGTTTTCAAACAGTATAGCGGTTATGAGACTTTGAGTGAAAAGGACATGAGTCATTTCGTATATAGATTTGTATATGGATTGAAACCCGAAATAAGTGAAATGATTAAGCAGCATATGTTGTGTTGGCAGAATAGCACTGTAGATGAGGTACTAAGGTATGCCAAATATTGTAGTGATGACATCGGGTGTAGACAGCGTAAACTAAAAGAAAAAGCGATGTGGGCACAAGTAAAGGTTGCAGAAAAACAAGAGGCTCAAATGAATAATCAGTCTGGTGATGCAGGTCAGACTAAATACAAACCGAATATAGGTAAGGGAAAAGGTCAAATGAGTATAGAAGAGGCTAAAAAGAAATGGCCATGCCATAATTGCGGAAAGTTAGGGCATTGGAGAAACGAGTGTAAATTTCCTCCAAAAGCTAATACGGAAAAACAACCATTAAATCCACAGGTGCAGAATGAGGTGAGTTACCAACAGCTGCAACCACCACAGGTAGTTACTCAACAGAGTCAGGTGCCACAACCAACTCTTCCAAAGAGTGTAAACCCCCAGAGATACAGTGCAGAGACAGGATTCTACGGAGGAGAGCAGGTAACAAAATTTCAGCGCCCAGCTGCAGTGTCGCAGTATTGGTTACGGCAGGATGGAAATGAATCGGATGAAAGTTTATGACGGTGCCTAGGAGAGGAAGAAGAGTGCGTGCTTGGCGCAACTCTAGAGGTAGATCAGTCAGGTCCATTTGTGGATGGGGAAGAGAATGGTGTAAATGTTACATTCCTTGTGGACACTGGAGCTACCCGTTCTACTGTTAGATCAGTGGAAATTCCAAACCTTCCTCTCTCAGGAGAATATATCCAAGTTGTAGGTGTTTCAAACCAACAGATTAAAGCGCCTCTTACCAAACCAGTAGAGGTGAAAGTTGGACCATTCAAAGAAATGCATCTGTTTGTGGATGTGATTGCAGTCCTGTAAACTTGCTAGGACGCGATCTGCTTTGTAAAATGAATTGCACCATCTATTGTACCCCAGATGGTATTGCTTTCCAGACACCAGATGAAGATGTTCTGTATAAAATGACAATGGCAGAACTAGAACCAGGAGTAAATGACATGTTTCCTGTGTTTGACGCAGAGAAAATCCCAATTGAATTGAAAGAAACAGTCAGATCTGATGTATGGGATTTCACAGGCGAAGACATTGGGTTAATGAGAGGAGTAGACCCTATAAAAATCACTGTAAGACCCCGATCCTTTTCGCGCTTGCCCTGGAGCCACTGGCGTTGTGGGTGCGGGGAGATCCGGTGGTGCGAGGTATTGATTTTGGGGGAGGATGGGAAGAGCGTATCTCCCTCTACTCCGATGATGTTCTGCTATATGCACATCGGCCCAGACAGACTTTCCATCGGCTTCTTCACATCCTGCGGTCTTTTGGGGAATACTCGGGCTACAGAATTAACTGGGGTAAGTCCCTGGTGTCCGTGTTAGCTGGTGATCCGCCGCTGCTGACACCGGAATGCGGGGCACTGCTGTGTAAAGAGGAATTCAAATACTTGGGAATTTGGATCACGAAATCGGAAGCCGCCTTCCTACGCCTTAATGTCCTATCACAATTGGACCGGTTGAAGGAAGATGTCATACACTGGCGCGGGCTGCCGGTCTCATTGATGGGCCGTGCTGTATTGTTTAAAATGATGGCCCTCCCGCGCCTCCTGTATGCGCTACAGAACACACCCTTCCCGGTGCCGGAGCGATTCTTTCGCGTGGTGGAGGCGGAACAGCGCGGGCTGCTGTGGGGAGGAGGGAGCCCTAGAATCGCCTTGAAGAAATTACAATTGGGGGTGTATGATGGGGGGCTGGCGGTGCCGGATGTGCGGAAATATTACTGGGCGGCGCAACTTGTCAATATCAATGGGTGGGTTTTCTCCCCCACTGAGGAACCGGCATACCGGGTGGATCGGATGGCGTTGGGGAAAGGCTGCTATATGGCTGCCCTCTATTCCAAGAGGAGTGCTGGGCCCACTCGCCCACCTCATACTGAGACGGTGACCCGCATATGGCGGAAGGCGACCAGGATGACGGGGTGGGAGGCTAGATGCACTGAACAGACGCCGCTATGGCACGGGGACTTCCTCTCAGAGGTCGCGACTCTGCAAGGTTTTCAGGGCTGGAACAATATAGGCATAGATCTCCTGGGTGATCTCTGGAAAAATGGCGAGATGATTGCCTTTTCCGCCCTACAAGCGGAGTATCACATGGGGGACGGGGAATACTTCCGGTACCTCCGGGTCCGACATGCTCTGCGGTGCCATCTGAAGGACGGGGAAGAACTGGCCGAATATGCCCCGTTGGAAGATAGGCTACTGCTTGACCCCATGCCTGACAAGGCTATCTCCCTAACTTATAAAAAAAACTTATAAATAACACCCCAAATCCTCTGGGGCCACTGCGGGAGGCATGGGAGTCTGATGTGGGCCTGCTCGAGGATGATGACTGGTTGGAAGCCCTACAAAGCCCAAGAGAGATAGCTGTCAGGGCCCGCTTTCGGCTGATCCAACTGCGTATCCTGCACCGCTCTTATGTACCTAGGACTGTACAGCACCGTATGGGTTATTGTGATTCAGATAGGTGTCTACGGGGATGTAACGAGAGCGGGTCGTTTTTTCATATCCTGTGGGCCTGCCCCTTGGTACAGGGCTACTGGAGGGGAGTGGCCCAGGTCATGTCGGAGGTGGTGGGAGCTGCGGTCCCGCTGGACACTCGATGGTTTGTCCTTGGAGTGACGGGGGAGGTGGTGTGGCCCAAGTGGGAGACAATCTGGCTGGCGTTAGTGGGCATATTGGCAAAACGAAATATAGCCAGGCTCTGGGGAGCGGGTAAGGTTCCCTCAGTGGCATGCTGGAAAAAAGATCTCGATTGGTGCCAGCAGGCGGAACGAGTGGTGTACCAGAGCAGAGGGTGCCCTCGGAAATGGGAAAGAATCTGGGCGGCCTGGAGGGCATATAGGGGGGCTTATTTGTCCGATTGAAGGGAATGCCTAGTACTTTGGGTGGGACCCGGGTGGGATAGGGGGTGGTACGGGCAACTAAGGGAATGTGCATTATGACTCATTTTTGTACCAGGAAACTTTGAACCGCTACTGAATATTTGATGACTGAAATGGAAAGCATTGCTGTTGTTGTTTACAATAAAAAGATGTTTAAAAAAAAAAAATCACTGTAAGAGAAGGAACAAATTACCCAAATACTCCACAGTATAAATTAACGCCAGAAATTATTGAAGGAATAACACCTGTAGTTAATAAGATGATCGAACAAGGAATTTTGAAAGAATTAATGAGTAGCCCATGTAATTCACCTATAATGGGATTGAAAAGCCGAATGGGACATATAGGATAGTGCAGGATTTGAGGAAGGTAAATAAAATCGTTATTCCTTGTTGTCCAATTGTGCCAAACCCCGCTGTAATACTGTATCAGATTCCACATGATGCAGAATGGTACACAGTTATTGATTTGTGCCATGCATTTTTCTCTATTCCGTTACACCCAGATAGCCAGCCATTATTTGCGTTCCGGTTCGGAGAGCGTATTTTGGCATGGTGCCGAATTCCTCAAGGGTATACAGAAAGTCCCTCAATCTTTAATCAAATCCTAAAGAAATCATTGGAAGATTTAATAATGCCTGAAAAATCTGTGATGGTCCAATATATTGATGACCTATTAGTGGCATCAAAGACTAAAGAAGCATGTGTTACCGACACAATTGCTTTACTGAATCATTTGGCAGAAGGAGGGCACAAAGTGTCCCCGTCAAAACTGCAATTTTGTCAACAGGAGGTACAATACCTAGGTCATAAGATTGAGAAAGGGATGCGAAAGGTAACGACAGAAAGAATAAGGATTATCCGAGGAATGAGAGCTCCGATGACACAGAGAGAGGTGAGAATGTTCCTTGGAATGGTTGGATATTGCCGACAGTGGATAAGTGGATTTTCATTAATTGCAAAACCTTTACAGCGATTGACAAAAAGAGATGTCAGAGATCCGATTGAGTTGAATGAGGAGGAAATGAAGGCTTTCAAAGAACTGAAAACAAAGTTGTGTGAGGCACCGGCATTGGGAATGCCTGATTATGAGAAAGAATTTGAGCTGTATTGTAGTGAGAGAGATGGATGTGCACTTTCAGTGTTAGTGCAAAGGCATGGAAAAATGAAAAGACCCATCGCTTATTTTTCAGCTGTTTTAGACCCAGTAGCGAAGGCATTGCCTGGATGTCTGAAAGCAGTAGCTGCTACTTGTGTGAGTTTGGAACAGAGTGAAGGCATTGTGATGGGATATCCACTGAGAGTATATGTTCCACACTCTGTTGAAATTCTTCTGACTAGAACCAAAACCCAATTTATGACACATAGTCGGCTGACTAGGTACGAAAAGGTGATTTTGAGTGCAGACAATGTAACCATTGATAGATGCACAAGTGTGAATCCTTCAACTTCACTGCCAGATGAAGAAAATGTAGGAGTCAAGGATGAAGTTGATCATAAGTGTCTGGATGTGCTTGAATTTTGCACAAAGCCTCGCCCAGATATTAAAGATGAGCCCTTGAAAGAATCAGACTATGTAATGTTTGTGGACGGGTCATGTCTGAGGACGAGTGAAGGAGTTTTAAGTGCTGCGTATGCTGTGTGTACAGTGGCAGCCATAATGGAAGCATCTTGTTTGAGAGGGATACGTTCAGCCCAAGTGGCTGAGCTGATTGCTCTGATTCAGGCGTGCAAACTGGGAAAGAACGTCCGAATTACGGTGATCACAGATAGCCAGTATGGCTTCGGAGTGGTCCACGACTTTGGACAGATCTGGTCCCAGAGAGGTTTCTTGACGTCTGCAGGAACTCCTATTAGGAACGGTGAGTTTGTGAAGAAATTGTTTGAGGCGATACAGCTGCCTAAACAGATTGCAGTGGTGAAGTGCGCTGCACACAAAAATGGAACTGACTATATTACAGTGGGAAATCAATATGCAGATGAAATAGCCCAATATTGTGCCAGAAATATGGTCTCACTGAATAGGAGAAGAGAAAAAGAGAATGTTTCATGTCCCTTGCTGTTTACTAACCTGGTCGAAACCTGGGATGAGGTAAGGCAATTGCAGGAAGAAGCAAATGAAGAGGAGAAAGATGGTTGGATAAAAGCAGGTTGCAGACAAAGAGAGGAAGATGACGTTTGGGTTTATAGAGATGATAGACCAGCTATGCCTAATAGCATGATTTCTAATATGGCACGGATGTACCATGGACAAGCTCACATTGGTAGGGATGCCATGATTAGACTTTTCAGACAGACTTGGTATAACCCAAAATTTAGAGCTATAGCTGAAAGTCTCTGTCAAAGATGTCTTACATGCCAACAGATAAATCCAGGAAGAAAAACAGTAGTGAGTCTAGGAACAATAGGACGTGAAAGAGGTCCTTTTACCAGATTGCAACTAGATGTTATTGAAATGCCCCCGAGCAATAGATTGAAATATGTTCTTGTGGTCGTTTGTTTGTTTTCTCGTTGGGTGGAAGCCTATCCGACAAGAAGGAATGATGGAGTTACTGTGGCTAAGCTCCTATTGAGAGAATTCATTCCGAGATATGGTTTTCCAGTAACGATCGAAACAGATAGAGGAACACATTTCCAAAATGAACTGATCCAATTGATATGTGAAGTTCTTGACATTCAACAGAAATTGCACTGTGCCTACAGACCAGAGGCTTCTGGAGTGGTAGAACAAGTAAATGGAACAATAAAGAATAGATTAGGGAAAATGTGTCAAGCCACAGGACTCAAATGGCCCGATGCCCTGCCATTGGTGCTGATGACTATCAGAAGCATACCTGACAGAAAAACAGGTCTAAGTCCTCATGAAATAATCATGGGACGAGCAATGAGACAAGCACATGTACCTGTCAACAAACTGCGGACTATAACTGATGATCTCGTATTGGACTATTGCAAAGGATTGGCTGATGTGGTACATTCTGTGTTTCATCAGGGTGGACCGGATGCGAAAACTCTCGAAAGAAAACCAGCTCATGATTTGAGTCCAGGAGACTGGGTCCGCATAAAAGTCCACAGAAGAAGAAACTGTTTGGTTCCTCGCTGGGATAAGCCACGTCAAGTGATCCTGGTGACAACGACTGCTGTAAAATGTGCAGGAGTGAAAAATTGGGTTCATGCCAGTCACACCATCAGAGTCCCAGATCCTGAAGCTCGACCTGTGAGTCGACATCTGGAGATATCTGATACCAGCTCAGCATCCGAAGCGGAACCTGAGACAAGCAGAGTTCCAGATCCTGAAGCTCGACCTGAAAGTTGACATCAGGAAGAACCAGGTACAAGTTTGACAACTGAAGAAGAACCTGAAACGATCAAAGTTCCAGATCTTGAAGCTCGACCTGTAAGTCGACATCTGGAAATATCAGATACCAGTTCAGCATCTGAAACAGACCAACCTGAATCTGATGAAAGCCAAAAGAGAAAAATAAAAACTGACATTATAAACGAAGAAATTGAACCAAGAGACAGTGACAGCGAACAGCCAAGTACAAGTTATGGAAGAATTCCTCCAGAGATAGTTGAGCTAACTGAGGGAGACTTAGATTCAGACAGAGAGATGGGAAGAAGCGGAAGAAACTCGAGGAGTAGTAGGGACAGGCCAACAAATAGAAAAAACACAGGGAAATTTAGATTCAGATAGAAAGATTAATATAAATGCGGAAGACAATCGAGGAGGGATAGAATCAAACGTCCCAACAGAAGAGACACAAGAAGGTTCAGATTCAGATAACGAAACCGAGATCATAAGGTTTAAGGTTAGAGGAAGTGAAGTAAGGTCTGAGACGGAATCAGAAGAAAGTGAAGAAGAAAGAAAACAAAGACTGGGACCAAGAAAGAGAACTTGGAGAGCTGAACGAGAGGAAGAGGAAAACGAACTAAAAAGGCCAAGAAAAGGAGATAATTGGCCCCACGAAGTTAAAAGGCTGAGATATAAGATAATACATTTGAACAGAGATGATGCGGAACAAGTAAATGAAATAACCAGTCAAAAGGGACAAGGAAAACAAAGTGGAAAACAATTACAGAAAACAAAAAGAGTGAAGAGACCTAATTTGAAATATAAGTCACCTGAGTGGCTATACATCGCATTGACCGACATTAAGGAAGAAGATAACAGTCACGAGAGCCCAGACGAAAGCTGTAAACCAATGGGTGAAAGTGAATTGCACCAAAACTGAAAAGACAAAGCAAGAAACCCGGACTGGACACAAAAACCGAATAAGACAAGAAAGAGTTCTGAAAAGAGCTGAAGAAAGCACCTAAACGAGACAGAGTAAAGGGTAGAGTGGCTGGAAAGTCATTCTGAGGTGTGGTGACACATTTTCTGTATATATATATATATATATATATATATATATATATATATATATATATATATATATTATCTACTGGCGGTCGCCAGTAGATAGTTATAGTTAGGACCTATTTTCCATAGGAAATCCGCGACATTCTATTTGAAATAACTCTTGCGTCGGTTGACGAATCTTCGCGAAATTTTCAAACTTTATGGCCCGCTCCGGTCCGCTCCTACCCTGAAAGTCTCAGGGTGATTCGTCAAGCGGGGGCTGAGAAAAAAGGGGGGTCCCAAACCGTGTTTTCCCCATTCATTTTCCCATAGGAAACTTTAGACACGGCTACAGCCCGAACTGCTGAACGGAATTACACCAAATTTGGCAAAGAGGTAGTTCTTGGTTCAGAAAGAACCCTTTTTGTTAAATTGGCATTCTATGAAAAAGTGGGAAAGAATGTGTACAATATGAGTATTGCAAACTGCCATGCGTTATTAAAAAAGTGGTATGAGAAAGGCAAGATAGAAACTGAAGAGTATTTATTCTTGAGGCGTTTGAACCCTGTAACACCTTGTTTTTATCATTTGCCCAAAGTACATAAGGACGCATTAGTACCACCGGGGAGGCCGATTGTCTCGTCCCAGGGCAGTCTTTTAGAACATGTGTCAATGTATATAGATCAATTCTTATCTGGTTTCGTGGTGGGATTGAGATCATATATCAAAGATACAAAAGATTTCTTGCAACGTATTACAACTATTACATGGCAGGAGGGAGATCAAATGATAGTGATGGATATCACGAGTCTATATACCTGCATAGCACACCACCAAGGTTTACAAGCAGTATGCTATTTTCTTAAAAATCGACCCATCAAATATTGTGAACATAGTGAAATGTTAATTGAACTTTTAGAATTTTGTTTGAATAATAACATCTTTCTGTACCAGGAACAGTATTATAAGCAAGTATCTGGGACGGCCATGGGCACCTGCTTCGCCCCAGCTACGCGAATTTATTCGTGGGCTGGTGGGAGGAGCAGGTGGCCTGGTCGGATACTAACCGTATCTGGACAGATAGGGTAATTGCCTGGTACAGATATATAGACGACCTCTTCCTGGTATGGAGGGGGTCAAAGGTAATCAGCACTAGAGTATGTTCAGGTGCTTAATAACAATCACCTGAACTTAAAGTTCAATGCTGATATCAGTGATGGGTCGGTAAACTTTTTAGATCTAGAGGTTTGTGTGATTGAAAATCGAATTTGCACGAAATTGTATCGAAAACCGACTGCGGGAAATTCGATCTTACATGCCCGCAGTGCGCATCCACAGAAACTGATTAACAGTATCCCCTATGGGGAACTGTTGCGCATAAAAAGGAATAATACCAGGGAGGTTGATTTTGAGAAACACTCCAGTGAATGTTTGGACAGATTTAGAGCACGTGGTTATGGTGAGCAGGTATTGATGGGAGCATTAAAGAAAGTTAATTCTGTCCCCAGAAGTAAGCTATTAGAAGAGAAACCCAAGAGAATTAATGTGTGTGGCTTTCGGATGATCACTACATTTTCGAGTGAATCTGATAAATTGCGAACCATTTTGTGCAGAAATTGGAATCTGCTCAAAATGGATCCCGTAATTGGAATGGATATTCCAGCACGACCATTAATGACCTTTCGGAAAGCTAGGGCCCTTCGTGATTCTCTTACAAGCAGCTATATGAGAAGAGAAACACCTAAGCTGTTTGATAAGGAGCTGCAGGGATTTTATCCCTGTGGCAAATGTAAAGCTTGTGTAGGTAGTAAAAAGGTTTTGAAATACCATATACCGGGAGTACAGAAACCAAAATCCATTAAGAAATTTATCACATGCAGCACACCATACACAGTGTACTGTTTGAATTGCCCTTGTGGACTCAGGTACATTGGTAGTACCATACACCAAACGAAAATACGCATTTTGGAGCATACAAGGGCGATTAAAAATGGGGATGTGTCATACCCGGTAGCCCGGCATTTTAAATCCAAACATAACAGTGACAGGAATCTTTTAACATTCTTTGCCTTAGATCATGTTCCATCAAATCCAAGGGGTGGAGATAGGGTTACTAGTCTGAGAAGGCTGGAATCCAGATACATAATAGATCTCCAAACAAAGGCTCTCGATGGTTTGAATTGTAATGAGGAGCTTTCAGCGCACTTAGGCGAGTAGCTGGATAATCCCATGGCTATGGGAAAATAATGAGTGAGGTCTGTTTTGATACCGGATTATGAAATTTATGAAATTTATAAATGTATAATGCGTTTGAAATGTAACTATGTAGAGGGACCATTACATGTTTGTTATATCTTGCTTAAGTTGAAGGTTTTAACTGAGAAAGGTCAGAATTTTGAATGAATTGGCAATGTGGTGATAGTCGTTATTTAGCGAACTGATCTTAAGTCCATGTAATATCATGCAGGCCCATTTGTGGGCAGGATGTGTAGAATCAGGAAGCCCATTGGTGGGCGTAATCAATTTGAGAACAGTATTTAACTGTGTTGAGTCCGAATAAGTGTATTTAAATATTTATATATATGGATTTTTGTATTTATGGATTTATGTATATACTAGATCAGCTACTATCTAATTTTATTGTGAAGAACGATTTTTGCACATTGAAAGATGGCGGCGAAAAATGACAATGAAAATGTTTGTCCATTCTCAGTGTTCACTAATGCTGATGTGATGTTTGTAATTGACATAAAAGAAGGCCGTTTCTGGCGCGCCTGGTTACCATCGAAAAAGGCGACTGCCGAAACGCGTCTGGTTGCTGTGAGTCCGTGGAAATAAATATGTTGGACTCGCCCCCGAGAGTGCTTTCCTTTACGTTCTGATGGAATGTGGAATTAGGAGCTGGTATATATATATATATATATATATATATATATATATATATATATATATATATATATATATATATATATATTATCTACTGGCGGTCGCCAGTAGATAGTTATAGTTAGGACCTATTTTCCATAGGAAATCCGCGACATTCTATTTGAAATAACTCTTGCGTCGGTTGACGAATCTTCGCGAAATTTTCAAACTTTATGGCCCGCTCCGGTCTGCTCCTACCCTGAAAGTCTCAGGGTGATTCGTCAAGCGGGGGCCGAGAAAAAAGGGGGGTCCCAAAACGTGTTTTCCCCAATCATTTTCCCATAGGAAACTTTAGACACGGCTACAGCCCGAACTGCTGAACGGAATTACACCAAATTTGGCAAAGAGGTAGTTCTTGGTTCAGAAAGAACCCTTTTGTTAAATGGTGTAAATCCGTTCAGTAGTTGCTGAGAAAATCAAAAGTAAAAGTACATATATATCTATGGCCGCGTCGGATTCGCGCACCCTCCCGATCACGAGCTGTCTGCTAATTGGCTGTCAACACTCCAAACCAGGAAGTGTTGGCAGCCATCTTGTTCCTCGGTAGAACCGAGGAACAAGAAAGCAGTAAAAAGTGCGCAAAACGCACAAAGGGGGCAGGGTAGAAACACCCTGACCCCCTAGGTCTGCTCAGGGGGTCCCACAAGGACCCCCTGGGCAGAAAAAGCATTTAAAAAAAAAAAAAAAATCGGCAGGATGCGCTCAGGGTGCGCGAATCCTGCCGGAAAAAAAAAAAATTTGAAGCGCGGTCTCCCGCGCTTCGATGTAAATTTGCCCCCGGGTGGGCCAAGTCCCGGGGGCATGCTGGGGGGGGGGTTTATTTTATGTATGGGGGGCCTCTAAGGGCCCCCCAAGCCCCGGGGACCACCACCCCCCGGGGCTTTATCATAAATGGTGCGGGAGGGCTCTGAGCCCCCCCACACGCCCCGGGGACCACCACCTCCCCGGGGCACTAAGAAAATTGAAAATGGGGGTCCGTTTTGGACCCCCAAGCCCCGGGGACCACCACCTCCCCGGGGCTGTGCACTGGATGGGAGGGGGGCCGCGCGGCCCCCCTCCTGGAGCCCTTGATGGCCCTGGGGACCGCCACCCCCCAGGGCCGGCTCCTGCAGTGTCCCGGGGTGCCTACCCCCGGGACACTGTAGTTTGCAATGACAGGACGGGAGCCTCGCGGCTCCCGTCCTGTCATTGCAAACTGCTTTGGATATTGGAAGAGAGAGCAGGGAAACCTGCCCTCGCTTCCAATATCCAAAGACAATTGCTTTTCCACACGGGGAGCAGCAAGTTAGCTGCTCCCCATGTGTAAAAGCAATGCCGGCTTCCGTAGGACACGGGGAGCCGGCGGGACAGTGGGGGGTTTGGGGACCCCCCACAGTCCCCAACCAGAGGCCAGGCCCCGGGGGATGGGGTCCCCGGGGCAAGTAGTGGCCCGGGAGGGGGGCCACGCGGCCCCCTCCCCAGAAATAATAAAAAAAAATTAAAAAAAGGGGGTAAGGCCCTGGGGGATGGGGTCCCCAGGGCCCAAAAATAAGAAAAAGGAAGGGGGGCCACACAGCCCCCCTTCAGGGGAAAAAAAAAAAAAACGATCGGCCCGCAGGCCCCGCCCCCTTCCTTCACCACTCTGCAAACGCGCCCCCTGGCGCGTTTGCAGATGGGGAAGTAATTCCCCTTGAATACTGGGGGTCCCTGGGGGCCAACTAGCCCACCAGGAACCTCCAGTATGCGCCAGGGGGCTGCGTTGCAGAGAGGTGTACAGAGGCCACGCCCCTTTATACACCTCTCTGCAACGCAGCTCTGTGGCGCTTTTTGGAGGTACATGGTGGGCTAGTTGGCCCCCAGGAACCCTCAGGATTCAAGGGGACTTAATCCCCCAACTTAAAACGCGCCACGGGGCGCGTATGCACAGTGGTGAAGGGAGGGGGCGGGGCTTCAGGTGACATGTGTGCAAACAGGCCCCGTGGCGCGTTTTAAGATGGGGAATTAAATCCCCTTCAATCCTGAGGGTCCCTGGGGCCAACTAGCCCAACAGGTACATCCAGAAAGCGCCACAGAGCTGCGTTGCAGAGAGGTGTAAAAAGGGGTGTGGCCTCTCTACACGTCTCTGCAACGCAGCCCCCTGGCGCATACTGGAGGTTCCTGGTGGGCTAGTTGGCCCCTAGGGACCCTCATGATTCAAGGGGACTTAATCCCCCAACTTAAAACGCGCCACGGGGCGCGTTTGCACAGATGTCACCTCAGGCCCCGGCCCCTACCTTCACCATTGTGCAAATATTCCTCTAAAATCTGCCGAACTACGAATTCGGATTTACTCACCTGTTATCAGGAGAGACCTCAGTGCTGCATCTTTCAGCCCAGTACTAATCCTGAAAAGTAATTTTAACCGTACTTACCAGTAACTTGAATTTCCTTCCATAGGATATCATTGCCTGCTTTTTGCTGAAAAAGTTTCTAAGTGTTGATTTTTGAAACATACAAATATTCCTCTAAAATCAGCCGAAATACGAATTCCGATTTACTCACCTGTTATCAGGAGAGACCTCAGTGCTGTATCTTTCAGCCCAGTACTGGTCCTGAAAAGTAATTTTAACCGTACTTACCAGTAACTTGAATTTCCTTCCATAGGCTAACATTGACTGGTTTCACTTGGAAATTCTTCTAAGTGTGGAGTTTTGGAACTTTAAAATATTCCTCTAAAATCAGCCGAAATACGAATTCCGATTTACTCACCTGTTATCAGGAGAGACCTCAGTGCTGCATCTTTCAGCCCAGTACTGATCCTCAAAAGTAATTTTAACCGTACTTACCAGTAACTTGAATTTCCTTCCATAGGATATCATTGTCTGCTTTTTGCTGAAAAAGTTTCTAAGTGTTGATTTTTGAAACATACAAATATTCCTCTAAAATCAGCCGAAATACAAATTCCGATTTACTCACCTGTTATCAGGAGAGACCTCAGTGCTGTATCTTTCAGCCCAGTACTGGTCCTGAAAAGTAATTTTAACCGTACTTACCAGTAACTTGAATTTCCTTCCATAGGCTAACATTGACTGGTTTCACTTGGAAATTCTTCTAAGTGTGGAGTTTTGGAACTTTAAAATATTCCTCTAAAATCAGCCGAAATACGAATTCCGATTTACTCACCTGTTATCAGGAGAGACCTCAGTGCTGCATCTTTTAGCCCAGCACTGACCCTGAAAAGTAATTTTAACCGTACTTACCAGTAACTTATATTTTCTTCCATAGGAATCCATTGTCTGGTTTTCAGCTGAAAAGTTTCAAAGTGTCGATTTTCACAAACTACAAATATTCCTTAAAAATCGCCTGTATGACTTAAACGCATTCTTTCAACTGGTTACAGGAGATGCACCAGTGCTGGATCCAGGATCCAACACTGAGTAAGAAAAAGTAACGATAACAGTTTTTACCTGCTAAGTGAATTTCCTTCCATAGGATAACATTGGTGATTCTATGAGAAAAAGTTTCTAAGTGTCAACTTTTAAAATACAATAATATTCCTTAAAAATCACTACTGTAACCAAAACGCCTTTACTCAACTGTTTACAGGAGATGTCCCAGGACTGAATCTAGGATCCAGTCCTGTGGTTAGAAAAGTAATCCATAAAGTAACTAATTGCATTTAACTAGAAATTCACATTGAGCTGAATGTTGCATTGTGTTTGAAAATGTGTTGCCCATTGCAACAACTGTAACTACTGTACTTAAAAGTCTATTGCCTATGTGCAAAGTATTTAAACTAAAGTAATTCATTCTGAGAAAGTATTTTTTGTAATGTATAATGTAATTACAATGTAATTTAAAAAATAAAATATGTAAAAAAAAATGTTTCTAAAAATGTAGTAAATCAGTATGAAAAAAATAAATATAACAATTAATACATTTAAAAATTGTCATTTACAAAACCTTTGAAATTCACTGAAAAAACCGTAGGTTTCAGACATGTTATAGTTAGGAATTAGCATTTAAAAAACCTTTGAAATTCACTGAAAAAACCATAGGTTTCAGACACGTTATAGTTAGAAATTAGCATTTAAAAAACCTTTGAAATTCACTGAAAAAACCATAGGTTTCAGGCACGTTATAGTTAGAAATTTGCATTTAAAAAACCTTAGAAATTCACTGAAAAAACCATAAGGTTTTAGGGACAGTTATAGTTAGTTGGACATTGCACTCGTACAAAACCCGTGAAATTCCCCCGTTATAGTTAGTTCAGGTAACTATAACTCGCGCCCCGCAATGCACTGCTGATGACGTCACATATTACATCACTCATGACATGGTCAGTGACATCACTGATGACATCACTGATGACATCTCAAATGACATCACTGATGACATCACTGATGACATCATCCAGTGACTGTGTGTTTGTGTAAAGTTTAAATATGTTTAATATATATAGGGAAAGGCGTATTGAAGAATGAGTGGGTGTATAAGTGTCTGAATGGATGATTTAGTAGGTGCGTGACTGAGTCTATAAGTGAGTGATTAAACGTATCTTACTGGATGCATGGGTGAGTGACTAAACTGTGTGAATGTCTGTATCCGTCTGTCTGTTGTTGTGTAAGCAGCTGCATGGGTTTCTGACTAGCTAAATGAGTGTCTATATGGGTTATGGATTGGTTCTCTGAGTATCTGTATGGGTGCCTCAGTGTTTGTGTGGGTGGGGTGAGTGTGACTCTGTGCATAGATGTGTGAGTGGGTGATTCACTGGGTGCATGGTTTCAAGAGTGCGTCTGTGATGGACTGTATGGGTGGGTGAGTGTGTGTATGGGTGTGTTAGTGATTGAATGTATATCTCAGTGGTACATGTGTGAGTAACTACATATGTGAAAGGCAGTATATATGTGTGTTGGAGTATATAAATGGCTATAAGTGAGAGTGTGTGATTGTGAGAGTGGCTATATGGATGAGTGTGTGCTTGCATCAGTGATTGCATAGGAGCGTAAGAATGTGCTAGTATTTTTATGAGTAAGTGAGCTGGTGTGTATAACTGTATAGGTGAGTAAATTGGAGTGTGATTAATTATTTGCATGACTGACTAGGTGTGTGAGTACCTCTATGGATGAGTTGCGTTGTGTGAGTGAATATAGGGCAGGCATCAGGAATCTTCTGAACCTGGCACCCATCCAGGGTAAATTAGCGACTCACTACGAATACCACAATTCAGTGGGAATTTGCAGCCTATCAGCAGGCGGCATCTTTGTATTTAAGTGGGACGCGCATTGCCGAGTGAAAGAAGAGAACGGCCTTTGAAAAAGCACAAGCGAAACGCGTCAGGCCGCGTCTTCTGAACTGCTGAGTCTGCATGGCATTATCGATCCTGGAGTGCTCCCCGAACCTGGAGGGCAACCTGTGAGCTTTAATTTACAACGCGGCACGCCTTGCCGCGGGGGAAGCACCACCGCTGATATTTGAGCGGGCCGACGAGTTGAGAAATCGCCCAGCTCATTTCGGGAGGAAAGACGCCGATATATTGACTCTCCAGCTCAGGGGGCCCATCCAGGGCAGGCATCAGGAATCTTCTGAACCTGGCACCCATCCAGGGTAAATTAGCGACTCACTACGAATACCACAATTCAGTGGGAATTTGCAGCCTATCAGCAGGCGGCATCTTTGTATTTAAGTGGGACGCGCATTGCCGAGTGAAAGAAGAGAACGGCCTTTGAAAAAGCACAAGCGAAACGCGTCAGGCCGCGTCTTCTGAACTGCTGAGTCTGCATGGCATTATCGATCCTGGAGTGCTCCCCGAACCTGGAGGGCAACCTGTGAGCTTTAATTTACAACGCGGCACGCCTTGCCGCGGGGGAAGCACCACCGCTGATATTTGAGCGGGCCGACGAGTTGAGAAATCGCCCAGCTCATTTCGGGAGGAAAGACGCCGATATATTGACTCTCCAGCTCAGGGGGCCCATCCAGGGCAGGCATCAGGAATCTTCTGAACCTGGCACCCATCCAGGGTAAATTAGCGACTCACTACGAATACCACAATTCAGTGGGAATTTGCAGCCTATCAGCAGGCGGCATCTTTGTATTTAAGTGGGACGCGCATTGCCAAGTGAAAGAAGAGAACGGCCTTTGAAAAAGCACAAGCGAAACGCGTCAGGCCGCGTCTTCTGAACTGCTGAGTCTGCATGGCATTATCGATCCTGGAGTGCTCCCCGAACCTGGAGGGCAACCTGTGAGCTTTAATATATATATATATATATATATATATATATATATATATATATATTTATATTTATAGTTAGATAATAGAACAACATGGTAGACACTGAGAATAGAAGATCTAGATGTGAGTTTTTACGTAGGTGGTGTAGAATGTGTTTCTTTTGTACAGGTTTGCTAATGTTTATTTGGCTTATTTTAGCAATAATAATTCCACTTAGGTTAGTTGTAGAAGAAACATCCGTACTAGGGAATAATACGAAATAGGACAAAGAAGCTATCACACAAAACACTGCAGCATTAGTAGATAGTACTGATTTACATAAGGATAGGTCCATAACTGACTTTTCCAAGAATGTCTTCACGAAACTGCTGTATGAATATGTGGAGACAATGGATGTGAGGGATTGTTATGTTTGTATGCAGTTACCTGCGTCTGTCACAGAAGGTGTGACCTATCATCACCTTCCTTTGACGTGTGGGATAACTTGTAGCGTTTTAGCTAGTTTATTTTATAAAACAGGTAGATTAGAATATTATTACACTGACATAGACACTGTTTTTGCGAAAGTTCCCGTAATCCCTGAACTAAATAAGGTGAAAATTGCAAAAATGTTTGGAGAATTTTTCTTAGAAAATAAGGAGTTAACGTTAGAATATATAATTTGACACAATCTTACCTGTGAATTAAAGAAAGAGGAAAAGATTTTCTTGGATATGGTAGAAAACAGAAGAGTTAAGTTTCAGAGAAAGGTAGTAGAAGAAAAGACAAAAACACCACTTTGGGCGTTTGAAGAGAAAAATCCTGACAAAGGAGAAACAAATGCAGCTATGGTTCTGGATTGGCCCCAACAGGGAAAATTGTGTATTAGTAGAAATAAGACTATATATGATAACTATTTCGTGTGTTCCAGTGAATGCCAAGATACATATAAAATTTTAGGAGGATGGGTATTTAAAGGAGGAAAAGATCCAGTATTTCCAGGGATCTATTATATATGCAGAAATAGAGCTTATTATAGGTTGCCGGACCATTGGTACGGAACGTGCTATTTAGGCCTGGTCTTTCCAAAGATTTTTCATGTGGAGAGAGGAACAAAAGGAATACACGAGATATGTACAATATTATCACGTAGAAGGAGGGAAAGTTTTTCAGAAATAGTAGGTGACATTTTTGGAGCATTGATACCAGCAGTGGGTATATCTTTGAATGCATTCAAGATTCGGAAATTGTCCACAGTAGTAGATTGTTTATCAACGAATACTGCAGGAGGGTTCTTGATGGTAAATACCGAAATGGTTGCCATGAGAGCTATGGTAATGCAAAATAGACTTGCCCTTGACATTCTTTTGGCAAAAGAGGGTGGAGTCTGTGGAATGCTGAAAGTCCAACATTGTTGCACTTACATTCCAGATAAAAGTGAGAATATACAGAAGTATATAAAGAATATTACTGATTTGCACAAAGAAATTGCTCCACTGGAGGTTGAAGGTGTTTGGGAGAGACTTGGTAAGAGTTTTTACTCAATGCAGAAATGGTTCACAGAGATAGGTGGTTCCCTTATTGGGAAAATACTAATATCAGTAACAGTGATAATATTAGTAATGTTGTCAGCAAAGTTAGCATATGTGTGTATTAAAAGAAGAAAAGACAAAGTAGAATAAAAAGAGAAAATGAGAAGAATAAAGAAAGAGAACGGGAAATGGGAGAAATAGAATTGGAAGAATTGAAAGAGAACATATACAAAAGGTCTAAAAGACAAGATGAGAAAAACACCGTTGTATGAACTAACAAAAGCAAGTGGACAAGAAACATTTATCTGATAAATTGTAGAATAGGTTTTTGTGGTGATATTAAAAATCACCAACGGGGGGAATTGATGGAGCAGGGTGAATAAAAATAATTTGTACCCCCCCCTTTGGAAAATTAATGAGCTTTAATGAATTAACGATACTAATTGTTTGATGAAATAATCAACAAATGCACCTTTAGTAAACACTACATAAAGGGTAACCGCAATTTGTGCAAAATCTAATTTATTTACAATTGTGAAGTTGATTGATACTAATATTGTGATTCGCGTACTAATTAGAGTAAAATCGCATGATTTATGCTATGTAGTAGAATTATATTGTGGCAAAGAATGCGGATGGTAAGTAAAATGGCTCTAAATGTCGCTTCTGCTAGGTAACACCTAACATGGGTCTTTAGAATGGCGGGTGGTAAACAGAAAGGCTTATTTTCTTTGTTTTAATTTTGGTTGTGTTTGTTCTTATGATAGTTCGTTCGGGCCTGTTAGGCCATGCTCCAAAAATGGCTGCCGAGACAGATGAGGTCACGTGATAAGTCAAAGATGGTCTCTAAGCGAAGAAATAAAGGAGCTGAACCACGTGGGGACGGCCCGAGCACGGAGTGAGAGATGTCAAGGTCGCACTGACCTGCCATAAGGAGGGTGCCAAGAAAGACTCAGCGTGTATTCGTGGGAATAAATGAGAAAAGTACATGAGCGACAATGGACTAACTAAATTGTGACCATCGGGATTGCAACAAAATGAATGGACAAATTGGACTGCTATTACCCAAAGGTCATGAGAATCATTGAACTCTTAACCATCCCCGAAACCAGTTTGAACAAGGAAGGCGATGAGGTGATTATCACCACCCCTCAAATGGACCAATTAGCGTGATTCCTACCCCAAGGATTACAACTTTTTGTGTATTAAGCTAGAAGTAGGGTATAAGAGGGACTGCTCTTATGTGGGAGGGGCTGCTTCTATAGGCTACTTCTTTGGGTTGCCTTTTTGCTGCTGCTGTGGCCGCTGATATTGATGCTACTGCTGCCGTTGGTATTTCTTGCCATACCATTTTTCCTATTTTTCCACCACAGATTTACTAAAGGACTTTGTCATTTTTGGACTTCAAACTTGACTGGGGAAGGAACGAGACAGTTGCGGGAAATCTGTACGGGAGGTCCGGTCGAGGAGGCCATTAGCGGGACAGTCAGTGAGTTTGGGAGTCTATTCTGTGATCTACGGTTTATCTTCTTTTGGGTGGACCATTCCTATCTGCATCTAAATGGGTAATGCATAAGTTTAAATTCTTCATTAGAACTTTTCATATAAATGTTATTAATGTATTAAAGTGATTAATAAACTAAGAATCTCACCTGTGCAAGCAAGAATTTAGATAAAATTTCATTCTAATTAAAATGAGTCTGTGGTTCTTTAGTTCATTAAAATGTTTAAAGTTTAACAGGTTTTCAAGTGATTGAGCTGGTCTTAATCCCCATCAACTTATTCTGCTAGTTGGTCCATCGACCAAAGAGCGGAATACCTTGATGTTTGGAACCGACAGGATCAAAAGCTAATGTATATTCTGTCAGATTTAACAAGGTATCCCGTTTCTCCAGCAACACATTTCTCCTTGGTGTGCAATCCAATGAACAAATGAATGTATGATATGCGGTGTTATGGGCCCCACCGTCATATAGTTTAGTAGATGTGAATGATTTACCTGGATTCGTGTTCTTAGGAGAAATTTATATTAGCCGCGCTGGATCACACTTATTGTGCCACCCTTAGAGGCCCTGTACTTTTACACACACACACTGCCATTGCAGGCTGCGTGTTTTGGTGCTGAGCAAAGTGAAGAGTCGACATGGCACACATCCCTGTGTGCCATGCCTACAACTCACTGCCCTGGCACAGCTCAGCCACCCCTCTAGCTGGGTGCACTATACCAGTGGTGAGGGTACAGGTGCATGAGCCCTGTACCCCTACAGTGTCTAAGCCAATTCTTAGACATTGTAAGTGCAGTAATGCCATTAAGAGTATATGGTGCTGGGAGTTTGTCATTACGAACTCCACAGCACCATAATGGCTTAACTGAAACCTGGCAAGTTTGGTATCGAACTTCTCAGCACATTAAAGCCACACTGATGCCAGGGTGGGATTTAATGAAAAAGGCACTCAGAGGGCATCTTAGAGATGCCCCCTGAATAAAGACCAGCCTCTGGTGGGTTCCCTGACTGGTACACACCAGCCTGCCACCACAAGACATGTTTCTGGACCCTAGGGTGGGAGCCTTCGCTCCCTGAGCCCAGAAACAAAGCCTTTCCTGAGCGGAGGTGTTCACACCTTCCCCAGGCCAGGAAGAGCCATCTGTGGCAGGGGAGCTTCAAAGGCCTTGAAGCCTTTGTAATGCGACCCCCAGCCTCTCCTGCTATCAGGAGCAGGCCCCCTTCCTGTCTCCCCTCCTTTTCGGCGGGAAGACAGGCGGGAAAAATTAGTCAGCCCAGAAGGTGTGCCCACCTCTGCCAACCCCACCCCTCAGGTGGGGGAGGCGAGGTGAAGCCCAATCCTTAGTGCCCCATCTTGCAGATGGCAGGCACTCCCCAATCAGGATTAGGGATTGTGCTCACTCCCCCACGTGGGGTGAGCACACCAAGGGTGTAGTCACCCTAAGGTCAGTAGCCCATTGGCTACTGAACCCGAGACCCCTAAAACGCCCCCTAAATACAGTATTTAGGGGGCAGCCCTGAACCAAGAAAGCAGATTCCCGCAACCTAAGAAGAAAAAGGACGAAAGAAGACGCCCAGCAGAGGAGACTGCAGAGAACAACTGACTTGTCCCAGCCCTACCGGCCCGTCTGCAGTTTCCAGAGATCCTGCGCCAAAAGTCACCTTGTCCTGCAGCCTGCGACCTCCAGATCCCTGGGAGGACTGACTGCCTTCATCAAAGACCGGATCTCCTGTGAACAGCAGCTCTGTTCAACTGGAAACTCCCAAGACAGGCTCTGAGCCTGCTGAGGACAAAGAAACCTGACGCCTGGAACCACCACTGCACCCATCGCCTACGGCCCGAGTTCGAGTGGCCCACCGGTCCCAGCGAGGTCTCCCAGCACTCCAGAGTCTGAGTCCACCATGGGTTGACCCCTCCAGGACTCCCCGACATCGCCTGCAGCCTCTGCACGGAGACACCCCCACCGCAAGTAGCCCGGTAAGGTGAAATCCAACCTCAAAAGACACCCCTGCATCCAGCCGCCCTGCGCCCTGGAAAAGAGAACCCGAGATGCACCTACGTCCCAGAGCCCTCCAACTTACCTGCCCAGCTGTTGGTTCCTCCCGGAAGTCTTCCTGGACCGAGCCTGCAGCTGAAAACCAAAACCGAAAATCCCCATTGAAAACAACAGGGCACCCGTCGCCAAACCAGCACCCTGCACATAGCCGCCCCTGCGGGTGCAATTTTTGTGCTAAACAGGATCCCCCTTTGCCCTGAGCTTAACACCAGGAGCTTTGCTCCCACAAGCCTGTGGCCGGCTCGTAAGCAGCCACCAACTGGAGGCCTCCTATCCCCCATTGGATAACATTGGGCCTCAGCACCAGGCACGGCCCGTGGTAGGAGTGCCGGTCGGGCGGTGACGTGGGGCGGGGGAGGGGCAGGGTGGGGGGTAGTAAACTACGGATGAAGGCCGAATACAGGTAAGTGAACATTTAAATAAATAAAACGAATTTCGTTGTTAGCGCTGCATCGCCAAATGCGATGCAGTGCGCGCAACGAAATTCGTTTTATTTATTTAAATGTTCACTTACCTGTATTCGGCCTTCATCCGTAGTTTACTACCCCCCACCCTGCCCCTCCCCCGCCCCACGTCACCGCCCGACCGGCACTCCTACTACGGGCCGCGCCTGCTCAGCACTCTGCACCCACCCGTCCTAGTGCCGCTGAGGGTGTAACAAGAGTGCATCCTTGACCCTGGAGGAACCCTTGTTCTAACCCCAGAAGCTCAACCCCAAAGACCGATTACTTACCTGGTAACCCCTAACTTCATTTCCCTTCATAGGAACTTATTGACTGTTTTTCTCTGAAAAATGTTCTAAGTGTGGAGTTGATTTGTATGGAAACCTAAAAAAGTACAATTGTGCAAAGCTGTTTTTACTTACCTTTTCTCTAGGAAATGTCCCAGTGTGAAATCTAGGCATATCACGAAAAAGTTATAAGGTCAGTAGTGTAGGCAGTATAGGCTGCACCAGTATATTTATCCTCAAGATGTCCAATATTGAATAATGCTCTAACTTGACATGACCCCACTACTAAGAAGTCACATATAAGAGAAAACCCGTTCCTCTTCCAATAAAAGCGATGATATCAAGGAGCATAAAGATCTCTATAATTCACTTGTAAAGTACAGTTAGAATCTTTAAATTCTTATAATTTCAAAAACATATAAGGACGGGAGTCTTGAAAGTTCTTGTATTCAGTTGTTTCTTTTTATTTTCACAGTCAGGTGTAAGAATACATGCATCACCCCAGCCAACGCGTTTCGTCCGATATGGACTTCATCAGGGTTGGGATTATAGTAGTTCAAATATCAATGGAGTGAACCTCCTCATAGAGCGCATCAGTAATAAGCGCAGGGAGTCCCCCGGTAGCGCCCTATTGGTAGGAAAGGGTAAATGCATGGAATCTCAAGTTAGAATATTAGATTTTCCAAATGTGATGGAGCAATCCTTCTTAAAGAAAGTATACACGCTGGGAATCCCCGTAGCGTACAGAATGTTTATCTGCTGAGTACAGAGCCTCAATTCTCTTGCCGTTAGTTTATCCGTGAATACCCTTTCCTATCGATAGGGTGCTACGGGGGACTCCCAGCGCTTATTACTGATACGCTCTATGAGGAGGTTCGCTCCATTGATATTTGAACTACTATAAATCCAACCCTGATGAAGTCCATATCGTACTAAACGCGTTGGCTGGGCTGATGCAGGTATTCTTACACTTGACTGTGAAAATAAAAAGAAACAACTGAATACAAGAACTTTCAAGACTCCCGTCTTTATATGTTTTTGAAATTATAAGAATTTAAAGATTCTAACTGTACTTTACAATTGAATTATAGAGATCTTTATGCTCTTGATATCATCGCTTTTTCTAGGCATATCACACTGAGTAGAAAAAGTAGTCTTAAAAGTAACTAAAAAGTAATCTGTACAGTAATTTCAATACCTTGACTTACCTGTATTTCAAACAACTGCATTTGAACTTGCATTCACTTGTAAAAACTGCATAATATTTTGCAAAGCATTTAATTCACTTACCTGTGCCAGGCTTGGCTTGGTTCTAGAAATAAAATAACTTTATATTTTTATACAAAATAAATTGGTCTGAGTTCAGTCTTTGAGTGTGTGCAATCATTTGCTGATTGAGTATGTACAACAAATGCTTAACACTACCCTCTGATAAAGCCTTACTTCTCGCCCACACTACCACAAATAGAGAGTACGGTGCTATCTACTTTTACCTCTGCCTACCTTTGGGGTTCCACTGGACTCTGTGCACACTATACCTCACTTAGGTGCACTATATACAGAGCCAGCTTCCTACAGAAAGTTAGAGATTTTTAAAAAATAATAAGAAGAATGTATTTTCCCATTAACTTCTCCGGCGGTTTGCATCGGTCTATTGGCATGTATGAGATTTACAAGTGTGCTGTTGCAGGATCGGATATCAGAAATGCAAATGTACATTTTTTCCTTACCTGTCAGGAACACAGCGAAATCGCTATGGCAGGCAGAGAGAGCGTGACAAAAATGTTGTGCACTTGCCTGCAGGTGCAAGTTACTGGCAGTGCATTATTCGAGTCACACAATGCCAGTCCCTGCAGAGTCTGAAGCCCGACGAGGAATGAGGTTTTTTCATGAAGGAATCGGGAGGTGGGAGACTAGCATTGAAATCGGTAGTCTCCCACCTGAATCGGCAGGGGCGACATGTATGTAATGAGTGGGGGCTATGTGAGTTCATACGAATGATTGGTGGGAATAACAGATAAAACAAGAGAAAATTAGATCTAATTAGATACAGTAGCTGCGTGCCGGAAGGACAGACTCCGATCTGCTGAAACGGTGCTAATTGCGTTAGGGGCATTTTTTTTAAACGGGGGAAAACAAGAATTTTAATTTGAATGTGTACCTGAATTTGTACTTGTTTGAACGCACACTGCACTTTAGGTCATACGGTCCCCGGTCCACCACGGTCTTTTGGGCCGATTGAGTGGAGGGACTTAGCTCCTCCCCCTGTCAGCATCATTTCCGGGGGGAAGCGGCATTTAAGACAGATGGTCTGCCGGCCGCGCAGAGACAGTAGCTGCGTGCCGGAAGGACAGACTCCGATCTGCTGAAACGGTGCTAATTGCGTTAGGGGCATTTTTTTTAAACGGGGGAAAACAAGAATTTGAATTTGAATGTGTACCTGAATTTGTACTTGTTTGAACGCACACCGCACTTTAGGTCATACGGTCCCCAGTCCACCACGGTCTTTTGGGCCGATTGAGTGCAGGGACTTAGCTCCTCCCCCTGTCAGCATCATTTCCGGGGGGAAGCGGCATTTAAGGCAGATGGTCTGCCGGCCGCGCAGAGACAGTAGCTGCGTGCCGGAAGGACAGACTCCGATCTGCTGAAACGGTGCTAATTGCGTTAGGGGCATTTTTTTTAAACGGGGGAAAACAAGAATTTTAATTTGAATGTGTACCTGAATTTGTACTTGTTTGAACGCACACCGCACTTTAGGTCATACGGTCCCCGGTCCACCACGGTCTTTTGGGCCGATTGAGTGGAGGGACTTAGCTCCTCCCCCTGTCAGCATCATTTCCGGGGGGAAGCGGCATTTAAGACAGATGGTCTGCCGGCCGCGCAGAGAGAGTAGCTGCATGCCGGAAGGACAGACTCCGATCTGCTGAAACGGTGCTAATTGCGTTAGGGGCATTTTTTTTAAACGGGGGAAAACAAGAATTTTAATTTGAATGTGTACCTGAATTTGTACTTGTTTGAACGCACACCGCACTTTAGGTCATACGGTCCCCGGTCCACCACGGTCTTTTGGGCCAATTGAGTGGAGGGACTTAGCTCCTCCCCCTGTCAGCATCATTTCCGGGGGGAAGCGGCATTTAAGACAGATGGTCAGCCGGCCGCGCAGCGGACGCGCCGCCGGCGCGCCAAAGGCGCGCCAAAGGCGAGCCCGTCTGCGCCCGTCCGCGCCTGGCCGCCGCCAGACGCCAGACACTCTGCCCAGACCATCAATGATATATGCCGTTATTCACGTGCTGAGATTCTGTCCTACAACATTAGTTGTGCTTCTTGCATAAAATATTCCGGGTCCCCACCGGTTGGCGCCTTTAAATGCAAAGAATGTCTATTTCAATTCAGGACACATGGGATGGACATACCTCTCTCTAACTCCACAAAATTCAGGTTTCTTAGTCTGAACTGTCGGTCGCTGACAAAGCATCATGCCGAGATATTCGACCTATTAAATGAAGAGTCTCCGGACGGATTATTCCTGACCGAGACCTGGCTAACGCAGGACTCCGTTGCAGAATCCTGGCTTGCACTCCCCCAAGGCTACATCATGAAACAACTTAACAGAACCGGAAATAGAGGTGGAGGAATTGCATTAATCCATAGGGAGATATATTCCTGCAGCCTTATTAGGGAGAATATCTCAGAGTGCGAAAGAGCAATTTTTAAAATCACCCTTAACCCTAATTTGACGATTTCTGGACTTCTTATCTATCGACCACCAGGGCCATCTAAAGTCTTTAGGGAAGAATTAGTAAATAAAGCCATTCTGCTTGCCAATAAGGCAGCAAATTTTACTATCTTAGGAGATCTCAACTTGCATTTAGAAGATAGTGGCAAGACAGGTATTGCTAATTTCCTAGCTGACTTAGAAGCATGTCAGTTAACACAACAGGTCTCTAATGTTACACATGTAGCAGGTCATCTGCTAGATCCCATTTTTTCTAATTTAGGCTCTTTGATAACTGAGCCTCCAATCCATATGGTTTGGACGGACCATTTTCTTGTCCCTTTTTTCTTTTACTGGCAAAGCAAGCCAGCGCTGAACCGTCCCTCATTGATATCTACACGACCCTGGCATAAATTAGAGGCGGATAAATTCTCTGATGTACTGGCTAACCACTCCCCACAGCTGTCTTCAAACATTGAGCTAGCGAACACATGTTTCCAGGACTGGCTGGCTCAAGCTCTGGATAGCTGTATTCCTGCAAAAATGTGTCTGAAACAAAAAAGAGGACAGTCGAACCCCTGGTTCGATGAATCCCTGACTAACGCGAAGAAAAAATGTAAACAACTTGAGCGGGCTTGGAGGCGTTCGTACGATACTGAAACCAAAAACATATATCGTGAATCTATTAAAGCTTATCATAAGCTGATCTGGAAAGCTAGAGCGGAGTACATCGCTGGTAAAATCTCGGATAGCAATAATTCTCCTAAAATGATTTTCTCTCTCCTTAAAGTCATGAAATGTGCAAATTCGAAAGCAGACTCACCTGTCACCTCCAATAAGCAGTGCGACGAATTGGCCAGTTACTTTATTAATAAGGTGGAACAAATTTATAAGAGCTTTCCACCAGTCACTATCAACATTGATCAGAGGGAAGGGTATAAGGACAGGGGACTCACTTTGGATAATATACTGTGTTCCTTCCCCCAAATATCTCTCACGGAGACTGAACATCTCTGCCTGAAAATTAAATCAGGCTCTCCAGCTGATCTCCTGAGACCTGCCCAATTCCGCCAATTCTGTAACTCCATCCTCCCATTGGCCAGGGAACTGATTAATTTATCTTTGACATCAGCGTGCCTACCATCAGCTTGGAAGCACGCGAAAGTAACACCTCTCTTGAAGAAAGCATCATTAGATCCATCTGATCCGGGTAACTATCGCCCCATTTCTCAGCTCCCTTTTTTAGCCAAGATCACTGAATCCCATGTCAATACGATTCTGACAAAGTTTATAGAGGAACATACCATCTTGGATTCCTCGCAAAATGGCTTCAGAGCCCGCCATAGTACAGAATCGGCTCTGTTGGCAGTGACGGAGGAAATTCGTAATAGCTTAGATGACGGAAAGTCTGCGGCCTTAATTCTGTTAGATTTAAGTGCCGCTTTCGACACTGTCTCGCACGAGATATTACTGTGTAGGCTACAGGAGATAGGGATTGAGGGTTTGGCCTTGGCCTGGTTTCGCTCCTTCTTAGAGGGCAGAACTTTCCAGGTCATAGTGCCACCATATCACTCCCAGGAAGTGGGGATCAGACACGGGGTTCCACAAGGATCGATACTGAGCCCCGTGCTCTTTAACATCTATGTACAACCCCTGGCAGTGTTGGCAAAAAGCAGAGGGTTATCGTTGGTTTCTTATGCCGACGACACCCAACTGGTCATAGCCTTTTCCAAGAATTGCAAAAACAACCTTATTAAATTTAAGGAGGACTTGATGGCAGTCGCCAATTGGTTGACAACAAACTGTTTACAGCTAAACGCCAGTAAGTCGGAAATCTTGCTGTTTGGAAGAGACAGTGATATGTGGTCAGAACAATGGTGGCCAGACCAACTAAAACCAGCACCAACACCAAAGGAGGCAGTTAAGAACCTGGGATTTTGGATTGATAGAGGGCTCTCTTTTGACGCCCAATCCAAAGTAGTTGCAGGAACTTGCTTTGGGCTCCTAAGAGGACTAAAACCCCTTCTTGGCTTCTTTGAGCCTAAAGTCCGGCAGATTATAATACAGGCTACAATCCTATCTAGAATGGACTATGGCAATTCCCTTTACTTAGGTGCCAACAAATCCTGTATTCAGCGTCTGCAGAGAATACAAAACGCAGCAGCCCGCACTCTATTGGCGCTCCCGAAAACATGCTCGGTGTCCAGGTCTCTACCTAAACTACATTGGTTACCGGTAGAGAAAAGAATCCAGTTCAAGACGCTATGCGTCGCCCATAAAATCCTGACTCAACAAGCCCCCCCTTCTATCTGACCTGTTAACACCGTATGTTCCGAGTCGCTGCCTGCGGTCAGCTGTTCAAGGGCTGGCATGCACCCCCAGGGCTCTAAGAGCCAGGGCTGGTGGCCGTTCCTTCAAAGTCCTGGCTGCCAGACTATGGAACTCGCTTCCGACTGCCATTAGAGGGCTTCAAGATCACCTGGCCTTTCGGAAAGCCATAAAGACCTGGCTTTTCCCAGCATAACTGTCTTCCCTTCTCCCGAGCTGGTATTACTCACGGGCATTGTAGGGGTAGCGCTGGGACGCCCCGTTGCTGGGGCAGCTATGCGCTGTATAAATCTGCTAATAATAATAATAATAGAAGGGGTATGATTTCAAAGAAAAGTGTCGCAAAGAGAGCGCAACACGAATGAATGAGCAGATACAACTTTTATTCACGTCATCTTGCAACAGTGATCGGCACCAAAAATGCTGTTACAACTGTTCAGACCTGCCAACGCACAAATTAATGCCACCGTGTGAGGAGGGGCAGGGCCTCATGGCGAGTGCTACCTAAGAGGCATTCTGCTCCTCACCAAGTTCCCCACACCCCTCCCCAAAAAATAAAAACAAAGGGTCATTGAGGCTGTCGCCCATGTCATGAAGTGTTTTCACACCTCTTAATGGACATCGGCTGGTTACTGCCTCCGAAAATGAGCTGTAAAGCCACTGTTTACAGCAGTTTCCAGCTCGTTCTCTCAGCCACAGTGTGAATTTAGCTTCTCAACAAGGTGACCGTGTGAAGGGAGCCGAAATCGTGTGACACACGGTGGCACCGTGTGAGTTGCCAGCTCCTACAGGTTGTCTTGGAATGATACATGAACATTCCAAGACAAAACCAAATGCCAGTGGGAGGAGGGGAAAAGGAGACAGTAGATACAAGTATTGGTAAATGCATTAGGTTTCTCTATGTGAGTAATAATAAGCTGTTTTTTATTGTAAGTTGTAGACTGCTGAGTAGTTGTACTATATAAGTTACATAAAGTCTAAAAGTGTTATGACTTCTGTATGTACAAAAAGGGAATATATTGTGCTGTTACTAGTGGTATAGTGCGGCTAAGTAATAGCAAATGTTTGAAAAATGAAATGATAGAGGGAAATAATAGAATTAATTTATGTAATAGCAACATTAAGTGTTTAGAGGAGTTCTGACAACTTTTGGGCCCGGTGCCACTCCGCCTGCTGCACCATTCAAATCAGGCCCATAGTGTCTGCAAGATAACTGCATTTGTGACTGCCTGTTTAGTAGTAAAATATAGCAATATTCTGCGTTTAGTGGGGTCCCTAGAGCCTTTGGCCCAAGTGCCACTGCACCTGCCGCACCATTAAAATCAAGCCCCTTTTAACTGCAAGATAACTGTGTAAGAAAATGGCTCGGTATATACTGTTCCCAAGTAGGTACAGTGTGCACAGAGTCCACAGTCCCCAGTGGCTTGGCAGAGGTTAAAGTTAGATATAACCTTACTCTCTAAAGTGGTAGCTTGGTCGAGCAGTAAGGCAGTATCAGAGGACAGTGTGAAGCATTTGTTGTACACACTCAATCAGCAAATTAAGTCACACACTCAAGAACTGAACTCCAGGCCAATTGTTTTGTATATAAAAAAAATATACTGTTTTATTTTAGAACCAAGGAAGCTTGATGCAGGTAAGCATGTAAAATACTTTTCAATTACAGATTACTGTGATAGATACTTTTTCAAAGACAGTTGTTCTTTGCACTTTTTAGTGTTTTACAGAAGCTGTAAAAGAATATAGCACAATTGCAGAAAACTCCACACATTGATTTCAATGGACTGTTTCAGGTAAAATGCATTTAAATTACTTTTGGATTACTTTTTATAACACAGTATTGGATCAGGGATTCAGCACTGGGGTAGGACCTGAAAACAGTTAAGTAAAATCGTTTTGGTTAAACGTATGACTTTTAAGCAATATTATACTGTTTTAAAAGTGAGCACTTAGAAATATTTTCCCACAGAATCACCAAGGTTATCCTATGGAAGGAATTACAAGTTACAGGTAAAGTACGTTGCGATTATTTTTACAACTCAAGCAATGGATCATGGATTCATCACTGGGACAGTACCTGCAAACAGTTGGAAAAATTCGGATTAGTGATTCGGGCGATTTTAAGGAATTTCCTTAGGTCTGAAAAGTGGACACTTGAAACTTTTCCGGTAAAAATGTCTCAATGTTATTCAATGGCGAAAAACAAAGTATCGGGTTTGAATCAGTTAATCGATTTTGTTCAGATCAGTGCTGGAGTCTTTTCTCCAGCACTGGGGTCTCTCCTGGAATCAGGTGAGAATTTTCGGATTTGGACTTTGGTCGATTTTTAAAGAATATTTGCAACTTTCAAAATTGGACACAGAAGAATTTCCGAGTGAAAAGGTCTCAATGTTATTCAATGGCGAAAAACAAAGGAACGGTTTTGAACGGGTTAATCGGTCTTGTTCGGGTCAGTGCTGGGGTCTTGTCTCCAGCACTGGGGTCTCTGTCCTGGGATCAGGGGAGATTTTGCGAATTCGGACTTCGGTCGATTTTTAAGGAATATTTTGAAGATTCAAAATTGGGCACTTAGAAGAAATTCTGAGTATAGCCAGCCAATGTTACCCTATGGAGGAATTGTGAAAGGACGGTTTTAGGGTAAGTACTCGACTGGCGGGGTTGAGCTTCTGGGGTAAGACTCAGGGGTCTCCCAGGGTCAGGTTGATGCTGTAGCTGCACTCTCAGCGGCACTGGGGCGGCCGAGTGCAGAGGGCTTTTGGGCCGTCGGGCGCCCAATGGTTTTCTATGGAAGAACTGCCTGATGAACAAACACTGCAAGCTCGGGGACGGAGATTCTTCAGGTGCGACCACCACTTCGAGGGGTAAGTTGGGAAGGTAGAGGATGGGTAGACACCCAGGAGTCGGGCACAGGGGGCCGTGGGGCGCCGGGTGCAGGGGTGTCTTTTGGTGTTGGGAATCTTACACTCTGATGGTCGCGGTAGGAGGGGTTCCTTGTTCTGAGGCTGCAGGCGTCGTCAGGGTCGTCGAGGAGAGTCCGTGGGTGCTGGATACTGGGTCCCAGTCACTAGGGGGTCATCCTCGTGGTGTTGGTTCACCTCAGCTCGGGCCAGGATCAGCGGGTGCAGAGAGGTGTGGGTTCGCGGTTCCGGGCCAGGGCCAGGGCCTGGTCTTGTAGTTTTCTTTAAGCAGTACCACTGCTCGTGGGAGTCCCTGTCTTGAAGTCTGTGGCAAGGCAGTCAGGTCCTCCGGGTTTGGCGAGGTTGCTGACCACAAGGGAAGCCGGGGTTTCGCAGGAGCAGGTTCAGAGGTCGACAGGCCGGTAGGGCTGGGGCCAAGTCAGTTGTCGTCGCCTCTTTGTTAGCAGCTGCACGGCTGGTCTTCTTGCTTCGTCTTCTTTCTTCTCGGGATCTGCAGGAGGAAGGTTCAGGGTGCCCCTAAATACTAAATTTAGGGGCGGTTACAGGTAGGTAAGGGTAGGGACCAACGGGTCCCTTCCCTGGGGTGGGTACACCCCCTATTCTGCCACTCTCCAGTGGGAGGGGGGCAGGAGCCTGTCCCTGGTTGGCCAGGTCCCCCCATCCTCAAGATGGCGGGGACTCGAGTTTGTGCTTCACCTCACCTCCCCCACCTGAGGGGTGGAGTTGGCAGAGGTGGGCACAACCCATTTCCTGCCTCTGGTTTTCCCGCCGGTTCTCCCGCCAGAAGTGGGAGTAGAACCAGTGGGGACCAGTTTGCTGGGAGCAGCAAATGGTCTGAGGAAGCTCAAAAGGCGGCAGGCCTTTGAAGCTTCCCCTGCCCATCCTGGGGGAGGAGGCTTTGGCACCTCGCCCCAGGATGTGCATTGTTTCAGGCCCCTGAGAGCAGAGGGCTCTCAGCCCAGGGGTCCAGAAACATGTCTGGTGGTGGCAGCCTGGGCAGCCACTCAGTCCAGGCGCTGGAGGTCGGGTTGGTTTCAGGGGGCATCTCTAAGACGCCCTCTGGAGTGCATTTTACATTAAATCCCACACTGGCATCAGTGTGGGTTTAATGTGCTGAGAAGTTTGATACCAAACTTCTCAGTCTTCAGTGCAGCCATCATGGTGCTGTGGAGTTCGTAATGACGACCTCCCAGCACCATATACTCTTAATGGCAGCACTGCACTTACAATGCCCAAGAATGGACTTGGGCACTGTAGGGGCACAGGGCTCACGCACCGGTACCCACACCACTGGCATAGGGCACCCAGCTAGAGGGGTGACTGATGTATGCCAGGGCAGTGGTTTGGCTGGCATGGCCACAGGGATGTCTTCCAGTCTTGGAAGTCTTCCAGTTTTTCAGTTTCCCGGCATCCAGCGAGCCCCGGTCCATTATATCCGCACCAGCAGCGGCTCCACATTAGAGCAGCCGGGACCCACGGAGCCTATCTTAGGTGCACTGAGGGCACACCGCCTCCCATTAGTAAGTCAGACCATGCTGTGTTGCCACATACTCCTTGGCTCCTCCGGCTCGTCATTCGAGCCCGCTGCCATTTCGACACCGCCTGTTAGTCTCTAATTTCCTTAACCTTTTTTCTTTAAACCTATCCTCTCCCCTTCCTCTCCCCCTCTTTTTACCCCTTTTTTTCTCTCTGTTTCTCGCCACACTCCCAGGTGTTGGGAACGCCGGTCCCCCCCTCCCGGGCCCGATCAGCTGTCTCCATTGAAACCGAGTGTAAATATGCTGTCATGTTAATGCATGTTTAGTTGCACTCGATGTTTCCCATATCACAGGGCGTATTTACAGGTCTAGCCCAATAGCCAGTCCAGCTATGCTCTCAACATAACGGTGAATTCTCCTTATTCGCACACACGAGGGGCCCCTTTGGGCTCCTCCTTGATTTTTTTCCCGAGCATGCAGTATGAGCACGCTTCATTTTAAATTTTAATTTCTAAAGTACCTGCATTTTTTCACAGTACCGTGTAGTTTGTCATATGCGCTTGTTTCATAGACACCTTTAGACACGCGGTTACCATATGGACTCACTACAGTGCCTTCTAAGCTAATTTTGACAGGCACTTTTACACAGAAAGATTGCATTTTATGCTTGCTTGTGTCTTTGTTATATATGTCTTGTCTGTCTTTCTCCTTATTTACAGGTTTCTATGTCTAAGTCGCAACCTGCGACCATCGTTTTCCTCCCCACCTTAGCGCGTGGGTTGTGATTATTTATTGACACGTGGCCTGATTTTTGCCACTCACTTTGTATTTCACAGTCTTCACCTCTGGTCCTGAAGAAAGCCCCCTCCATATTTACTTCTGGGGCTGAAACATGTAGACCATCTTTATTGACAACAGAGACTAATTACCCTCATATGGTTGTCTATTCTCCGTTTTTATTCATACCCCGGGCCGCCATCATTAAATAAACTTTTTTGAACATCCAGGCAAGGATTCCCGGAGGTATTCTTAATTTAGTACCACACTTCATCACACCTTTACACCACACCAGCTCCGTTGTAATCAGGCGTTGTAGCACAACCGGGCGGCACTCGGCCGCCTGGTTGGGACCCCGATGATGAAGCATGACACCAACTAGGTTGGTGTGTGAGGGGTCTTTTAAAGAACCTGAAGGTTCCTCTGCACTGTGAGTTCCCAGTGGTATCTATCCAGGTACTGGGTACGTCCACATTGTTTATTGATTATATTCTGGGGAGACGGACGTAACCCTCTCTAACTCCTTGCTCTCACCATTGTTGTCAATATTTATTCAGCAGCGCACAGCTGCGAGAGCTACTGTTCTTTTCCACCTCTTGGCATAACTTTGTAGTCCAAGAGTGATACAATGGCAGAAAATCCGGGTCTGTGCTTCACGGAGGACGATGTCTCCTCCATTCTGGTAGACCCACCTTTACTGGCGGACTTTAACATCTCCTCCTCTATCGCCCAAACAGCTGATTGGGACAGTCTAAATGAAAAAAAGAGAAATAGGATTCGCACTATCCTACACGGAGTCATACTCACCGAGTACCTCCGCAACAACACGGCACCCAGAGGCCTTATAGTTACCAACGCTCCTCGCATCTTCCTTGAAGATGCGACCTTCCGTAAGGCCTGGGCCCAAATTGCGTGGCGGTGCACCCGTGATTGGCTAGTTCTCATTATCCAAACTGCTAAGAGACTCTCGGATGCCATACTCATCGAGATTCAAGCTACAGAGGTTCATTTCAAAACCACGATGACGGCATTTAAGAAAAAATTGGATGAAACTAACAAAGAAATCAATGAGTATAAGGAAGGACTTACTCAAGACAAAATCAAGCAATTCCAAAAAGACTTGAAAAAATTCTCTTATTCCAAAACATATCCTTATGCAGAATCAGATTTCAAACCCACCAAACGTTCAGACACCTCGGATGGATCCACAGATGACGACTCCTCAGCTAGCAGTGGCTCCAGTTCAGGTAGCCACCGCCAAAGACAACGGGGGAGAGGTAGATATAACAATTGGCGCCAACCTTGGACGCAACCACCACCTCCTGGACTCCATCCACAGTACCAGGTGCCATACCCACACACCAATCCACACTATATGTATGGATGGAACCCACCCTTCGGACCCCCACCACCACCGCCTCCTCCATTTACATACATGAACCAGAAGCAAGGGTTCCATTTTTTAGGAGGAAGCCAACGGGGACGAGGCAGAAGGCGGAGACAGCAACATATCGAGTGGGAAGACGAGCAACAAATAGGCACCTTGACCAGGAGTATGACCAAGGAACCACAACCAGGACCCAGCTCAAAATGAACCAGACTGACCGAGCGGGTAGACGACCAACAAACTTACACACAGACCAAGTGCAAGAAGAAGACATGACCACAAGGACCGAGCCCCATACCACTCGGACTATTCAGACCTCCCAGACTGACTTGGTCACCAATCTCTCTGCACACACCCTGAGCCCCGCCGAACACAACATTCTCAACAAAGGTCTTGGATTCGCCCCTACTGCAAAACTAGACAAGTTCCTTCTTCATTGTGAACTTGCAGGATTCTTCCGCAAACTCAAACTGAAGGCCTTTTTTGAAAACCTCACGGAAACTGAAGAATCAAGGTCCAAGGGGGATACTAATTTTAAAATCAAATTCACCTTTATGCCCCCTCCCAGTACTATCCCGCCAGAACTGTTGGTGTACGAACAGGCGGTTTTCAAGGAGATAGAGGCTCTTCCTAATGATCATGTCTTCCAAAACATCAGCAAGAAAGAACGCCAAGCATTGACATCTCTTAAAAATAATCCGAACATCATCATAAAACCCGCAGACAAGGGCGGAGGGATAGTCATTATGAATACTGAAGATTATCGCAAAGAATGTGCACGCCTTCTGGATGACACTAAGAATTACCAAAAATTAACCGAGGATCCCACCATGACCTCAGAACCAGAATCCATGATCTTGTTAGTGAAGCAGAAAACTCTGGTCAAATTTCTAAACAGGAGTCACAGTTTCTTACCACCACTGAAGGGAAGATCCCTTACTTTTACACAGTTCCCAAGATACATAAGAGCACCAGACCGCCACCAGGCCGTCCAATTGTTTCGGGTATTGGTTCCTTATTGGAACCTCTATCCAGGTTCTGTGATTTCTTCCTCCAACCGCTGGTCCAGACTACCAATACATATCTCAAAGACACCAAGGACCTCCTGAGACTTTTGGAGAACCAACCTTTTGATCCCGAAACCTCCTTTCTGGTGACCCTAGATGTAGAAAGCCTCTACACTAGCCTTCCGCAAGATGATACTCTGGCTGTACTCAAGCAAGCGTTGAACCGTACGACTTGGCAACATCAAACACCCAAACAATTTATTCTGGATTGTGCATCCCTCGCACTGAAGGACAATTACTTCGAATTCGAAGGGACCTTGTACCTACAGAAATACGGAACTTCGATGGGCAGCGTCTTTGCCCCAAGTGTTGCGGGACTGTATGTCCACAATTTTGAGATGACTTATCTCTTTTCTCAGAATAAACCACTCATTCCACAGATGGCCTTTTACAAACGTTACATCGACGATATTCTTCTTATATGGCAAGGAGAGGCAGAGTCCCTATTCAGGTTCTGTGAATGGATTAATACCTGTGATGTTAATCTCAAATTCACACACAACATCAGCAGACACAAAACCACATTCCTCGATCTAGACATTGAAACACACAATGGTTTCCTTAAAAGTAAGACTCACTTCAAACCTACTGCACGCAATTCACTACTCCATTTCTCTAGCTTTCATTCTAGAACACTAAGGGAGAATCTCCCTTATGGACAATTTTTGCGCTTGCGTAGGAATTGTAGTGAGGTTCACGATTACAAGGAACAAGCTAACGATCTGAGTACTAAACTTCTGCTTCGTGGGTACCCCAAAAGATCACGGAAAGAGCCAAAAACGTGCACGCAATCAGAACCGAGAAACTCTTCTGGAGACCATTGAGCACGTGGACAAAATTGTCCCCCTCACATGTGTGATCACGCACAATTCAGCTGCTGATACAGTGTCCAAAATAATCAAGAAGAATTGGAGCATATTACAAACGGGCTAGCTACAGTGGGACAAACCTATGTTGTCATACAAGAAATCATGGTCATTGAAAGACAGCCTAGTCTCTACCAGACCTAAAAAAACCACACGCTCGACTAATACCATCCAGAACCTATGGGGCATGCCCGCCGTGGTTGGCCACTTCCCCTGTGGCAACTGCAGCGTGTGCCACCTTACCGAGACGACCAAAACGTTGTCATTGGAACCTGAGAAAATATGGACTATCAGGAAGCATACCAATTGTAACACTGCCCATGCTATATACCGCATCATGTGCCCTTGCGGTCTTACATACATCGGCATGACTAACCGAAAGGTAAAAACTCGGATCTGTGAACATCGCAGCACAATCCGCTGCAAAAAGAGTACTACTAGAATGACCAACCACTTTTTGGAAGTCGGCCATACGCCCAATGACATGAGGTGGGTTATCATTGAAACCTTGGATCCCACCACTCCTAACATTGAAAGCCGCCTCCTCGAAAAAGAACAACAATGGATTTACCGTCTGTCAAGTCATCTCCGGGGCCTGAACGATAACATTCCGTGGAACTCCCTTAGATCATCCTGAGCTCTGCGAGCTCATGCAGTGTCCTAATCAGATACTCTTCAGACCTCCCCATTCCTCTGCTTCCCCTTTGTTCCACTTTCCTATTCTAGCTCTTTCCCTCTTCACTCCCCGCCCCCATACCCACCACCCACCGCCCCCCGCCCCTCCCCCCCCGGAATCCCTCCCCCCTCCCCCCCCCTCTCCCCCCTTTTTTCTTCTTAGCTCTCCTTTCTCCTTTTTTCATTTCTTTCTCTTTTCTTTCTTTCAATTTTTACCCCCTCCTTCTCTCTCTTTTTCTTCTTCTCTGTCATAGGGTACTCTCTGTACCCTACCTTTGCCTCATAACGAGGACCCCACAGATCCCGTTTTTAATTAGTCCTTCCTATTCCCGCTGTGACCCTTCCCAGTCCCCCTAGCTAGCTTAGTCCTTTATAATTGACATTCATCCATCCCATGTCATGATATTCCCCGAGTCTCTGATCCGGAGTGCTTTCCTCATACCTAACATGGCGCCCGCGCATGCGTGCGGGTTACCGCATCTCACGCACTAGTCTTCCAATTTTTCAGTTTCCCGGCATCCAGCGAGCCCCGGTCCGTTATATCCGCACCAGCAGCGGCTCCACATTAGAGCAGCCGGGACCCACGGAGCCTATCTTAGGTGCACCGAGGGCACACCGCCTCCCATTAGTAAGTCAGACCATGCTGTGTTGCCACATACTCCTTGGCTCCTCCGGCTCGTCATTCGAGCCCGCTGCCATTTCGACACCGCCTGTTAGTCTCTAATTTCCTTAACCTTTTTTCTTTAAACCTACCCTCTCCCCTTCCCCTCCCCCTCTTTTTACCCCTTTTTTTCTCTCTATTTCTCGCCACACTCCCAGGTGTTGGGAACGCCGGTCCCCCCCTCCCGGGCCCGATCAGCTGTCTCCATTGAAACCGAGTGTAAATATGCTGTCATGTTAATGCATGTTTAGTTGCACTCGATGTTTCCCATATCACAGGGCGTATTTACAGGTCTAGCCCAATAGCCAGTCCAGCTATGCTCTCAACATAACGGTGAATTCTCCTTATTCGCACACACGAGGGGCCCCTTTGGGCTCCTCCTTGATTTTTTTCCCGAGCATGCAGTATGAGCACGCTTCATTTTAAATTGTAATTTCTAAAGTACCTGCATTTTTTTCACAGTACCGTGTAGTTTGTCATATGCGCTTGTTTCATAGACACCTTTAGACACGCGGTTACCATATGGACTCACTACAGTGCCTTCTAAGCTAATTTTGACAGGCACTTTTACACAGAAAGATTGCATTTTATGCTTGCTTGTGTCTTTGTTATATATGTCTTGTCTGTCTTTCTCCTTATTTACAGGTTTCTATGTCTAAGTCGCAACCTGCGACCATCGTTTTTCCTCCCCACCTTAGCGCGTGGGTTGTGATTATTTATTGACACGTGGCCTGATTTTTGCCACTCACTTTGTATTTCACAGTCTTCGCCTCTGGTCCTGAAGAAAGCCCCCTCCATATTTACTTCTGGGGCTGAAACATGTAGACCATCTTTATTGACAACAGAGACTAATTACCCTCATATGGTTGTCTATTCTCCGTTTTTATTCATACCCCGGGCCGCCATCATTAAATAAACTTTTTGAACATCCAGGCAAGGATTCCCGGAGGTATTCTTAATTTAGTACCACACTTCATCACACCTTTACACCACACCAGCTCCGTTGTAATCAGGCGTTGTAGCACAACCGGGCGGCACTCGGCCGCCTGGTTGGGACCCCGATGATGAAGCATGACACCAACTAGGTTGGTGTGTGAGGGGTCTTTTAAAGAACCTGAAGGTTCCTCTGCACTGTGAGTTCCCAGTGGTATCTATCCAGGTACTGGGTACGTCCACATTGTTTATTGACACAGGGATGTGTGCCATGTCGACTCTTCACTTTTGCTCTGCACCAAAACACGCAGCCTGCAAAGGCAGTGTGTGTGTGTGAAGGTACAGGGTCCCTAAGGGTGGCACAATAAGTGCTGCAGCCCTTAGGGGCCTTCCCTGGTCACAGTGCCCTGGGTACCTGTGGTACCATTTACCAGGGACTGACCTGTGGCCAGGGTTGCCAATTGGGTTTAGGCATCAATGCAGTTTTAGGGAAGGAACACAGGCCCTGGGTACCTGATTGGCAGGAGCCCAGGGCACACTCAGTCAAAGCACATCAGCAATTCAGCAAAAAGTGGGGGCATACCATGCAAGAAAGATGGCACTTTCTCACAAACTGCAATTGTGTCTGCCTGTATAGTAGTATAATATAGCAATATTAGGTTTTTTGAGGAGGTCATGACACATTTTGGGCCCGGTGCCACTGCACCTGCTACACCATTCAAATCATGACCCTATTGCCCGCTAGATAAATGCACTTGTGACTGTCTTGTTTAGTAGTAAAATTTAGCGACAATCTGGATTTAGTGGAGTTCCTAGAGCTTTTGGCCCCACTGCCACTGCACCTGCTGCACCATTCAAATCAAGTCCCTTTTAACTGCAAAGTAACTGCGATTGTGGTTGGCGGTTTAGGAATAAAATATAGCAATATTATGTGTTTAGTGGGGTGCCTGGAGCGTTTAGTCCCATTGCCACTGCACCTGCTGCACTATTGAAATCCTGGCCCTAGTGCTTGCTAGATAACTGCAATTATGACTGCCTGTTTAGTTGTAAAATATAGCAATATTAAATGTTTAGTGGAGTTCTGACAACTTTTTTGGCCCAGTGCCACTGCACCTGCAGCACCATTCAAATAATGACCTTGTTGCTTGCAAGATAACTGCAATTGTGACTGCCTGTTTAGCAGTAAAATTTAGCAATATTAGGTGTTTAGAGGAGTTTTGACAACTTTTGGGCCCTGTGCCACTGCAACTGCTGCACCATTCAAATCATGACCCTGTTATCTGCAAAGTAACTGCACTTGTGACTGCATGTTTAGTAGTAAAATATAGCAATTTTAGGTGTTTAGTGGGGTGCCTAGAGCTGTTGGTTCTGGTGTCACTGCACCTGCTCCACTATTGAAATCATGACGTTGTTGTCTGCAAGGTACCTGCATTTATGACTGCCTGTTTAGTTTTAAATTTTAGCATTAATCTGGGTTTAGTAGGGTCCCTAAAGCTTTTGGCCTGGGTGCCACTGCACCTGCTGCATCATTCAAATCAAGTCCCTTTTAACTGCAAGGTGACTGCAATTGTGACTGCCTGTTTAGTTGCCAAATATTTATTTTTTTAACTTTATTTTTCCATTTCCATAATACAGTACATTCCGCATTTGTTACTCACTGCAATATATCAACATAAACACGCCATTATTAGTGCCATACAAAGAACAATAAAATACATATACTTCAATCCTTGTTCAATATCCAACCAGTCCATCTCTGACAGCAAGGCACCTTTCGATGTGATCCTGCATGCTTCGGAACTTAACCCCGTGGCCCCATAGAAATTGGAAAAAACTTCCACCCTCCAATACAATAAAGCATAATTAACAGTAGGAACATCAAATTTATTCACCCTCAGTGTTACACTCTACCCCACACCTGTGGGGACAATACCATCTAACTTGTTGCGAGGTGGGGGAGGTGTTCATTTTGTTCAAATAAGCCTTAAAGGGCCCCCGTATGTCTTTTGAACGAGACGCAGGAGGTTGGGTGTCTGCATACAGGTCACTATTAGTATTGCAATAGGCTAAACTCTGAAGCCAGGCCGTTGATGTAGGCAAAGCTTTACAGCCCCATTTAAGAGCTATCTCTCTCTTTGCGAGTAAGAAGGCCATAGCAGTGAATTTACGAACACTCTTGGGGAAATCCAGCACACATCCCAAGAGAGCGGATTCAGGGGAAGGCGTTACCTCCAACTCTATCATCTTAGTTATTTAGTTGCAAACTGAACGCCAGTAAGCCCCAATCTTAACACAATTCCAGACAAGATGTGCAATGTCAGCGTGTGGGGCCCCGCATTTACAACAGGAGTGTGGCCTAACTGGGTCAATGTTGTGTATTCTTTCTGGGGACATGTAAACTCTCCATAGGAATTTAAAATGTAGTAACCTGTGTCGACTGTTTAAGGAAACTTCTTTGGTTTGTGCGCAGCAAAATTCCCAATGTGAGTCTGATATTGGATGCCCTAAATCCCGCTCCCATGCCTCCCGAATCTTTGCATCTTTGCTGGGGACTATGGCCATACACGCTCGGTACATTTTAGAGACTAACCATTCGCCTCCAGGGGTTGTAATCACAGTGGTTAGTGGGCCAAAAGCAGCAGGTTCAAGGGGAAACTCAGCAAACGTTGCCCTAAGTGCACATCGGACCCGGTTAAGAATGAAATGATCCATGAATGTAGCCTCACTGAATCTACCCTCTTCAGTTCCTGAGAAGACATGGCCTTCGGTAAAGAGGTCCCCGACTTTACTTATTGAAAATTTAGTTAACGTGCGCTGCACTAGCTTTTCTTGCATGATGGGGATCCATGGGTTGTTTAATATCGGGATGTCCGGAGAGTATAGTGCAGTCGTAGCGGTAACTCAAACCAGCTTCCGCCATGCCCAACTGGTGGTTGATACAGTTTGAATGTCACAGGAGTCTCTTGGGAATCCTTGGGGTAATATTGTGAGTAGCGTCGCAGGCAACACTAGATCTGCCTCAAGCCTGGTATAGGGAAGTCGAGCATCTGGATGGTACCAAGAATGTGCAAAACTGCACTGTGCTACCAAGTAATACATTTGAAGGTTAGGAACCCCAAATCCCCCTCTATCATAAGGCAATGTCACGGCATCCCAACTGACCCTGGGTCTCTTACCGCCCCATGTTAGTTGGATCAAGTGAGAACGGAGCGTAAGAAAAAAACTATTAGGAAGTGGGATCGGAATGTTGCTAAAAAGATACAAAAATCGCGGGAGGACTATCATTTTTATCAATGCCACTCGGCCTGCGAGGGAGAGGGGGAGGCGCAGCCATCTGTCTACTTGTAGCTCGAGGTTATGCATCGCGGGACCATAGTTCAATCGGACAATTTGGTCTGTGTCCATGTGAATGTGGATGCCCAAATACCGTGTCGAGTCGGCGCACCAGTCAAGAGGAATTTCGCAATCCCATTTCTTGGTGCATGGAGTAATGGGAAAGATGACTGATTTGCCCCAATTGATGCCCAGGCCGGAATACCCTCCAAATCGAATGATCTCCCTGATAAGAGGTTCAAGATTCTCTTATGGAGAGCGCACATAAAGGATAATATCATCCGCATAAAGGGAGATGAGTAGAGGGCCCGTCTTAAACTGAAGTCCTCTATGCAAATGGCGCTCTTGAAAGTGACTAACCAGGGGGTCCATTGCTAGGATGAAGAGCAACGGAGAAAGCGGACACCCCTGTCTAGTGCCGCGCGAGAGGCGAAAGGACCGCAATATTGTACCATTCAGTCAAAGTCGGGCAGTAGGGCCACGATATAATAATGCGGTAAGGGCAATAAATCCATTTGGCATTCCCATTCTGTGCATTACTGCCAAGAAAAAAGGCCACTCCAATGAATCGAAGGCCTTTTCAGTGTCGAGTAGAATTGCAGCTGCCGGCACCTCCGGCGATAATCTGTGTAGCACCGCAAACAATGTCCTCAAATTGAGGGCAGTCGATCTATGAGGGATAAAGCCCGATTGGGCAGGGGAGATTATCCGATCTAATAGCAGGGCTAAGCGCATCGCTATCATTTTCGCCAAAATGTTATAATCGAGGTTCAGGAGTGAAAGGGGTCTATATCACCCACAAGCCATCGGGTCCTTTCCAGGTTTGGGGAGCAATATGATTACCGCTTCACGTAGTGTAGGGGGCAACTCTCCGCACTCCAAGGCCTTGTTATAGACCTCAAGTAAGCGCGGAGCTAACAGATCTTGGTATGCCTTGTAGAAATCCCCTATGTAACCGTCTAACCCAAGGGCCGTGGATCCATTCATGGCGTCTATCGCACTAGAAATCTCCTCTGCCAAAAAGGGTTCCGCGAGGAACTCTTGCATGAATTTTTCTAGCCAAACTAAGGCAATCTCTGATAAATATCCCTCCTGGTCCGAACTGTTGCAATCCCTCCGAGATGTGTACAGATTGGTGCAGTATGACAAAAATGTGTTACGTATGTCCGGGGTGCTCGTAAGAACCTGGCCTGCCGAAGAACGAATCTCAGTTATGTAAGCACGGTGAGGGTTTCAAGAGACGAGCCAATGTCCGCCCCGGTCTGTCACCCTCCCCGTAGCGGCGGGCGATGCTATACTTGGTTAAAAAAAGAGTTTCCCGCTCTACGGCCTCCCTAAATTCCGTCATTAAGGACAGTCGTGTGTTGTACCTATTTGTATCAGGTTGTACCATCTGTTCTCTGTCTAGTGTGTCCAGTTTCTGTTCAATGCCAACTATTGTGGCTCTAAGATCCTTCAAAACCCCTGCATGCTTAGAAATGCAGACACCACGCATGTAGGCCTTAAAGGCCTCCCAAAGTGTAGCCCAACTGGCAACAGACCCAGTGTTAAATTCAAAGTAATCTTCTATAGCCTCTCGAAGCTCCGAATGAAAGAGATTGTCAAGTAAGGCACGTCCAGGGAATCCCCACTGCCTCTCAACACCATCGGGACGAGGTATACAGAATTCCAAAACCACCGGGGAGTGGTCCGAATATGTTCTGGGAAGGAGTTTTATAGCTTTGTACTAGGTAACTAAATTAGAGGTGACCAGCCAATAGTCTAATCTGGTCCAAGTGCCATAGTGGGCTGCATAGTGAGAGTAGGCAGGCTTGTTCGGGTGTCGTTGACGCCAAACATCAATCAATCCAGTGGAGTCACACAGGTCCAACAGAGCCCGACGTGCACGTGGCTTAGTGTCTGGAGACCTGGAGGAGCTATCTAACGCTGGAACCATTAACAGATTAAAGTCCCCCCCCCATGCAAATAAACTCGGCCTCTAACTGCAAAATGTGAGAGTGTACATCATGGAAATACTCTGGGCAATCGGTGTTGGGAGCGTATACATTCACCAAAGCTATGCAGTGACCCATTAACTGCCCTGTTACCATTGTGTAACATCCGTCTTTGTCGTTGTGCACTTTGTGTAGCTGAAATGGTATACGTTTGTGTATTACAATTGCGGTACCTCTTGCGTATGTGCTGTACCCAGCGAAATACCTGTGTGGACCCTAACTGGTCGCAAATGCAGTAACATCAGCCCTAGGGAGGTGGGTCTCTTGCAGAAACGCAATATCAATCCCGTGTCTTTGTAAATAGTGTAATACATTCCTCCCTTCCTTTGCATTATTCAGCCCTCTGACATTCCAGGTGATAAGCGAAAGGTTGGAAAAGGTGGACAGGTTATCCAAAACCGGCATTTGTATTATAAAACAGTGAGTATTGATGTGTAGCGGCACTAGTGTTGCACAATGCACAGTGAGCGAACTGTATCATCAATGATTGGAACTATATACTGAGAAAAAACCCTCCCCCCACCCATCCCTGCTCGACCCCATGCAGGGAACAGCTCCATTGAGTATACAATTACATATCCCTTGCAAATTATTCAACAATTAATATACTTGAAAAACGATACACTCTATGAACATCTTACACAATTAATGTGTGAAACACACAGGGGGTGGCAACGCCACACCGGAGACCCAACTTTATGAGTATCTAACTAGACCAACGTACAACCATAGTTGTTCATGGCAAGGCAATAATTGTGAGAGATTTAACTGAGAGCAAGACCCTTGCATATGTGTCATTCAGAGGAAAAAAGCTCCACACTGGCAACGGAGCCACTGTGTGAGGGAGAAGATCTGGCTGCATCCTTGCTTTTCTGGCTGCAGCTGCCTTTGTAGCCTCTGCAGAATTCCTGGACAGCCGTGGGGGATTCGAAGATCCGGGACCTGCCCTCGATGTCTACTCGAAGCCGTGCTGGGTATAGCATCCCATATCTGAGCCCCAGATTGCGTAGCGTGGCCTTAACACCATTATATTTGCGCCTCGCCTCTCGTACCATAGCTGTAAAATCAGGGTACAGGGACACCATGGATCCCTGTCCGGCTAAGAGCTCCCTTCTCTCTCGCAAGGCGCAGTGCCGTGTCTCTGTCGCGAAAATTCGGGAGGCGCGCAATTATAGGCCTGGGAGGACAACCTGGATTAGGGCGAGGACCTAATGAATGATGAGCGCGCTCAATGATAAATCCTGAAGTAAAGGCTTCTCTTCCAAATATGTCGGTTAGCAGAGTTTCAACAAACTGGTCCATGCGACCGATATTGGATGTTTCGGGAACGCCCGGTATGCGGAGGTTGTTGCGCCTACTGAGCGCCTCCAAATACTCATTTTTTTATTGCCACTTCTTTAAGGAGTTTTTCAACTCGATCTAGACGTCAGACTGATTGAGCAGATCCATCTTCCAAGTCTGACACCCTCCCTTCTACTGTGTCTAGGCGTCTGTAATGTACATCCAGTTTAGCACCTAGGCAGTCTAATCTCTTGTCTAATGTGTTGAAGCGGCTGTCCAGGGCCTTAAAACCCGCTCGCAACTCCTGCAAGAGAGAATTCAAGCCTGTTGATGGGTCCACTGTAGGACCTACGTCGGAGCCCCCCTCGGCCATATCTGCGCCTGTTTCTGGGCCTTTCTCAGTAGTTTTACCGAACTGCAGGAGTCGCTGTTTGGGGTCCTTACGACCCATGCCGTCTTGCCCTCATCAACTGTAAAGCCACTACTGCTGCGATTCAGAATATAGCCAGTGAGGCAGTGAGGGGACCGGGGAGGGAGAACTGAGGGCCTTAGTGATACAGGCAACCCAAAGCCGCACACCAATAATGGCGCAGGAGTATCATGAAGCCCGTCCAACAAATCTGCCAAGCAGCACACAAGAAAACTATTGCGCACACTGAGCTTCTTTGTACGGTATGATCCCCAGCGCCAGCAAGATGCGATGGTCTGCACGCCGCGATATCTTGGTTTAATTTAGAGGGACGAACAGTCCGCCGTACACCATGCCTTGTAAGATGTGGTGGATCCAGCTGCAAGGCCTGGGCTCAAGGACTCACACCCATGAATGCGCGCCTCGTAGGCCAGATCTCGCAGTCCGCTGTGGCGAGGATTCCCAGATGGTAAAAGCCCCCCCCTTATGGCCCGCTCGACTGGCCGGATGGCCGTGTCCCAGGCTCAGCCGCGGCCCTGTCGCCGCGGGGCCTCCGGGACTCAGAAGCGGGCAGGCCTCAATGGCAATGGTAGTATGCCCGTCTGTGGCAATCGTTGCAGCTATTGGGGGGGGAGGGGTGTACTCTCTCACCTCGCCAGATGCTTCACGGGGAAGTGAGTCTCCGTGGCTGTTGTGTGGAGCCGAATACGCCGCTCGGAGAACGCGGCTCGCACGGTTGTTGTTAGGCCTCGATCCGAGGCCCAGCGTCTTCTCCGTGGCTGGCTCCGCCCAGTTCTTCTTCACAGCCCATAATGGCCCGATTGTCTTGTGTTTGGCGGCACATCTTTGGATCACCAGATCGCTGTTCTCTTAACTGTACTGCGCTCACCTCCGCAGCATCGTTCTGGGCGACATTAGTCCGAATCACGGGAGTTTGTCAGGGTGCTCCGGCGGAGCTTCGGTGCCGCGCGGCCATCTTGGTCGGAGAAGTTGCCAAGTATAGCAATATTATCTGTTTATAGGGGTTCTGACAACTTTTGGGCCCAGTGCTACTGCACCTGCTGCACCATTCAAATCATGACCCTGTTGTCTGCAAGGTAACTGTACTTGTGGCTGCCTGTTTAGTAGTAAAATATAGCATAACTCTTGTATATTAACTCTATTTTTAACGTGCAATGTTTATTACAACATTTAGAATTTGATTATAATGACCAAATAGATTAAGGTAAAAAAATCAATCCGATAATAGCTACAAAGTGAGAAGAAAGGTATTGAGGCATGAATGGGAAATGCCACAAATGTTCTAAGGCTAAAGCATCTGCTTTACACAACTAAGTAATAAAAAGCAAGCATTCCAGCATACTGTTAGAAGCTGTCTGTCTTTTCCGTGGTTAGAGATCTTATCTCGACAGTGAATTGGGCTTAAACAGCATGAACAGCTTTAGTAGAAGTATCGTAAATGCGTGCAGCCAGGGGAAGATAAAAAAAGAAGTTCCAAACAAAAGCGAATGAAGAGAGTACTTCGGTCATGGAAACTGACAAGAGCCCCCTTTTAAGATATATTAAATATAAGAGCTTTCACAAGCACAGGGCAAGCACTGTACAGTCAGAACCTAAAAAGGGGAGGAAGAAACCATTTCAAAATGTGACATATTTTTCTTCTTTAAAAGAGACCATAATTAAACACCGTGCATCAGCTCCCATGATGGTATTCTGGACTGGAGCAATTTCTAAGACACTCAGCCATAGAGTCAAAATCATCAAGAGAAGATTCCTTCCTAGTCTGAGCTGAGGATTCAGTAAACAGAGATTTTATGGAAGACTCAAAAATGGGGGACATGTACCGCCTGATACAATTTAAATATTTGCACCGGGCTTATTATACACGGACTAGACTCTGGCAGATGGGAGTGATCCTATCCCCCGCATGTCTGCGGTGTGACCGAGAGGAGGGGCCATTCTTGCATACAATTTGGAGCTGCACAGCGTTGCAACCCTTTTGGCGCAGAATTAAGTCCTGCCTTCAGGAGGTACTAGCGTGGGAACTCCCGCTCGACCCGCGACTCTTCCTCTTGCATAGCACGGATGACATTGGGGGAAACATATATAAGCAACATTTACTGTTTTTAGCTCTCACTATTGCCAAGAGAGACATAGCACAATTATGGAAAGGGACGTCTCCCCCTACGCTGGATAAATGGAAGACCGAAATGGACAGATGTATGGGGGCCGAAATAGCAGTATTTCTAGCTCGCGGTTGCCCAGTTAAACATAGGAAAATTTTGACCCGATGGGCGTCCTATCGAGGAATCGAGCTTCCCCCATTGCCGCCTACAGACCCCTGATTGGTGCCCCGTTCCTAATGTATATTATTTGGACTATCCCGCACTGGTTGATAATGGACCCCTATGCTAACTTATCATGTACTCAAGTCTTGAGATCTAGCAATGTCTGCAATCTGTTTGAGTTATACCTCCTGCATGTTCGGCAGGTGTTAGAATTTGGTCAAAATGCTGGAATTATCGTGATATTATGTCATTTTCTCCTACAGGTCATTGTAGGGCTGTCGCCCGCCTTTCAAACGTAAAACCAAATAAAATTTGTTGTTAAAAAAAAAAAATGGGGGACATGACTGGATTAATATGTTCACATGCTTGACCAATATGGTCAATAAAATAATACAAACAATCATCATTGACGTCATTGTTCTTTTCTGGTTGGGTATGGTATTGGTACATTATTACATTTTGACACTTCATGCTCCAACATTTCCCATCCTGTGTTATCAAACATTCCTTGTTTGGGGGGGCGCCTGGCAAGATGGCCGCACTCTAGTGCAGCTCTGCCCGGCTGATCTCCTATCCGCCCAGAATCTGTTGTATACTGGGGCATCCAAGCAACTAAACTGCCACCCTGCATGAAGTGTCACCCCTGCTACATTTAGTGGCCATCGGTGCGACCGGAGAGGCTCTGCATTGGGACAATTCGGCGAGAGCTGTTCCGACTGCCTCGAGGCCAAGATGGCGGCCGAGGATGCGGCAAGCGTGAGCTGAGCTCCGGCTGGGGCTCTTAGGTGACGAGAGTGTGCTGTGTCGCATCCTCTGCCCCCCTGCTATGTGAGCTGCCGGCGGCTGCTGACACCTACCTCGCCGGTGAGCCTCTGGTGACGGACTGCACTGGCCTATTGCTCCGAAAGGCCTACGCGACTGGCTCCTGTTCCGGCTGCCAGAGGACCGGCGGCGGGAATCCGTACCCTGTGAGGAGTCCGGAGGCCATCTGCAACGGAGGAGCCTCATCATCGCCCACCGTGGACTGCGGTAGGTGGGGGGCGGTCCAGGCCTTGGCCCGCGACTGCGGAGGTGGGAGAGGTTCCGGGCTGTGGGCTGCGGCCCGCCGGCTGCGGCATGCGTGTGTGGCGCGCGCAAAACTGACTGTCTTCGGCCTGACCCGGCTGGCGCTGGATGAGTGGGAGAGCGAGACCGCCCGAGTGACATCGTATCTGGGGGCCCTCGATTTGGTGTATTGGCCCCTTCGAGACTCGTGCTGCTCCCCGGGCCTGTGTTATTGCGGAGGGGCTGCTTGGGGGCTTGCTGTGCAGCTGCTGGTGGACGCGGCGCTCCCCCCCTTGCTGGGATAAGCGGGAGACAACGGCACCGGCGCTGACCCCCCGAAGTGCTGCACACATCTCTTTCTGCGCTGGGTGTCCCCGTGAGGCCTGAGGGGGGGGCCGACTGCTGGACTATGCCTTGCCCCCCCCTGGAGTGGAGTTCTTGAAGCTGTGGAGACCCTGTCGCCCCTGTGTGAAGGCAGATTGGCCCTGTGGTAACCTTTAGCGGCCTGTGGTGAGGGCCCGGCTGTGTGGCGGCGCTGCCCGACTGCATGCCCCTGATTCCCTCTCTCAACTGATAGAACCTGGCCTGACTCTGTTTGTGGAAGCAACGGGCTGCATGATGGCTGAGTGAAACTTACTGGCGGGAGCACCACAGGGATTGTTCCCATCCAGCAGCCATTTCTGTGTCTTTGTGCACCGTGGGAGTGTCAACTGTGCGAGGCCTAGTATTGGATGAATGCCACGTTGTATGCAACTTTCTGCACTAGCTGGGATCTGCTAGACGGCGTTTTTTAAGAAGGCATGTGTTCCCCATCTTGTAAGGATAGCCTGCTGTACTCTTTAGGGTTGCGCATCGCGCTACTTGTTGGGCCTTGTGTCTGGAGGAAGCTGCTATATTGCTGGGGGGGTTGTGCTGTACCCACACTATCCGTCACTCACCATGGGGAAGCCTGACAAGACACAGCCCCGCCTCACGTTTGAGGCGCGAAAGTCGGGCAGGGCCCACCAAAAAGCGGCTTCTGACTCTGAGGCTGATGGTCAGGGAGAGGGCCCGCCTAATCTGGTGTCTACATTGATGGCAATGCAGAAGAGTCTCCAGGCTATTGAGGGTAGTATGTCTACTATAAATCATATACAATAAAACAATGGGTTCTGTTGGGTTATTAACAATTACTTTGAAAAGCAGAAAACTTATTTATGGTACACATAACAATATTGTGCAAAAAGAAAGAAAACACACACCAAAACAAAATTCAATTTGTATATTTAAATTGAGTATCAAATACTAAGGGCTGTCACATATGCAAACTCAATTGCAACAGACATAATAAGTGACATTGGTGAATAAGTGACACATAGTGATTAGTGAAATGGACAGTACACTATACAAATGTGAAATAAAAAACTGTCTATTTTTCTTATTGTCCTATATGGTTTTAAATATGTATTCCAAGATTCATTGATGAATTAATTAGTGATCTAGGAACCTATGTAGACATATATAGTTTGTCGACGTTTCGACCCTTGTAGAAGCGCAAAAACTGAGGTGCATCTGAACGGGTCTTCCTCAGGACTATTAAACGGTAAATGGACAGCCAAAAAGCAGAATCCTCAATAGATGAGATCTGCGTAGAACAGAAATGGTCTCCACCAGCCGGTTGGAGCCACAGTGCAGACACCTCAATAGATGGGATCTGCTAATTCACGACGTGCAAGGAGGTCTCCACCAGCCGGTTGGAGCCTCATCCAGAAGTTTACTCGACTTCCACCAGCCGGTTGGAGTCTTGTATGTAAGGCTAAGTCACAATAAATGCTAAGTGTGCACGATTATGTCCGTTCGGCGGCAGCTCCGGTTAGTTGCAATTGAGTTTGCATATGTGACAGCCCTTAGTATTTGATACTCAATTTAAATATACAAATTGAATTTTGTTTTGGTGTGTGTTTTCTTTCTTTTTGCACAATATTGTTATGTGTACCATAAATAAGTTTTCTGCTTTTCAAAGTAATTGTTAATAACCCAACAGAACCAATTGTTTTATTGTATGTTAATACCCAGGTTCTGAGGGACACCGGGTCGCCCCATTATTTTTGATAATATACTATAAATCATAGGCTGGACAGATGTCTTTGCAATTGGAAAAGCAGAATACAAGGATGGGGTAAGTAGAACAGAGGGTTTCCAACACGGAAGATGGACTCAATGACGTCACTAGCAAAACCCTCAACATGGAAAAGGTACTTGCCCTCATACAGGCCAAGAACGAAGACTTGGAGGCCAGATCTAGACGGAATAACATCCGAATTACGGGTCTTCCCGAGTCAACAAATACTGGCAAAATGGAGCACTTCATTGAGTCTCTTATTAAGGAAATATTTGGCCCCGAGCAACTGTCCTCTATGTTCATAGTGGAGCGGGCTCATCGCTCCCTGGCAGCGCGACCGGTCCCTGGGGCTCCGCCTCGTCCGATTATAGCTCGACTATTAAACTATCGGGACAGGGATGTCATCTTGAGGCTGGCCAGGGAGAAGGGCAACATATGTCATCAGGGGAACACATTGTCCTTTTTCCCGGACTTTATTGTCGCAGTTCAAACTGCGCGGCGTGAGTTTGGGGCAGTCAAAAAATACCTCCAGTCTGAAAACGTACCTTATGCCATGTTGTATCCCGCGCGCCTTCGTGTGGGAGCGGAGGGGAATTTCAAAATCTTCTCTACCCCTAAGGCGGCGATGGAGCATGCAAAGCAGATGAAGAGATACAGGCGTGAGACTGGAACTGACCAGGGGGGGGGACTGATGATGTTCAGGGAGTGTTGGTTATGGGTTTGCTAACTGTGCCCTCATGTGAAAGAACGTCATGGTTTGCGGGGGGCTCTCTGCTTCCTGTTTATTATTTACATGCTCAGGGCGAATGTTTCTATGTTCTATGCATATTTGATTGGATGCCTTAAATTTAGTATTTGCTTTTGGATTGTAACACAGGTACTAGACCTGATCAGCCACCTCCTACGAAGTGGGAGGATAGTAGCACTCTGACGCCCACTATATGGGTGTTCCCCACACATTGTTATTGGTTTGTTGTGTTCTCTGGGGTCTGATTAGTTTTGACAGGGATGGCTTTGGCAAGTTGGGGGTGCCGAAGTGGGTGGGGGGTTTACGGTGGGGGGTGGCGGCACTTGTGCAATGTATTCTATGTACGCCTAGCCGACGTGGTATAGGGGTTGGATCTCATCTTGCTAATGCCTGGCTGGCCCGCATGCATCATGGGTGGTGAGTTCCGATTTGTAACGTGGAATGTACGCGGCCTCAACAGCCCGAAGAAAATCCGCACTGTCTTAGCGGCTCTGAATAGGTGGAATGTTCAAGTGGCCTTATTACAGGAAACGCACCTGACCTCTTCAACTGAGAAAAATGTAGGCACCCGGTGGGCTGAAGTTAGAACGACATCTTCATACTCATCCTATTCCCGGGGTGTGATGACCCTTGTCCGGAAGGACACACCATTCCAGGTACACGGCACGGACAGGGATGAACAGGGACGACTGGCGATTGTACACTGCACGCTTGGGGGTACAAGTGTTCTCTTGGTGAACGTGTATGGTCCGAATGTGGATGATGCCTCCTTTTTCGCGGATGTGTGGCGTAGGATATCTAAATTTCCTAGTGCTGAGATTATTTGGGGAGGGGATTTTAATACGTGCCTGAATGTTCACGAGGACAGAGAGGGGAGCGGAGCCCCGCGTCACAGACAGTCCACAGATACACTGATGGGGCTAATGGATGCTGGCTATGTGCAAGATGTATGGCGCTTGCGTCACCCTGGGATCAGGGACAGTACTTTTGTCTCCACTATACACGGGTACTGGTCCCGTTTGGACTATTGGCTGGTGTCAGAGGCTGTTTGTACGTGGGCTGTGGACGTTAGACATCTGGCCAAAACGCTCTCAGATCACTCGCCTGTGCTTCTGGCTTTGCGAGTCCCGGGAGGCGATAAGCCCCCTTTTGCATGGAGGCTGCAGCCGTCATCTTTATCGGACCCGGTATTTAGGCAGACGGTTGGGGAAGCCATTCATAATTACTTCCGAGAAAATGTGGGCACGCTGGACAGCGCGGGCGTCCTTTGGGAGGCGTTCAAGGTGACTATCCGGGGGGTGTGTATCGGTGCGCAGGCCGGGGTTCTAAAAGATCTGCGCCGTAGAATTAGAAAACTTGCGGAGGACATAGCTGCTCTGGAGCGGGACTATGATAGATGCCCAGCCACTGCCAAATTGGCCAAAATTCGGGAGCTAGTGTCGGAACACAATGAGACAGTCGACCAAGAAATGCGGCATAGATCACGAAGATGCACAGCTCGCTATTATGGGGAAGGAGGACGACCTAGACGTTCACTTGCTCAGAAATTGACAGCGCCTCGCAGTCAAGCCTACATCACTGAGCTGGTGGACGAGACGGGTGAGGTGCACTTCGGAAATGCGGATATCAGTCGGGTGGTCTTGGATTTCTACTCTCAACTGTATGGGGAGCGTGCTCAGCCATCTCGTACTGAGATACATGATTATCTTGATGATGTCGCATTAGGCTGGTTATCCCTCAATCAACGGGAGTATCTCACATTGCCCTTCGATGTGGAAGACGTGAAACAGGCAATTATGTCCCTTCCAACGTGCAAGGCAGCAGGTCTTGATGGCCTTCCTAGCGAGTTTTACAAGGCTTATTCCGAGGTTCTGGCGCCGCAGCTGTTGGAGGTATTCGCTGAGGCGTACGACTCTGGCAAGCTACCTCCATCCCTTACGGAAGCCTTAATTGTAATGCTCTTGAAGCCCGATAAAGTGGCGAATGCCTGTGATTCTTATCGACCCCTCTCTGTTATTAATATAGATGCCAAAATATTGGCAAGAATGATCGCCACTAGGTTGCAACCCTTGGTCCCCAAACTGGTCCTTCCGGATCAGTCAGGCTTTGTGCCTTCTAGATCCACGATGCACAACCTCCGTACTATTTTCTCTACTTTGCACTATTTTGACCAGAATTTTCAGGCGGTGGCTGTGCTGCTTGATGCAGCAAAGGCATTTGACTCTCTCCAGTGGGAGTACATGCTTGTAGTCCTGCTGCGCATGGGCATGCCCCCATTCTTCCTAAAATGGATACGCCTTCTATATGATGCACCGGTGGCGCGCGTCCGGGTCAATGGATGGGTCTCTGAAGCATTTCCCATTAAACGCGGTACGCGACAGGGATGCCCGCTGTCACCAATGCTTTTCGCTCTGGCATTGGAGCAGTTGGCCTGTAAGCTGCGGCAGCTGCACGCCCCGGCGGCCCTGCGGTTCCGCCAGCGACCCCTAATGGTGTCCTTATACGCTGACGATATGATGTTATATGTGCGCGACCCCGCCGCATATTTGCCGGAACTTTTGAGAGAATATGTCCGATTCGAGCGTTTTTCTGGGCTGGGCATCAATTGGGCTAAATCCACTGTGTTTCCTCTAACGGCCGTACACGGGCGATAGAGATGGATTTTCCCTTGCAATGGTCCGATGACCCAGTGAAATATCTGGGCATCTGGCTACATAGAGACCCTGCGGTGGTCATTATTTATTTATTTAGAGTTTTGTATAGCGCGAACATGACCCAGTTGGGTAGCAGAGCGCTTTACATGCAGTTGAGGCATACAAAGTAAAACAGCTAGTGGAGAGAGATCGGGGAAACAGTGGGATAAAATACAAAAGGAGCAGAATAAAATTGACGCGGAGATAGGATGCAGGTTAGGAGAGAGCGAGAAATAGGGCAATATACAACAAAAGCAACCAGATAATATGTCCAGCGACAGAGGGTCGCAACAAGTGATATGTGTACAGTAAGCTAGAGGCAGGAGGAGCAAAGCATCTAGTTCAAGGCATTGTTCATTAGTAGAGCTTTAACTTCCCTTTTGAAGGCACGTGTAGAGGGAATCAGTCTTGTTTCCACTGGGAGAGCGTTCCAGATTCTTGGGGCGACGCCCGAGAATGAGCGCTTGTAGGTTTTAAGCTTATTAAATTTCTTTGGCTTGAGCAGCAGTGTGCCGGTGCTTCTTGTGGACCTGGAGCCCCCGGATAGTTCCAGCTTGTTTGTCAGGTAGAGTGGGGTGTTGAAGTGTAGTGCTCTATGGGTCATGCAAGCGATATTTAGTTGGATCCTTGCCTCAAAGAGAAGCCAATTGAGCGAATTCAGGTCCGGCGAAATGTGGTTGGTCTTCTTAGAACCCGTGATGAGTCTAGTAGCAGCATTTAGAGAAGCTCTTATGGGGGCTAAACTGAGTTTCGGCAGTCCGCTTAGAGTAGCACTGCCATATTCTAGTCTAGAGATGACAAGTGCTTGCACCGCCGCTTTAAAGTCGTCTTGGGGAAGGTAGGGTTTGAGTTTCTAAGGATGCAAAGTTGGAAGTTCGCTCCTTTGGTCGATGATCTGATGTGGTCTTGCATGTTTAGGTTCTTATCAAGCACAACTCCCAATGATTTAGTGGAATCAATGATGTGGGGAGTGCAGTTGAGGGCAGTGAGGTTACAGAGAAATTTCACAACAGTGGTGGATTGCCTAGCGGGTGCAATGAGGAGGAATTGGGTCTTGAGGGCGCTTAATTTGAGATGGTTGGAGGTTAGCCAGTTTAGGGTTTTGAGAAGGGTTCCGTTGAGAGATTTGATGTCATCGGGGAGGAGATTTTCATGTAGAGTTGGGTGTCGTCCGTGTACATGTGATATTGGATGTTGGAGGCTTTCAGAATTACAGTCAATGGTTCAAGGAAGAGGTTAAAGAGTGTGGGGGAGAGTGAGGATCCTTGGGGGACACCCAGTGTGCAAGGACTGGGGTTGGATAGAGACTGGTTGGATTTGACTCTTTGTGTTCTGTTGTTGAGGAAAGAGGCAAACCATTTAAGGACCGTGCCCGAGAGCCCGATCCTATGTTCCAAGAGGTAGAGTAGATTGTCATGTTTAACAGTGTCGAACGCAGATGAGAGATCGAGCAGAATTAAAAGGCAAGCTTCATTTTGGTCAAGTAGGGTGAGGGCGTCGTCCACTATGTGAGTGATGGCTGTTTCGGTGCTGTGGCCAGTGTGGAAGCCCGATTGGAAGTGGTCGAGAAGCTGGAATTGCTCAATATGTTTGCGTAGCTGTTCATGAACACATTTCTCCAACAGTTTTCCCAGGGTGGGTATGTTTGTGATAGGCCGTTAGTTGTTCAGGTCAACGGGGTCAGCCGAGGGTTTTTTGAGAATAGGGAGCACTAGGCCAGCCTTCAGGCAGTCCGGGATCTCACCTTGAAGAAGTGAGGCGTTGATGATCTTGGACCAAAGCGGTGTTAGTGATCCTATCATATCTTTAAAGAAATTGGGGGGGAGGGGGTCTTTGAAGTGATTTGAGGGTTTAAGGGTCGAGAGGATATTGAGGATGGTAATGTCATTGAGGGGAGTGAATTGACTCCATGAGGCATTGTTTTTGAGGGAGAGGCAATGAGGCGAGGTCTGGGGTGTGGAGACAGAGGAGTCAAGTGAGGGCGAAAGACCTAAGATCTGCTTCGATTTTGTTCGTCTTATCAAGGAAGAATTCAGCAACCGCATCACAGTTAGGTTGCGGGCGAGAGAGGTGCTGATATTGGGTAGATGTGTTGTTGGATTGAGATTTGATCAGCTCAAAAAGACGTTTCGGGTGATTTTTGGCTTTGTCCAGTTGATTTTTGAAGAAGTTGGCTTTTTCTGATCTAATGAGTTTGTTATATCTACTTATTTGAATCTTAGTGTTTTTAGAAGATCTGCGGAGGGAGTGGATCTCCAGGTGCGTTCTGCTAGTCTTAGGCTGCGTCTGTCCGCATTTAGTCTGTCATTGAACCAGGGTTTGGAGTCTTTTATGGGAATTCTTTTTAGCTGAAGGGGGGCTGTGGCATTCAAGGCAGAAAGCATGGCGTTGTTATAGTGTGCAGTGAGATCGTGAACATCGCACATGTTTGCAGGCGGAAAAAGGGAAGAATTGCAGCGCTCTATGAGCTCATTAACGCTTGTATTATGGAGAGATCTTTTCCAGTGCTTGAGTTTTAGTGGTTGTGCGCTTTTGTGGTTCCAACTTTCAAGAATCAGGAAGTTGATATAATGGTGGTCAGACCAGTCACAAGGAAGAATGGATTCGAGGTGGATGGAGTTGGTGGTGGCGATGATTAGATCCAGTGTCGAGCCTAAGTTGTGTGTGGAACTGTCACAGAATTGGGTCAGGGAGAGGTCGGTTAGGAAGTTTTTGAGGGTTGTAACTGCCTGATCATGTGGGTCATTCCAGTGGAGATTGAAATCCCCAAGGAAGATCTGAGGGCAGTGTCGGCCAAGGTTGGAGGACATGGTTTCCATAGTTTGTTCAATTAGAGGTAGGTTATCACCTGGGGGGTGGTAGAAGATGTGAAGGCTGCATAAGAGTCTGTGTGTGCTAGTGATATCGATGCATAGGTATTCACAGGATGAGAGCTTGGCAGAGGGGGACTGTTTTACTCTGACTCGGTCGAGTCTGATAATGTTGTGAGTAGGAGGGACTAATAAGTCAAGGATGGGGCCAGAGGAGTCGTTGAGCCATGTTTCAGTGAGGATAAGGAGGTCTAGATCATGAGCAAGGATTAGATCAGCAAGGTCTGTGGCATGTTTCACCGCTGATCTACAGTTAAGTAGCATGCATTTCAGATGTGATTTATGCAGGGTGTCTGTGAGCGCGGGCTGTGTAGTGGGGATCTGCATGAGGTTATTAGTGTTTCTGGAATTGGCATTGAGTCTCGGAACTCTATGAGGGTTGGATGTGATGCTTTGGATGGGTATCGCATTACCAAGTTTAGGGAATGTCGAGCTAGGGGCAATTAGTGGGGCTGTTGGAGAGGATTCAATAGGGGCTGAGATGGTCGAATGAGGAGAGGTGTACTCAAGGAGCAGGGAGAGAATATCAGGTTCTGAGAATGGGTTTGTGGATCTGGCCGGTCTAGAGGGGGCGTTGGGGTAGGGGTAGGTATTCCACTTCTGGTCTGGGGGTTTCAGTTGGATCAGAGGAGGGATCTCCTGTGAAGTTCTGATGGTGGAAGGATGAGGGATCTCCTGAGTGGACATGTTGGAAGAGAGGTCAAGGGCTAGCTCTTCGGCGGACTTAATTAGGTTTTGGATGACATTTTTGATAGTTAGAAGTTCATGGGTAATGTTCATGAGCTTGGAAGCAGTATCTGAGTGTGGCTTATGGGTCACGTGGAGGGGAGGCGGCGGATTGGTTAGTGGGGAGGGCAGAGGGGAGACCAGGGCAGGTGGAGGAGGGGGATGGGGTAAAAACGTTAATGGAGAATTGCCTCTTCGATGTAAGGGCGCGCAAGGAAGGTGGGCGGTGGAGGGGAGGGTAGGGGAAGGGAGGTTGGATGTCTTCCTGTTGTAGAGTGGGCAGGCCCGCTGTCGAGTTTGGGAGTTATGTAGGCAAGGGCTAGTGGGGGAGGGGGTGGATGAAGTGCCGGAGAGGTGGTCGGATTGAGGGATAACAACTGATCCGTGATTACTGTCACTAGTTTGGACAGGTCGTGGGACGATGGATGAGTTAGGGGAGCCTGGGGTTGAAGGATCTGAAGTAATGTGTGTGTTGATCAGGGTAGGTGAGGCAGTCAACAAGATGTGAGCAGTTAGCAAGGGATCAGGGATCTCCTGAGACGGGGTAGGGGGAAGAGCATACCTAGATTGAATAGGGGAATCGCTAGTGACCAAAGATCTTTTAAAGAGGGCAAATCTGTCATCAAAGATGACCACATTGCGATCGGTGGCCTGAATTAGTATAATGCCATTGTTGTAGAGGGATATGGTGGCGTTTGCTCTGAATGTGGGAGATTTCGTAGCCACAAGTCTCAGACCGTGAGGGAATTTTTTGGTTGAGGTGATTCTGAGCAAGGAGTGGAACGTCGATCTCCACTGAGCTCTTCTTTTCGTGTAGAAGATCAGGTCACTCGTAGTAGTGCCTTTTTTTGGAAAGAGGTAGGGGTCGGAGATAAGGGTTTCTGGGTGGGCTTTGAGGAGTCTGTGTTTCAGGGTTTTAGTCGCATTTTTGGAGAGGTTGGTCGGATAGATAATTGTGTAGCTGTTAGTGCCAAGCTTTTCAAGTCTGGGGTCCATGCTGCACTGTGTGAGGGTAAACGTGGAGGGCAGAGCTTCGTATACGTGGATTGGCAGTGGGGTGGGGAGTGAGCGGTGTCGACAGAGTGCTCCTCCCAGAGAGTGTGTCTTGAGAGTGCACCTAAATTAGGCACGGTCAGATTAGCTAGGTCAAGTACTGAGGTATCGCAAGGACATGACTTAAAGGTGTCATCGAGGAGGGGCTCAGTGGGAAATCTGTGGGGGGGGCAGGCTGCTTGTATGGCCTGGGGTAGCACCTTTGGAATGTGCGTGGGGATTAAAGCCGTTGTCCGCTAAGGTTGTCCAGATTAGGGGATCATTTGATACATAAGTAAGTAGGTAGGGCTCGGTAAGTTCAAAGAGAAATCAGAAAAATTGGGGAAGGGGGTCAAACAGTCGGGCCATTATTATAGTGAGGAGGAGCAGGGGTGGCTATTTACAACCATTGATACCCAGGAGTCACCTAATGAGGAGAATCCAGGAAATGCTGGCGGTGGTCATGTGCTAGGTGTAAGGTGTTTAGGAGAGTGATGTGCTGGGGTCATGAGACAGCTCAGGTAACGCAATGTTTAACCGGGAGCGGCCATTTTAAAGATAGGTACTAGCATAGTGGAAGTGGAGTCAAACCATCTGCCCCGTTAATCAGGAGGGGAGCAGGGAAGGGTCCTAATGGTGGAAGGGGTCATGCATTCGATCAGATGCATTCAGTATCGCCAGGAGACAGGGCCTGAAGTCATTCAAGGGGTCTTAACCCCAGATACAGCGTGAGGATGGAAAATCGAGGGCTGATCTAGAGGGGGGGGCGGCCATTTTAGAGCTTTCAGTATTGCTCATCTTTTAGTATTGCAGGAGAGAGGAAATCGAGGGCTGTTCAATGATGCAGGGTTTCAGTATTGCAGGGACCTGAAGTCCATCATGGGGGACTTACCCCTATATCAGAGTGTGGCGATTGGAACAACGATCCTCGGAGTGAGAGCAGACAGCTCTCTGCGGCGGGGATCCTTGCTCCCCTCAGAAGCAGGGGGCGGGTGCGGACGTTCGTGGGCACCAGAGTCACAGCACCACATCCCAGGGCCAACGGCCCGTCTCTGAAATGGCCGGGGGCACACAGGGTGCTCAGGGCTCAGCGTAGCTCTCTACCGGCGTGATGGTAGCAGGAGGCGGGGGAAATCGGTGGGGGCAGCGCAGACTTTGCGTCTAAGGGAATTAACACGAGAAGGGGGGTGGAGGCTGAGCGCCCCGATCTCACAGCTGGGCCAAGGGAAATCAAGGGGTAGCACGTCGCGGGGATGTCCGGCCGACGTCCATTAGTCGATGTGAGCACCATGTAACTCGGCTCATGAGGGGGGGAGGGTCACGTTAGAGAGTACATACCAAACGCCACTAATTACGGTCGCGCCATCGATAAGATCACGGACCAGGCTGCAAGGTGGGCTAAGTTGCCTCTCTCACTGGCGGATCGCATTGCGATAATTAAAATGACATTTCTGCCCAAGCTGTTGTGTTTGTTTATCAACATCCCTATTCGATTAAATGTTGCGTTCTTCAGTATGCTGCAGTCGGTCCTGCTTGCGTTCGTCTGGGGGGGCGGAAAACCCCGGTGCAGCTGGAAGGTTCTGACACTGCCATTCGAGCGCGGTGGCTTCGAAGCCCTTGATTTCCGTTTATATTATTTATGTGCCCAGGCGCAGCACGCACACTTCTGGTACTTCCCGCAGCGGTTTCACCCACACACGGCAATCGAGGCGGACTCGATACTTCCGATAGCCCTGGCTGCAGCAGCCCTGATGGGTGGTGGGGGTGGTCCCCGAGGCGAAATTAGCCCGGTCCATTGTACAGCATGGGCGTGGCATGCATTAGCTAAAAGGGCTGAGGTGCCCTATCTATATGCCCCCAAACTGCCGATCGCGGCACATCCGGACATATCGGCTGCACGAGAACCGGCTGCCTTGCAAGCGCTGGGTAAGGTGGGGATCAAATGCTTAGGTGATTTGTACTCTCAGGGTCGGTTTTGGAAGCTTTCGGAGCTGCAGAGCCGTCACGGTGCAGGCCTGATGCTGGGGTTTACCTATGTACGAGTGCGACAAGCAATCCGTGATATTTATCCAGAATTCCCATCCGAACCGCGTACTCTGCGGGCACTGCAGGCGGTGCTGGCAGGGGTGGAACGAGGGGGCCTGATCACAAAATTATATAACGCCTCTCTTAGGGAGACTGAGCTAGCGGAGTCCCCCTCATATGTCCGATGGGCGGCAGTAGTGGGGACCTCTATGACTCTGGTTGAATGGAAGTTCTGTCGTGAATTGACAGGACGGCTCACAGCGAACTGCAATCTTCGAATCATCCATTTCAAATATTTGCACCAACTCTATTATACCCCGCTTCAGCTCAAACGCTTTGGGCTCAGAGACAGTGCGCGATGTGTGCGTTGTGGGCATGATGATGCAGATTTTCTACACTTAGCCTGGCAATGCGCTGGAATCGCTGAATTTTGGGCAGGGGTCATGAATGTGCTTACAGAGGTCGTGCTGGAACGTGTGGCATATTCGCCTGCTGTGTGTCTGTTGGTGTGGGTACGTAAGCTTAAACCATGTAACAGGAGACTGGTTGCCATCTCCACATTATTTGCGAAACGAGCGGTTGCGCAGAAGTGGGGGGCTAGGGCTGTTCCCACAGTGAAACAATGGTTACGTGACTTGTTGTACTGTAAGGACCAGCTGGACACCTATGCGGAGGAACTACCGGAGGCATCTCGCCCCAAGGATTTCTGGGCTCCCCTAACGGGATATTTACTAGGAAGGCCAGACCTATGTTAAGTTGTCATATACAATGCTAGGATGCTTATGGAGGGTGCACGGTCTGTTAGAGGCTATGATATCTGTTCGGTTGTAAAGCTCCTCAGGAATTCTTGAAATGCTATGCCGAGTGCCGTGGCGGGGGGGGGAAGGGTATTGGGAGGGGGGTTGTTTTTATGTTGCATTGTGTTTGACAACAGGAAAACGGCTTGTATTGATATCTTTGAAGGGTGAAATGATACCGTACTGCTACACCTCATGGCGGGGTGCCCTATATTGTACTTCTTACAAGCTGAACAATAAAGAAATTTAAAAAAAAAACAACAAAAAAAAAACATTCCTTGTTTACTTTAACTACCTTCAAGGGTCAGAAAAAACAGCACTTCCCTTTGTCCAGCTGCCAGGGAATATGAATCCTCACCAAATCACCCACTTTAATAATGGTATCCACTACCTTTTGCAATAAGTCATAGCAAGCCTTTGATTTAAGTTGGTGTCGAGGACGCTCTCTTGGTGGCATCCCAGGACGTCCCTGTGTTTGACGCACAGTTGTTACCCATACTGGCTTATGCAGACGATGCAGTGTTGATTGCAAGAACGGGGCTAGCCCTTCAAGGCCTCATAACCACGTACGTGGCTTACACGTATTCAATAGGCCTGAAAGCCAACCTAACCAAATCCTTTGCCATTATAGCAGGGGCTGGCAAACGAGACAAATCCCCGTACCTCCATGCGGGTTCTGGAAGAATTGAAGTGGTAGACACCTTTCCCTATCTGGAGTCCTCTTTGATAAAAACCTAACATGGTCAAAGCTGGTGGAGGGAAGGACCCTAGGAATGGAGAGAAGTCTGGCAGCCATAAAATCATTTTCCAAGAAGCTGGGCACCAGACCATTGCTCCTCATAAAGAACATTTATCAGGCCAAGACAAAGGCTGCAGCAACATACGGGGCAGGCGTCTGGGGCATGGCCCCGATAGACTCACTGCAAACCATTGAAAATAGTTCTTTTAAGTCCCTACGTCTTCCTGTTCCAACTACAACTTACACACTGAATTGGGCTTGCCTTATATCCATGATGTAATTAGGTTAGCCCCGATCCTTCTGTGGCTTTCCATTTGCAAGTGGGACACGGTGACCTTAACGCAAACAGATAATAAGTAATTGCCTCAAACTGGAAAACTACACGAGGATCAGATGGCTCAAATATGTTGAATCAGAGCTGACTGATGCTGGATTACCTGAATTATTTACAGATCCAACAGCATGTAGTAAGCTTCTGAAACAAAAGCTAATTAACATGTTTATGCTGAGGGCAGAATACAAACGGCGGGAAAAGATTCAAGACAAACAGGCGGTTCTGGCTTATCACTTAAATACGCCTGTAATAGAGGGTGGCTATTTTTATTTAGTAAATGTCAGTAGATCACAACATAAATTTGTATTATTGAGATTCCGCATGAATTTGATATCTTTGATGCTAGCTCATCCGAAAAGAGTTTTTAAGCACTCAGATCTAAGCTCATGTCCTTGTGACAACCTTTCCCTACAATCTGATCTGCATCTAGTTTTTTCTGCGGGCTCTATAAGAAAGGAAGGACTGACTACATTGTCCGGATTTTAAAACGGTACACTTTTAAACAATGTCGGGTTGCACTCTATTTTTTAAAATCTTTGCCTGACCCTTTCTTCTGCTTCTTGGTAGCAACGTTTTTATGGGCCTGTATAAAAAAGAGGAAGAGTGGGGCTGAAGAATGTAGTGGCTTTTAACCATTTTCTGACCTTCTAGTCTGCTTATCGGTAACAACGTTTTTTTGGGCCTGTACAAAAAAGAGGAAGCAGTGGGGCTGAAGAATGTAGTTGTTTTTAACCTTTTATTTATTTACTGATTTGATTTATGACTTATCACAGATAAAAGTGACATTTTATACCTATATCATGTGTCTAATCTTGTACAATATACCTTAGTTTCTCTTTTAGAGTATCCCCGTTTCCAGGATTTGTTAAAAAAGTAATCTTAATGACGTGATATGAAACACTAGATATGGATTTTATGTTAGATGAATTGTGATTTTAATATTGGTTTTTGTCATTTCCATCTGTGCTTTTATGATCATATTTATTGGATCGAATAAAGAATTATCATATCGTATTTGTTGTACCGTGTACATAGAGACACTAGTAGCCTTGTAGAATTATCCAAGCCTTCTTTATTAGATCCAATTCCAGTTAACATCTTTCCTAGTCCAGCCAGCTCTAGTCAGGTACTAGCCATGTACCAGTCATACACCAGCCCCACCAGGAGCAGCCTGCCTAGCTGCTCAGCCCATCTCCAACTGTCATCCACACATCCACTCAGGCACCCAGGCATTCCACGCATCACAGTCACACCAACATTCCATAACCAACTCTCACACTGGCTGAGTAGCTAGGAGGACCTAGGCTGATTACACATAAATGTAATACTTAGGATATAACATTATCCCTTTCCTTTAAATAAAAAAAACAATAGCAAATATAAAGAAAAAACTATACACAAGTAAGCAGTAAAATTCATAACTCCGGGATGCAACATAAAGCAAAACATCTCAGGAGAATGAACAATACAAATCCAGAAAAGATGGGAAAAATACAACATCAAAATACATGTGCAACAATATCCCCCATCCTCCCCCATAATAATTATAAAAACATTAAGAAGCGTAGTGTAGAGAAACAAGTACAAATAGTAATATAATGAAACAAGCTGTAAAATACTATACTGTAATGCCAAAGGTAAAATACCCCGCAACACCAAACCAAAAAACAAGGGAACTACCAAGATATGGGACAACGACCCATGAAACTGTGTAAGGGGCTAGCACCCATAACACTCACCCTAAGTAAGGTTGTACCTTAGTACTGCGCAACATGTGAATGGGATCTAAACCCATAACCTAACCCTGTGTAAGGGTTATACAATATAACGATAATGTATGGGAACTAACCCATGACCAAACCTCATGTAGAGGTTACTAACTGGGACTCAAACCCAACCCAACCCCTGACAAAAGAGTAAATAGTGAAGTTACTATTACCCAAACCCATCCCTCCTTTGAGGGAACACTGTGATGACCACCCACTAGAACAAATAAACGACCCTTACATTTCACTGCGTAAAACTGAGGCATCACTACATACTAAACTGTTGGAAAGAAAATACTAACACAAATGCATAAATAGTAGATCACTAGTAAACTATGCCCCACGCCGGTGAGCGATCTCTCAACCAAAATGCTAGAGTTATTAATAAAAACACACGAGCTATAGCACGAACATGCACTCTCCTTTAGTCATGTGTAAATAATCTTAAACGAATAATAACTCTTCCCCAAAGCGACACCAGTGTGCGATGTCACACAAATTATCTGCAGACAATGAGACCCAAGTTGTGCTGCACTGTAGGGACACAAGTACAGTGTACGCCACCTGAAACACATGAATGGTACAGAAGGAAAAAGTAGAGCGAAGGCTCGCACATTTAGAATGCCATAAATAAACACATTACACATTTGGAGGGTAACACAAGGAACCCCAGAGCAATGGCAGAGGCCAAATTATAGCTGATGAAACCGGGTCTTCTCCAAATGTTCCAAAGCTTGTGAAGCAAAATGTGACTCATGGTCCTTGCGACGTGCATGATATAATCATGCTCCAAATCAAAAGTGCAGAAAAAAAAAAAAAATTTGAATCCGGAAGGAAACAAACAGGATAAAGCAGGAACAAAACCAAATGTACTTTACCTCCGACATACTTGAAATGGAGAATTTCACCAAAAAGAATCCACGAAGACGATTCCTCAATTTATTTGCCGAAATCCAACATCGTCCCCATACTTCGCTGGGAAGCTTTTCTGCCATACTATCCTTTAAGAAGGAAAACTCCGCTAAACTGCTGACAGACATGAAGACTCCCACGCCGCAACATCAAACCTATTTGAAAAAGACGATGGGTCGATGACGTATTCCTCGCGTTGTCCCTTGACGTAGTTCAGATTCACAGTAACTTTATTCAAGCAAGCATGGACAGCGTGGTTGGCAACATGGTTGGCAGACAACCACAAGATGGCGACACGCTGTCTTACGTGCTTGCAGAGTGGTTACGGTGCGTCCATGCACCAAAACGTCCTATCAGCCGAGAAGCATCGCCAGAGCTGAGGCAGCCCTGGACGTCAGAGTGCAGATGACGCAGGGCGCATTGCAGGAGAGACTACACGCGACCAACCAGCTGGAAAGAGGTAGGCGTGCGAGTTGCTTGGCTCGTGCCAGGCTTTTTAAAAAAAGTTGCACAGCAGTTAAACCGTCAATGTACTTGTGAGGGCCAAAATGGTGAATAAAAATACAAAAAAAAACGCTACGAATAGACTCACCAACAAAGGTCCAATGGGTCGGTAATAATGATGTTACACTACTACCTCCGGCACCACAAACATGAAACCTTAGATGGTGCCACTTTTTGATCATATGGCCCACAAATAATACCGGCAACCATCAGAAGATGTCGATAAGGCATAGAAGGTAGAACCTGTGATTCCACGCTGTCCAAAACAAACTGAGAGACATGTCCCACGCTGTCCACGACAAATGTATGCTGCAAACTTCAATCCAGGTTGGGAAATTGTTCAGGGTCACACCAGTATCCACTTTGTAAAATGTCCTTAATTGTGCTCTCCTTGAGACCAAAGCACAAGTCTTAGCAACACCACACCGCTCCTGTGTGGCACCTGTGAATTACCTTCACTGAGTTAGTCCATAACTCACATCTGTGCAGACACAATTCCTTTACGCCATAGAAACATCCATGCGGCATATACAAAAGGATGTAGTAGGGTGAAACTTAGTCCAGACATACCCTAACATAACAGACCATACCTGTGGTCAAATCCATGGAGCAAGTTCAGGCTGGACAAACACGGTGGTAGGGGCCGTCTGATGACATGGACACTGGTGGGGCTGGCTTGCCTTTTACTCCATTCTCGTTCTTGTAGAAGCTTTAGTTTCTCTTACTTTTGTTGGTTGGTGAAGTTCCTTTCTAGTTTCTTTGTTTCTGTACTATCCTTAAGTACGCTTGGGTCCAGGTCCGCTCGTCGCCAAAATAATGTTGTACCCTGTACATAGAGACACTGGTAGCCTTGTAGAATTATCCAAGCCTTCTTTATTAGTTCCAATTCCAGTTAACATCTTTCTTAGTCCAGCCAGCTCTAGTCAGGTACTAGCCATGTACCAGCCATACACCAGCCACACCAGGAGCAGCCTGCCTAGCTGCTCAGCCCATCTCCAACTGTCATCCACACATCCACTCAGGCACCCAGGCATTCCACACATCACAGTCACACCAACATTCCATAACCAACTCTCACACTGGCTGAGCAGCTAGGAGGACCTAGGCTGATTACACATAAATGTAATACTTAGGATATAACAGTATTGATTTAAGTTGGTGTTATTCAGCTCTTTTGTGTGCTTTGTTGGTGAGAACAGCAGAACAATTATTGTGGAAGAGTTGTAACTTGGTCTTAAGCCACCTCGGACAAATGGAAGAGGTGGGCTCTCTACCTCTCAACAATAGGAAAGGTGACATTCTCGTGACTGAGGGAAGCATGATCCTATAAGTCCACAACCGGTCTCTAATGGTGAAAGATGGAGACGATCTGTCAATAAGTGCTCAGTGAACGTTGTCTTTGAGATTTTTATTAAACCGTTCAACCTGCACGTTACACCAGGGATCATACAACATAGTTTTAATGTGCCTAATCTTGTGGAGTTTAAGAAATTCAGACATTTCTGTGGAGATAAATTGCACTCCATTGTCTGTGATAAAGAACTCAGAAACCCTCCCTGCTAAAAACAATGTAATAGTAGACTTTTTTCACTTTCTATAGGCATTTTCTCTTTATCTATGGCAGTCAAGTATATCAGGATTTTTGCTTTGGATTTCTCCATTCCAGGGGGGGGGTTCCTCTTATTCTGTAGGGATTACTGTGGAGGAGCGAATTGTCTGTCTGAGGTAACTATGAAATTACACAGTGACAAGACAACAAAATGATGGAGGTAAGTGTTATTGATCATTGGAAGGAATGAAGAAAAATATCCATAGTATATAGTGATTTAATCAAAGAAATGACAACGTTGCCTGGAATCCACAGTACATAGGTCTATGTAATGATAGGCTGAAGTATACATCACATAAATCCTGTCAGATCAGCAGTGGAATGCATAAACCTATTGAATACAATGGCAAAAGAAGATGACCACTGGTGTCAAAAGTGAGGCTTGAAACGCTGTGTGTAAAGCGAGGGGTTGAGCTTCATCCGTGTCAAAATAGCAGGCAGGAGTGAAGAGCTGAGATCACGCCCTCAGCCAAACACTCCCCCAAGGTGGAGATAGGAAGTAGCGCTTGGGAGCTGAAGGAGGCTGTGCGGGCGGAACGCTCACTAAAGATAAATTTAGGCAAAGTCAGTACAAACGCTGAACGGCAGCGGAGCTTCACCACATGACACCAAGAAAAACAAGCATTGGAAATGCAATAGGTCTAGCATTTGCTTATGTTAGAGCTATTGGCGTTGTAAATGGCGTTGTAAATGACAATGTCGTTTATCCATGTGTTATGGAGTGTATGTGGTGTGTAGTGAAGTTCCCGGTTTTATATTTACTTGTAGAGCTGTGCAGTGTTTGAAATAATAGTTCCACCTTTGAAGCCTACTGATTTCTGTAATTAGTTGTAAATGAAGGTAGCAGTGAAGTGCAAAGAAAGTGAGGCAATTTTAACAGTGCCATGATAATCCGAAACACCGTGGACACAAAGCTAGCCAATGTAGGCACAAAAAATGCACACATCGACCTTTTAGGGCCAGTGTTTCTGGCAGTGTCCTGTTTCCAGTGTGGCTGGTCCGAGGCTGGTTGCACACCGCACCACGAGAGAGACACCGCTGCCATTTAAATCACCCGGTTTCAGGCCAGAAGTGCCTGCTTCATTTAAACACTGAACGGCGCCTTTGGGTGAACCCCGTCTTCTCGTAGGAAGCTCGCGTGCCATAGCAGCGAGGGCAAGCTATTGCAAGAGCTCCCCTGCACACAGTCCTGAGTGTGCATGGCACAGGTAAACAAACTGAAATGGCGCCACCTGCTACCATCACACCTAGACACACGTCACAGCGGCTCGTGTGGTCCCCCTCACTACGAGTGTACGGATAATCCTGCCTTTCCCTAACTCTTGGCGATCGTCGCCGTGTGGAAAGCATGCCGAGGGCAGCACGGTGTCATGGACAGCAGCTGAGAGTGAGCGTGCAGGAGAGCGGGCGGACAGCTCCAGCTCGAGCCTGCCACTGCACGGCAAGGAATGTGCTCGCAGCCTGACTGATCAGGCAAAAGAAGCTCTTCTCGACCAGCCAGTCTGGGGGAAATGTAACCGGCACGAGCGGGGGTAGATGAGGCGAGTAGGCGAGCTGCTCGCTGTGGGAGAGGGATGGGGAGACCCATGTGAAGGGGCGCACTGCACATGCACACGTGTTCCGCCGTACACCACAGGTTTACTGGATATGACCTGATGAGAAGAGCTGTGCATTGCACGCTTACTGCAGAAGCCCACGTGTGAACAACAGTGCACCGCAGGCTCGATGCCCATATATACACAACCCCACAGAGGTGCACCGCGAGCTAACAGCGCATGCACACATGTGCCACGGCTGTGCACAGCGGACTCACTGTACTACACATCCCACATGTGTGCACCGCAAATTCGATGGCCACATATAAATATCCCACAGCGGTAGCGCCCGCCATTGTTCAGTGAGTGCTGTGTGGGCGCGCTGCAAATTCAAGCGCCGCCATTCTCCCACATTCTTTAGTAAAGAAAATAGTGCTTGCACACTAATTAAAGCATCCCGTGTAACGCCGCCAGTAAAAGATCCAGTCCGGGTGGGCGGGGCCAAAAGGAGACAGGGCGGTAACCAGGAGGGACTAAGAAGCCTCCTTTACAATGAGAAGCCACCATTTACCATGCACTATGACGCAAACCAATAGGAATCATGGGCGGGGCTGCAAGTCCCCTTCTAAAAGTGTATCGATCACAATAAGCCTCGCAGAGTGAGGAGTGCATGCGCTCTCCAGCGCTAGGTCTGCGAGACCTAATAAGCAGGCGGTCACGAACGGACCTCCTGGGATGGTGGCAACAATAGTGCCGCTCCTCCTCGCCAAAAGTATGTGAGAGAGTGCACACAAATGGATGAGTAGATACAACTTTTATTCACGTCTTCGTGCAACATAGATCGGCACTAGAAATGCTGTTGTCTTGGAATGTTCCAAGGTGAAAATAAAGGACTGCAGGTAGAGACAAGCATTTGCAATGCAATAGGTCTCGCATTTGCGAGAGTTTAAGTTATTGGCATTGTAAATGATAATGCCTTTTATTTATGTTTTAAAAACCAACACATAAATAAAAGGCATTGTCATTTACAATGCCAAGAGCTCAAACTGTTGCAAATGCGAGACCTATTGCATTGCATTTGCTTGTTTACTATGACCCCCGTTCCCTCTCCATTTCTGGACCTTCTCCTCCTCTCACCCATCTCTCTTTCATCATTATCTCACCGCTCCTCCTTTCACCTCCTATCGCCTTCGGGTCTTTCCCTCCACGACTTCTCTCCCTTTCCAGTCGTCCTCCCTCTCTTCCTCTATCACTCTCCCTTCTTTTCTGTTTTTTATCTCTTTCCATGCTACACTCACCTCCTCTCACTCTTTTTCCCGGCCCTCTCTCTCCCACAGTACTCCTCCCTCCTCTCTTTCCCGGCTCCATCTCCCTCCTTTTATGGCCGCCTCCCTGTTTGTGGAACCTTCTTTTCCTTACTTTACACTCTCTCACCCTCTTTTCCTGCCCTCACACTGCATGTCCTTGACTCTCCCTCACCTCCCTTTTTCCGGTCCCTCTTCGCTCCTCATGGTTGATCACGGCTGACATTTCATTGCGATTCCTAGTGTCAGATAGTGACATGCTGTGACGTAAGGAGGATCTTCCAATGAGTGTGTGTGGGGGAAGCGGGGGGGTTACGATGCTCTGTTGCTTTCTAGTCTACATTCCTCTCACTGATTCCTGCTTGTGTATTCCGGGAGCATCTCCACGCCGTGGCTATTGCACACTTTGAGTAACTATGGAGAGCGAGCGTGTGCACCGCTCTCTCGGCTCAAAGAGCCAATTACCCTGTGTCAATCTCTCTGTACACTGGTGTGGCCAATCCCTGGGACCTGCGTGGTTTCCATCGCTGGTCAGCAATGTCTCAGAAAACTGACTATTAACTCTGTGCGTCAGAGGGGCTGGGAGGCAGTACGGGGGATAAGAGGAGGAAGGTGGGCCGGGACAGAAGAGGGACAACAAGGAAAAAGAGTGCGCAAGAGTGTGCAGAAAATAAAAGCACACTGCTTTAGTGAGGAGAAACGCTCCTTTTGCCCCGCGTGGCAAAATAAATAAATAAACAAGCGCGGCCGCGGCGAACCGCGCTGAAAATACAAATAAAAGTGTGCTTGCACACTTATGAAGGAGACAGTGGCAGGCCACAAGTAAAAGATCCAGTCGGGATGGGCCGTCCTAAAAGGAGACAGGGCGGTAACCAGGAGGGACTAAGAAGCCTCCTTTTCAATCGTGAGCCAGCGTTTAGCATGGAGGATGACGCCAGCTAATCAAAAAGATGGGCAGGGCTTCAAGTCCCCTTCTGAAAGCGTACTGATGACTATAAGCCTCGCAGAGCGAGGAGCGCATGCGCACTCCAGCACTAGGTCTGCAAGACCTAAAAAAGGGGCCGGAGAAACCATATCAAAACATTCAAATGTTACAAAGAGATTGTGATTCATAAAATGAGGTGTGGGCATTGTGGAGAAACGCAGTAATAGATATTAAGGCAAACATGTAATAGCGCTTTTACTAATAGTGTCAAGCGGAACACGAACAGTGTTAATCCCGTAAGGATTTTGTTGCTCCTCAATTAGACCTGATCAACAAATTTTAATGCACATTACAGTGTGAAAAGTAAAGCACACAGCTTTACAATGAAAACAAGACAAATATTAAAACAAACCCGTTGATTTTAATGCATAATAGTATAAACCTGATATATGACAAGAACAATGAACAAATTACAGTTATTCTAACAATGGCTAGCGTAGGCCATCTTTCAGCATACAGTCATCTTTTCATTTTTGTTTCACTCAGCACAGACTCAAGCCACGCAAGCTACTTTGTAAACACTGATTTGAGATCTAATATCACTTTCCCAGGTACAGATTGATTTTTCTTTCCTTTAGAGTTCTGTAGCACAGTTTCATTGAGAGTGAATGTTCCCAAGGCTTCACCAAGTGGGACCACAATGATTTCTCAAATGAACTATTCCTTGTATATTAAGTAGAGACATTTGTACTATCTATTGTGGTCTCTGAAAAGCCCCAGTGATGGGAATTGTGTTATGTGAATCTGTGGTTCACTGATGAATAGTGTGATTTCACAAACTGTATCCTTCTTCTTTTAATCTGATTGGTTCAAACAGTGGAACACTTACACAAATACATTGAATGTATAATTCCAATTGTATTTTGCATTATAAAATGGGGCCTTTTAAAATCATTACAAGGCAAAATAAATGCTTAGAATCAGTCAGTCATTTTAAATCAAGACATACCATGTAGCTCAGAATAAAATACAAATAAAATAGCAGATCAAAGTAAAGTTCAGCTCAAACAAAACAAATCATAAATCAGAGGTAAGAACAACATAGTGTTGCCTCATAAAGAGCAGAGGAAAGTGAGCCCAAGACCCTCAGGAAAGCACTTCTTTTATAATACAAATAACACCCCCTCCGCAGCAAGACGTAATCACCTCAGTCCCTTATGAAAAAGGTGAACAGTGACCTGAGGAGAGTGGTGGAGGGGGCTGAGGGGAGCCATCTGAGGTGTAGGGAATGAGTTTCAAAGAATAATTACCACTGACAAGGGGCTCAGGATAATCTCCTTTTGTAGACTTCCAATGTTTATACTTGGATTAGAATGTAGCAAGGTTCACTCTTCATGAATATCGACGACTTACAAAGATAAGCGATGGAGTATTGTTGTTTGAATTCCAGAAATGACAACACTGCATTGTGTGTGGACCAGATGGGCTTTATTTGTGGTTTCGCCCATTCAACCGTAGCAGAAAAAGGGCAAAGAAAATGAGTAAAAGGCATTGAAGGATACTAAAACTCTAAATTTGGCTGAAGTTTTTTTTTCTTTCTGCAACAGAAAAAATCTGATAGATTTTCTGGCTCTGCCTTACAAGTGGAAGGAAGAAGATACTTACAGAACTATGGGCCAGATGTACAACCAAGCATTTCGCGAGTCGCAAATTACGTCGCAATTGCGACTTGCAAAATGCTGTGTACAACAGTGTCAGAGACACTGATTGCGATTCCCAATTAAGTCGCAAAATGCGAGGCTCATGAATATTAATGAGCCACTCGCAATTTGCGACCCCATTGGGAATGGCTGGCCCTCCCAGGGATGGTGGCCTGCTGGGCTCAGCAGACCTTCATGTCTGGGACTGCTTTTCAATAAAGCAGTTTAAAAAAAAAAAAAATGCAGCCCGTTTTCCTTAAAGGAAAACGGGAAGCATTTAAAAAAAAAAAAGAAACGTTTTCGTTTCATTTTTTAAGGGCAGGTAGTGGTCCCTGGGACCACTGCCTGCCCTTAAAAAATATTTTCAGAGCCAGTCACAAAGGGGAAGGGGTCCCCTGGGGACCTCTTCCCATTTGCGACTCCATTACAACCTCTTGAAGAGGGTGGTAATTTGCGGGTGTTTTGCGACTGCAATTGCGGTCGCAAAATATTAGTACATGGCTTTGGGAACGCCCCTTCCTAATAGCGAGTCGCAAAACCTATTTAGCGGGTCGCAAATAAATTGCGACTCGCTAAATAGGCTTTGTACATGGCCCTGTAGGTTTTTGCATGCACAAACGAGTCGCAAAACCCGTTTGCGCATGCAAAAACAGGTCGTACTCTGGCCCCAAATATTCATGAGTTGACGCTCTGCAGCTGTAACGCTGATGTTGAGATCTGTGGGAGAAGGCTGGGAGGAGGCAGGGAAGAACCGCTGCTGTTGTTGCTGCAGTCCCCGTTATTGTAGACCTTGGTTCCTCCAGACCCCTAGGCTTGACCTAGTGTATGGATCAGGGCCGGAAAGCCAGGTACTCTGCTGGAACGGACTCAGGACCTGTTAGTAGAGGGCATTTTATTTATTTATTGATGCATTTTTATTTAGCACAAAATTTACCCAGAGGTGTCAGAGAGCTTTACAGCAGAACAAAGTAAATTACATAAGGAATGAGAGTAGTATGGAAGTAGGTAAAACTACTTAAAGGTACTCAAGGTGAAAGTTACATATTAACAAGTTACAGATACATTCAAGATTATAAAATATGAAAACGTGGCACGATTAGGGTAATACAAGTACAGAATACATATTTACAAAATTAAGCTCTCGAGGGTCATGTGGTAATCAGGGTCATGACTTGGGTTGAGGCAAATTATTAATAGAAGTGTTTTTGGAAGAGAAGAGTTTTAAGATCTGTTTTGAAAATTTGGAGAAAGAGGCAGTGGTCCGAAGGATTCGAGGTAGTGAGTTCCAAATTCTAGTCGCATTTCCTGAGAAGGATTGCACCACAAGTCTTTCCCTTTTGAAAGTAGGAGGTTCAAGCAATACATTTTCAGCATTGCGTGAAGGTCTGGAGCTGCCTGATATGATATTTTGAGTTTGTTGGAAAGGTAGCGAGGGGTGGAAGTGTGTATGGCTTTATGGGTGATGCATCAGTCTTGTAAATTAACCTAGCTTCAAAGGGAAGCCAGTGAAGAGAAATCAGTATGGGTGTAATATGATCATATCTGTTAGAACTGGGGGTCTCTAGTTGGCAGAGGTAGGTACCTTTGTCCAAATAGGGACCCTTGCTTCTAGTCAGGGTAAGGGGGTACACTCCTGAAATAACCCCTGCTCACCCCCTTGGTAGCTTGGCACGAGCAGACAGGCTTAGTTCAGAGGCAGTGTGTAAAGCATTTGTGAACACATACAGTAATCCAGTGACAACACTACAAATGGACACCACACAGGTTGTATTATAAAAATAAGTATCTTTTATATAGATTTACCACAAGACCATAAACGACAAAAATAATCCACAATACTGTACTTTAAAGATGGTAGAGTTAGCTTGAGTCTCTTAAAATGGAAATGCGACACTTTGCGTTCAATGTACCTGAGATGTGTAACGCGATACAACAAAAAGTGGTGCAGGGAAGGTGATGCGTCGGTTCCTTACACGCAAGAACGGTGATGCGTCGGTTCCCTACTGATGCGCAGGGGACGGTGATGTGTCGGTTCTTCTCGGCATGGGGAGGTGATGCGTCGGTTTCTTACTGCGCTTCTGTGGCGATGCGACAAGCAGCGCCGTGATGCGATGAAGATCTGGTGCAAAGAAACAAAATGGCGTCTTCTTGATGTTGCGACAATGAAGGGGTGATGCGTGCACGCCAGACGGCCGTGCGGCGATTTTGATGAATCTTTGGAGCCGCGGCAGGCCCTGCGACACGCTTCCCTGGCGATGCGACGGCGTCTGATGCGAGATCGACGACCTTCTCCTGTGATCCGGGGCGCCTCGTGATGCGATGCGTCGGCGTCTGATGCGAGGTCGATGCTCTGCCCCGGGGATGCGACGGCGTCTGATGCGACGGCGACACTTTTCTCTGGTGCTGCGAGGCGCTTCGAAGGATGCGAGTCTGTCAGCGTCGCGCTTCTTCGGGGATGCGCCGGCGTCTGATGTGACATCGACACTCTTCTCCGGCGATGCGAGAAGCAACGGCTGCGGCGACACGCTTCTTTGTCTTGAGTCGCGCTTCCAGCTCCCAGCGACACGCAAGTATGTCAGAAGGTCCAAATTCCCAGCAAGGGAATACAGGGGAGCTGGTGGGTGAAGTCTGTTGTTCCTGAGACTTCAGCAGGAGGCAAGCTCTGAAATCAAGCCCTTGGAGATCCTTCACAAGTTGATGAAAGTACAGACAAAGTTCCCTTCTCCTTTCTTTGGCAGTCAGGCAACCACTGCAGGCAGATCCCTCTAGCTTAGGGATAGTCTTCTCCTCAGTTTCTTCTTGGTTCCGCTCCTCAGCAAAGGTTTCTTCTTGTTTCCCAAAAGTGATCTAATTTCCTAGGGGTCTGGGTCCCCTTTTTATATACCTTTTCTCTTTGTTCTCTGAAGGCAGAGAGGCCTTTGCCTAGTCCAAAACCAGTTCTGGTCAGTCCTGGAGCACTTTGATTACAGGACTCCTTCTTTCCTTTCAGAATGTGGGGCAGAGTGCTCAGCCGCCCAGCAGGAGGGGGAGCCAGCATTGTGGAAGGCAGGCACAGCCCTATTCAGACCCAGGTGCAACTCCTCCCTCCACTCTGGATGCAGATCTCTCTATTCAGCCCTGTACTCACCCTGTCTGCTGTAGCCACCCCCAGCCCCTGTCACTCAAACTCCAGACAAGGAATACACAATCCAGCAGAGGCAGGCTTGGAAGGTTAGGCAAGAAAATACCTACTTTCTAAAAGTGGTATTTTCAAACACAGAATGTTAAGATCAACTTCACTAAAAGATGTATTTTATCATTCTGAGTTCAGGCATACTAAATTCGTTTCTCTACCATGTTCCCTGGGTCAGTTAGGATTATAAGGTGTAATAATCAAACTGCCCATTCTGGCCTATGGGGAACAGGTAGCCTTGCAATAGTGAAAACGAAAATGGCTGTAATTCACTATTAGGACATGCCACACACACCAGGGCATGTCCTACCTTATACTTACAATGCACCCTGCCCTAGGGCCTACTTTAGGGGTGACCAACATGCAGAAAAGGGAAGGTTTAGGGACTGGTAAGTGGGTGCACTCACCAAGTCGACATGGCAGCCCTAGGCTGCACACAGACTCTGCAATGGCAGGCCTGAGACACACTTTACAAGCTGCTTCTGTGGGTGGCACAACCAGTGCTGCAAGCCCACCAGCAGCATTGGATTTACAAACCCTGGGCACACTCAGTGCACTGTACTAGGGACTGACAAGTAAACCAATCATCCAATCATGGAGTCGCTAATACATAACACAATTTATCATAGGGAGCACTTGCACTGTGGCACTGAATAGCAGTGGCACAGTGCCCAAAGCATCTAAACCAGCAAAAACAGATCAATAACATTGGAGGCATCATCAAACAAGCATTTGCAATGCAATAGGTCTCGCATTTGCGAAAGTTTAAGCTTTTGGCATTGTTAATGACAATGCCTTTTTTATCTGTTTTGAAAACCAACACATAAATAAATGGCATTATCATTTACAATGCCAATAGCTCAAACTCTCGCAAATGCGAGACCTATTGCATTGCAAATGCTTGTTAATAAGTATTTCTGTTTCCTGGAGGTCTGTGCCTTTTTCTGCCTTACTCCAAGCACACTGTCCGGGTGATGGGAGACATTGGCTTCCAAAGGGCTGGGAATAAAGGTACCAGTGGGTGAAGGGCAAGCACTGATCTGGGACTCACTGCATTTGTAACCCACTGCTACAGGCCTGATATTGGAACTGGATACAAAGACAGACGAGTTAAAAATAAAATTAAAATTAAATGTATATACAATTTATGGCTGCTTCCCACTGTTTGTGATATGGCCCTGGTGGTTGGAAGGGAGGGGGTGGGGGGAGTTGCAGAATGATGATAAACAAAATTGCAGCTCTGTAGCTGTTGGACACCTTATACCTTCGCTAGCTTCTTTGTAACATGCAGACTAATAACAGAAAACAGTTCAAAACAAAACACATCCAAGATTGTCTAGATTCCTTAACGTGTTGCCACCTTTTACTGCTGAAAGTTTAAAGAAAAGTGTTTTATGTTTTTTTTTTACTTCTGTTTTTATCAGATTACCTCACTGACATTCTAGCTCTCTGTTGAAATTTATTTGGAAGGCACGCAGATTATATTTAAACTACTTTCTTCATGTCACACTCCAAAATGTTTCCTGCAGTTAGTTCAGTGCATTTCACAGGTACTGTTTGCGGACCAGCATTCAGTGTGAGGTGATCATCATTGCGAACTGACAGACTTGGAGCTAAATGTTCACTTGCCAATTAAAAAAACAATTGCAGCTCAAAGCGATCCTCCAGTCTTGTAATAGTATTGCGCTCTGTTAACTTTTGTTCCGATCTTGCCCCCGCACTATCCTCCCACTGCCAGCCCAGCCTGCCACTTCTTTTTTAATCAGGAGACCCTCGTGCAGAAATTACTTCAAAATCCTGTAAAATGCCGGCCCTAGCGATACTTTGGGACCCGCCTCCAGTTGTAACAGACAGGAAACACTTGTCGACATCAAAGGTCAGGGTCCAGTCCCTGCTCATCCAGGGGCTGACCAGTGAACACCAAAGGCCGGCTCTGTGTAGGGTGCTCCGGTGCTCTCTATGTTATTTCAGACCTCAAAAGTGCCAGTGCAGGCACACAACTGACCATCCGATTGGGACTGAGGAGAAGGGTGGAGGCGTGAAGGAGTGTGAGGGCTGCTAGCCACGAACCCCGAGGAATCCCATTCTGTGACAGTACCCTAAGGCAGGGTGGAGAGGTGCACCATTGATGCACGGTACCTTCTGCCATGGGGATGGGGCGTTCGGGGCAGCTTTCTCAGATGTTCCCTGGTTGTTTTTGGTATCTACCTATTTATGTTGTTTCAGCCACTTCAGTGCTTGGAGACCCTAGAGAGGGTGGAAGAGAGGCAGAAAAGAGGTGTGGCACAGTGGCGGTTAGCAGCACACCTAGGTTGTGAGGGGGGTAGTGGTACCTGGGTCTGGTGGCTTAGTGGACTAATGCGTTCACTGGAGGGGGCTGTGTTTGACCTCATGGTCACAGGTCCAAATCCCGGCGGGTCTACTCGGTCTTTCATCCTTCTGAGGTCAATAAAATGAGTACCAGTGAGTTTGGTAACAATAAACATCTGATATTCAGCGCCCATATGCCCTTTGCGGTGAACGAGCGCTTTACAAATGCACCTTATGTTATGGTGGTGTGGAAGGGAGGAAGTCGAGCAGAGCTCTCGACCACTAACAAACACGAAGGTAGTGTAGAAGAGCGCGTGGACGGGGTGGAAGTTGGGGGTGCAGGTAGAAAGAAGGGGCGCGTGCCGCACTCTCTAACTGCTTCATACATTTCCTGCAGAGAAGAGAGAGTTGGGGGGACATGGGCTGCTTACTTCAGTAGTTTCAATAACCTGCCGCATATCCCGGTCGTTTCTGTGCCTAAGAGAAGCCGCGTCACCACGGCTTGCAATCCCAAAGAACAAAAGTGACCCAGATTCACTCTCCGCATCTCGGGCTGTAGAAAATGTCCATCTGAGGGAAACGAAGTGTGACAGGCGGCTCTTAAAATAGAAGCCGTTCCTACAAGGTCAGCCTCCCCAAGGCACGTAATGGAGACATCATTAAACTGCGCCTGTCTTCGGCTTCATTCCTTCCGGGGTTCGAAGACTCCAGTTCCCATGCAGGGTCAGTCTTTTCAGGCGATGGCCCCCCCCAACCCCACACGCCTCCACCCCCGCACTAAAAAGGTCCTGCAAGTCCCCAAACTGCACGACTCCGATCTCCTGCATCGGCGCTCTTTATGGAAAATGTAATTTCCAACTTAAGTGATCTGTCGCCCCGGCAGTGAATTTGTAATTTCTCACCTTATATTGTTGACTCCACGCTTGATTCTCAACTGGCATGATGGAAACAGCTTCATCGCTTCTCTCTAGAGTAGTTCACTTTTCAACACTTTTATGTTTTAGCAACTTTATAAGTCTTTAGGACAGAGGGTGCATTTGCCATAGGTTTAATCTTAAATAGTACACAGGTTGTGCCCAGAAGGCTAGCAGCTCACTGGAGCCTTTTGTACTGCTGAATATAAGCATTCACAACCCCCATTGGACGCAGAAAGCGGGTAATAGGTGTTGTCATTGTCCCTCTCCTCTGTGGTGTGGTCAGTCCCACCAGGTGGGCTTTTCCTTACAAGGTTGGCTTTAGGGAAGCACCCCCCCCCTCCCACAGCATCTCTTTAAATGAATGTTTTTAAGGGGGTGGGGGACAGATTTACCCAGATCTATTCACTCTGTTTCCAAGAGCTAACAAGCTGAAAGACACGCCGTGCGCGTGCCCATGTGCTGTCCGAGCCCAAGCTGATGCAGACGCCATGCGCGTGCACATCGGATGTCCGGGCGCGCACATGTTTTGTCTCCCTTCGCGCACCAAACCGACAACAATAGTCTCGCCAAGGCGAAGCAGCTCATGCGCTGCGTTCGCTAGGCGAGACCTAAAAATGGAAGGGAGACCCACGCCAAGGATGCCAGGTCTAACAATATCTTTTGGTCCCATAAAGGAAACGTGCCGCTGAATGGAGGATGGATTCTAGAAGGGATAGGTGGGTTTTGGGGAGGCCAGCAAGGCGAGAGTTACAGTAGTCTAATCTGGAGAGAACCAACGATTGGACCAGAGTTTTCAAGTCTTGCTCAGGAATGAAACGCTGAATCCCCCAGAGAAGGCGCAGTTGGGAGTGTGCGTTTTTTAGCCATGGTGTTGATATGGGAATGTTAGTTGAGTCTTTTGTCCAGGATGACACCTAGGAATTTGGGACTGTGAATGATGATAAGTTTGTTGTTAAGAATATTCAGATTATCCATCCATGACTGAACAGGAGAAGGAGAGTTTGAGGTAGAGAGAAGAAGGAATTCAGTTTTAGAGGGATTCAGAATTAGATGATGAGATATCATCCAATTTTGGATGGAGTTGAGGGTGGTATCGAGGATTGAAATGTTGTGTGTGCAGGACACTTTTAGGTAGAGTTCGGTGTCGTCAGCATAGAGGTGATAATGGATCCCGGACTTTTTTTTTTAGGAGGTTTCCCAGCGGTTTCATGTAAAGATTGAGAAGAGTGGGCACGAGGAATGAGCCTTGAGGGACGCCTTGATCCACAGCCTTTGATGTAGAGAGACAGTTTGCTATTTCGATCATCTGAGGTCTGCCTGAGAGGTATGATTCAAACCATTTGAGCACTGTGCCTTCAAAACCCATTCTTTGTTTTAATGTGTTCAGAAGAGTGTAATGATTAACAGTGTAAAAGGCTGCAGATAAGTTCAGAAGGATCAGGAGACAGGACATGCCTGAGTCGAGTACTCGCAGGGCATCTTCGATAACTTGGATCAGGGCTGTTTCAGTGCTGCAGCCTTGCTTGAGTGAAGGCAGATTGAAATTGAACAAGAAGGTTGTTGTCCTTGATATGTTGGGAGAGTTGCTCCGCTACATATCTTTCAGTGATTTTAGCAAGGAAAGGGAGGTTGGTGAAAGGGCGGAAATCATTGAGGTCATTCACATCAGCAGAGAGTTTCTTTCGAAGTGGGGTAACCTGCCCTGTTTTGAGGGCAACAGGAAGGGAGCCTTGGCTGAGGAAGAGGTTAACCAGACTAGTCCAGTAGGGGAGCGTGTAGGTGTAGAAATCCATTGCAATGTCGCTAGGGATGGGGTCGATAGAATGGTTTGGTTTGTTTTCAGAATGCTCTTGACGAGGGTATCTCCGGTGATGACGTCAAAGCTGTGCCAGGAGACTTTGGATTTGCAGTCCTCAAGGGGGGAGGATAAGTGACATGATCAACGAGCGATTTCACTTTTTCATCAAATAATTGTGCAAATTCTGCTGCTTTCCTGGGAGGGTCATCAAATTTGATGGTTGAGGAAGAGCTGCTGGTAGTTTTGATAAGATCAAATAACTGTTTAGGTCTGTTCTTGGCAGAGTCGAGGAGGGTTCTGAAGTGATACGCTTTTTCACTAAAGATGTGTTTGTGATAGCGCGATCTTGCGTAACAGAGATTAGAGAGATTAATGGTGGAAGGGGATTGTCTCCATTGCTTCTCCAGATACCTCAAGTTCTTTCTTTCTTCATAGAGGGATTTTTTGAAACATGGGGCAGAAGGTGTGGGCCTTTTCCTTTTGCTTTGTAGTGGAGCAACATTGTCTATCACGACAGAAGGACTGGTGAGACACTGGGTGGTCAAATCATTGACGTCAGAGTTGGGGCTGAAGACTGGAAGTGCCTTCATGGCTGTGTTGCGGAGAGTGTCAAGGTCCATGTTTTTGGTATTGTGAAACCAGGTAGTAGTCCTTTTAGGTTGGCCAAGGGTTACAGAATGAGATAGGTACATTGAGAAGGGGATGAGGAAGTGGTCAGGCCAGTCTACTGGTATAGGATCAACGGCTGTTAGCATATCTTATTTGGAAGTAATAAAGTCAAGCGTAGAGCCCTTGGAATGTGTTGGTTTTGCGCTGTGTTGTAAGAGATCATTTCCTGAGAGAAATGTGGCAAGCTGGTTGGCAGCTGAATCTTCCAAAATACCCCAGTGAAGATTAAAGTCTCCTAGAAAGATCAATTTGTCGCTTTGTGAGTATTGGTCACTAGCAAAGTCAGTGAATTCCTCCGTGAAGGCAGAGCAGTTACCTGGCGGGTGATAAATACCATGAAACCTGAAAGGAGAGTTTCTGAAGATAACAGCAACGCCTCCCCCGACTTTACCCTCCTTCTAATTCCTGATAATGGAATGGACCGGGGGAGCAGAAGATCGAAGGTAGTGTGAGAGGTGTCATTGAACCAGGTCTCAGTGAAGAAAAGTACATCAAGATTGTATTGACTGATTGTGTCTGAGATTTTCAGCTTGTGTTTAGTAGCAGATCTACAGTTGTGAATCAAACAGTGCAGCTCTGATATGACTGTTTTGGTGAAGGGGGTGTAAGTGCTTTTAGAAGCGATAGAGGTGATGTTCCTGTATGTTGGTGCCTGGGTTGTAAATGGCTGGTCTTAGGTTCAGACCAGGGAGATGGTTGGTATAGGGCAATGATTTGTGTTGTCTGGAGAAGAGAAGGTGGGGAGTTAGAGGTATTTTAGTCAGAAAGTAAACTGAAAATTTCTGTTGGGAACAGATTGTGTGCAGCTTTTTGGGGCGTGGGAGGAGAGTACTCTTCAGGATAAGGAGTTTGGGGTATTGTGTACTCCCCAGGGGGAATAGAAAGTCGGGCAAAGTAGATATTTTAGAGCTTAGGTGGGAGATGGTAGCTTCAAGCTGGGAGATTGAGGAGGTGAGGTGGCCTAGTTTATTTTGTAAGGAGAGCAGAGCTGAGCACAGAATGTTATGTTGCTTGATAGGGGCGACGGGTTCTGAGGGGAGTTCAACTTGAGAGGTAGAGCAAGGAGGGGGGGGGAAAGAAGATGTGCTGGGGTATTGGATTATGATGTGGAGGGTGTATAGTCAAGTTGTGTTGGATGGAAATAAGTGTGGGTGCAGCTGTGGTGAAGAAAACATTCTCAGGGCATTCATTGAAAGAGATAGATGTATTGTGTATTAAATGAGGTGGAGAAGGGTGACGGCTGTGGTGGGATGACTGTATGTGGGGCCGCGAGAGATGGGAGTCGAAGAAAGGCAGGAGTTCGGGGGGTGAAGAGAGGAGGGAGGGGAGATGGCACGTGAGCTAGGTAGTGTGAGTGTGTGCGGGCCGGAGACATGAACAATGAGAATTGTCCAGGAGGGTAGATGTAGAATGTGGATGGTTCTTCTTGGTTAGAGGAAAGGGGAGAGGAAAGGTAGAGGTTGCCATAGGTGAGTAATGGGTCAAGCGGCAGTACAGGAATGAGGGTGGGGTGTGTTGAGATGTATGGGGTGTGAGAAGGATTCAGGTTAATGGGAGAGGAAGCAGGGGAAGAAGGGTGGGGTGGATAAGAAGGAAGAGCTTATGATGGAGAGGTCGCTATGTGGGCTGGGTAGTCTGGCATTTGGAAAAATGGATTGGAAAAGGGGGTCAATAACCTAGTTGAGGGAGGGTTTCTTCGAAGTCCCGGGATTGTACGTGGGGGCAAATTAGAGTGCTGGCCATTGGCTGGGATGGGGTGTTGAGGATAACGTCCCGGCTGGAGAGACTGGGAGGACTGGAAGTGTGGGGAAGGAGGGGAGTGGGTGGGCCAGAGGGGAATCCTGTTCCTCTTGGAGAGCTGCCTTCTGGTGTCCAGGTGGATAGGGAAAGGCAAGAGTGAAGTGAGGGAGGAGTCCATTGGAGAGTGAGGGGGAATTGGAGTGCCATGGATGGTGAGCAGGGATGGAAATAGGTGGTCGAAAAGAGAGAGACAAGTGTCTTTAGCTTTAATCATGACCTTACCGTTGTTGTAAAGGGAGATAGTGAGTGACCCATTGAAGCAATAGTGAGTGAACATTGAAGCATTGCATTATAATCAACTTATATGAGTGGAGTAATCCATTAAGGTTTTCGGTCAAGATTCTTTCCTGAAGATTTGAGTTATGTCCATTACTGTGAGTAAGAGAGGAGAGTTCCAAGATGTCTGCTGATCCTGTAAGGCAACTGGCAGAGAAGAGGCTGATGGTGGGTAGGTGAGTAGTCCTTCCACAGTCTCTATGTCCTATCTCAATGGGAAGGAAAATAGTGCTTCCACAGTTTCAATGTCCTGCCTCAATGGGAAGGAGAATAGTCCTTCCACAGTTTCAATGACCTGCCTCATTGGGAAGGAGAGTAGTCCTTCCACACTTTTAATGTCCTGCCTCAATGGGAAGGAGAAAAGTCCTTCCACAGTTTCAAGTCTAGTACCTTGAGAGGAGGGTGAGAGGTCCTCTGCAAATGACCTGATGCGGGGGCCATATAGAACTGGAAAGAGCGCACACAGAACGAACATTAAACTCAGGCATCGAGAGCGTGCAGAGCCCCTCTCCCTGTGTCCCATCTTTCCTGCTCTGGCCCCGTCCTGATCATGTCGATAGCAGTCGGAGCTAGCATTAAGCGCTCCATTGGGTGGCATGCAGTTCTGAAGCTACAGCTGCTGCATGATTGCAGGACTGGCGGGATCGCCGTGGATTGTTGTCTGTAGTGAGGCGTCAACTCTGGGGCCTGGCTAGGTCTGGGTGTTCAATAAGCAGAGGAGAGTGACAGATTCAAGTGGCAACATTTGAAACTGGTGTGTTTCCCTCACCATGACAAGAAAGTCAAGCAAATCTGCCAAAGAGAAAGAGAGAAGTCTTGACGGGAGTACCTGGTCCTTGAGGTTTATGGTTTGTATAGGAAGCTGGCTTTCTTTGTAGTATACCAAAACGAGGTACACTATGCCAGGGCTATCTTAACAGCATTATAGGCCCCCTGGCAAAGCAGTGCACTGAACGCCGCCTAAACAACCACCCACAGGAATAAAAATTTAAATTATCAATAAAATAAACTTATATTTATTGGTACCTCCAACAAAATCAGTGTTTTGACATTAAAAAATGGGCCCTATGCTCGTGGGTCCCCCTGGCAACTGCCCAGCGTGCCCATGTGTTAAGACAACACTGCACTATGCAGAAAGTCCAGGCGACCCTTATTGGCTTACAGGGGCTTGCTTTAACAATCCCGAAGTGCTCTATTTGTGATAGTGTGGTTGAGCAGTTAGGGCTTATCAGAGTGGACTATTGAGCATTTGTTGAACACACAGAGTAAATAAATGAGACACACACTCAAATCCGAGGCAATTTAGGGAAAAAAAACAATATTTTATATAGTATTCAGACACAGGATTTTTGGGATCATGTTAGTACTTTAGTTCAGTATTCTTTTTACACAGTAAAACAGTTAAATAACAAAGCTGTCAGATTTGAGGCATGAGTCTCGAACACAGAAATGTTATCCTATAGAAGGAAAAGACATGTACTGCATACAGGTATTTGCAAACAGGTGTAGAAGGTACCCTTTAGGACTTAAGGTCCTTGGGGCCCAAGGTCCAAAGTACCACCAGCAGTTCTGGTTGGAGCATTGTGGCGCTCCTGGAGGGTCTAGCATCTCAAAACTCACCAGAGAGATGGGGCAGACCTCCTAGAGCCTCAGGGACCGCCTACTGTTGCGCTGTACCTTTGGTGGGCCTGATGGCCAACAGCATGGGTTACCGAACAGATGCTTTTGGTGCCTGCAGATGCAGGGGGTGGCTCCTCCACCCCAAGGGAGATGCTGCTTGGCTGTTAAAGTTGCTGGACAGTCCTCCACAGCCTTGGGAGGATTTCAGCGTTTGGACAAGAAAGGTCCGTGCAAGTGTCAAGATTCCAGCAGCAAGGCAGGGTTTGGCGCCAAGTAGTGGTAAAGTCCTCAGTTCTTGTGGTGACTGCTCTTCTTTGTCCCTTGCTTTAGCTCCCAGTAGACGAATCTGAGTTCCTAGTGTCAGAGGGAACCCTAAATACTGAATTTAGGGGCATTAAGGGGAGTATATGGTAGTAGTCAATGGGCTACTTACCTCTGGGGTGTCTACACCCCCTATATTACCACTTCCTGGGGAGAGTGGGCATAAACCTGACCCAGAGTCCCTAGTTTCACCAAATCCAAGATGGTGAAACCCTTCTTTTGTTGATCACTTCAGGTAGCGCACCTTTGGGATGTGACTACCCTGTAAGTGAACACGCCTTTTGACTACCCAATTTTCCCGCCTGCTCTGGTGCCAAATGGACCCCAGGGCAGGGGTGGCATTCCCAGGTCTGTGGGGAAGCCAGGGTCGCATATCAAAGGAAGCAGAGGCTTTGAAGCCTCTGGCTTGATATGCTAAATTTGCAAACCATCCTGTTGGAGGAGGTGTGATCACCTTCCTCTGAAAAGGCATTGTTTCTGACCTCAGAGAGCGCGGGCTCTCACCTGCAGGGGGTCAGAAACTCATCTGTGGTAGCAGGCTTGGAGATACCAGTCAGCCAGCACACTAAGAGACTACTAGGATTCAGTGGGCATCTCTAAGGTACCCTCTGGGTGCATGTCATAATAAATCTAGCACTAGCATCAGTACTGATTTATTAAGACGAGGTGTTTGATACTAAACATCTTTATTTTCAGTGAAGCAATTATGGAGCTGGGTATCTCGTAATGACCAGTGCCCAGTACATATGCCTAAGGTGGCTTCCTGATCACTTGCAATGTCGTGGCAGTGGGATCAGACATTACAGGGGCATATCTGCTCATGCAGATATGTCCTCACATATAATATAATGCACCCAGCCATAGGGCTCTAAGGCCTGCTGTAGGGACGAATTACATATAGTATATGTAGTGCACAGTGCATGGCACCCAGTGAGTGTGCCATATTGTATTTTCAAAAATGGTTTGCACCAATTCACACATCCTGCAATGGCAGGCTGCATGTCATTTTTGTGTGGGTCCCTTTGGGTGGCAGAATATATGCTGCAGCCAATAGAGACCCTCTTTATTACCCATGCCCTGGGTACTAGAGGTACCATTTACTAGAGGCTTACAGGGGTGCTAACGTCCATGACAATTGGGTTGTAATTAGACATTTACCTGTTTTAAGGGAAAGGGCACTGGCACTGGGGGCCTGGGTAGCAGGGACCCAGTGCACTTTCAGTCAAAAAGCATCAGTACTAGGGCAAAAAGTGGGGGTGGCCATGTCATAAAGGGGCACTTTCCTACACAACCTCTCCCCAATGAAAGGGAATCAGATTAACCGTTTCCTGTCTGAGTGGAAGATCCTGGAAAGACCATCTGCATTGGTATGGTCAGTCCCTTGTCTTTGCTCCAATGTAAAGTCCATTACCTGTTTGCATCAGCCATCTGAGAGGCCTCTGGTCAGTTTTTACAAGGAAGTGAGTACCAAACAGGTATGGTATCAGCTTCTCCAGGGACCAAACCACAGCAAAGGCAATGGCACACCAATTTGGTTCTCTGGGGAGTAACCTCCTGCAAATAAAAGCAACAGGCTGGTCCTGGCTATCATCTTTGTTTGCTACTATCCCATGCTCGGAGGCCACAGTCTACACAGTAAACTGCTTTGTATAATCTGGAGCTTTTAGAATGGGTGCTGAGCACATTTATTCCTTCAGAGTGTAAAAAGCCTTGTGACAGGTTTACTTTCTTGGGTGGTTTCTTGGAGCTCAGTTCTGTGAGCAGTGCCACAATAGTGCCATACCCCTTCAAAAACCTATTGCAGTAACCTGTCAAGCCAAGGAATGCCCTGACTTGGGTCTGGGTTGTTAGAGTCTCCCAGTCCAGAATAGTCTGGATCTTGGGATGTAAAGGTTGAACTTGGCCTCCACCTACAAGGTGGCCCAAGGATACAATGGGGCCATGCCCTATCTGACACATTCTTGCCTTGATAGTGAGTCCTCAAGGACCTTTCCAAGGTAGATCCGCCGATCCTGCCAAGTGGAGCTGGAGACAGCAATATCATCAAGATATGCTGCACTAAAAGATGCCAACCCAGCCAGGACTTTGTTCACCAGCCTTTAGAAGGTGGCAGGGGCATTCTTTAAACCAAAGGGCATCACAGTAAACTGGTAATGTCTGCCTGAGGTCGAGAATGCCGACTTTTCTTTGGCTGCTGGGGTGAGACCAATCTGCCAGTACCCTGATGTCAAATCAAAAGTACTGAGAATCTTGGCTGCACCTAACCTGTCAATAAGTTAATCTGCCCTTGGAAAAGGGTGGGCATATGTCTTAGTGACAGCATTGAGACGTCTATAGTCCACACAGAACCTCAACTCTGGATTACCTCCCTTGGAATGAGGTTTAGGGACTAGGGGCCAGATGTACGACCATTGGCTTTTGCGACTCGCAAATTGCGAAAAATTGCGAGTCGCAACTTGCGAGTCGCAAAAGCCAATGTACAACAGTGTCAGAGACACTGTTAGCGATTCCCATTGGGGTCGCAAAATGCCAGGCTCGTGAATATTAATGAGCCACTCACAATTTGTGACCCCATTGGGAATGGCTGGCCCTCCCAGGGATGATGGCCTGCTGGGCTCAGCAGACCTCCATGTCTGGGACTGCTTTTCAATAAAGGTTTTTTTTTTTTTTAAAGCAGCCCGTTTTCCTTAAAGGAAAACGGGATGCATTTCAAAAAGAAAAAATGAAACGCTTTCGTTTCATTTTTTAACGGCAGGTAGAGGTCCCTGGGACCACTGCCTGCCCTTAAAAAATATTTTCAGAGCCAGTCACAAAGGGGAAGGGGTCCCCTGGGGACCCCTTCCCATTTGCAACTCCATTACCACCCTCTTGAAGAGGGCGGTAAATTGCGAGTGTTTTGCCACCGCAATTGCGGTCGCAAAACATTCATACATGGCTTCTGAGTCGCTATTAGGAAGGGAACGCCCCTTCCTAATAGCGAGTACCAAAACACTATTTTGCGAGTCGCAATTTTTTTGTGACTCGCAAAATAGTGTTAGTACATTGGCCATGTAGGTTTTTGCATGCACAAATGGGTCGCAAACCCGTTTGCGCATGCAAAAACTGGTCGTACATCTGGCCCTAAGACCACTGGGCTGGCCCAGGTTCTTTGAGAAGGGGAAATCACCTCTAACTCCAGCATCTTGCTGAATTCAGCACTGATGCTTTCTTTGACTTGATCAGACTGCCTGTACATTTTATTTTTGACAGGAAGGCTGTTCCTAGTGTCCACATCATATGAACACTAGGTTGTCTGACCAGGGGCTAAAGAAAAGAGCTCAGCACTCTGCCCCAGGACTTGCATGCAGTCAGTTTGCTGTTGGGCAATGAGGGTGTCTGAAAAGACAACTCCATCAACTGACCCATCTTTAGGGTTGTTTGAGAGGAGGTCAGGGAGAGGTTCACTCTCTTTTTCCTGATCCTCATCAGTGACCATCAGCATGGTCACATCAGCCCTGTCATGAAAAGGTTTCAGGTGGTTTACATGGATGACCCTTTTCTTGCTAGGATAGGGTAGGGACCTGTCCTGGAGGGCGCTAGGTGCCACAGGCTCCAAAACCCATACCATCTGCCCTGGCTGAAACTCAACTGGTACAGCCTTTTGGTCAAACCATTGCTTCTGGAGATCTTGGCTGGCCTCAAGATTTTTATTTGCTTTCTACATGTGCTCAGCCATCCTGGAACATAAGCCAAGCACATAATCCACAATGTCAAGCTTGGGCTGTTTGAGAGGCTTCTCCCAGCCTTCCCTCACTAGACTCAGTGGTCCCCTAACAGGATGGCCAAACAGAAGCTCAAAGGGAGACTAAGGCCCACTCCTTTCTGTTGCACCTCTCTGTAGGAAAAAAGCAGGCATGACAAAAGGACATCAGATCTCCTTCTGAGTTTGTCAGAGAGTCTCATGATCATACCTTTCATGGTCTTGTTGAATCTCTGAACCAGACCATTGGGTTTGTGGATGATATGGGGTAGTGAACTTATAAGCCACACCACATTCATTCCACGTTGCTTTTAGGTAAACAGACATGAACTTTCTACCTCTGTCTGAAACCACCTCCTTAGGGAAACCCACTCTAGTAAAAATACTTAAGAGGGTCCTGGCAACTGCAAGAGCAGTGACAGGCCTAAGGGGATTTGCTTCAGGATACCTGGTTGCATGATCCACGACCACCAGTATAAATCTGTTTCCTGATGTTGTTTGAGGATCAAGGGGACCAACCATGTCAATCCATACCCATTCAAATGGAACCCCAACCATTGTTAGTGGAATTAAGGGGGCCTTTGGTTTGCTACCTGTCTTGCCACTGGCTTGACAAGTAACAAAGGAGATGCAAAACTCTTTCAATTTCTGGGACATACCTGGCCAGTAGAGGTGGGTGATTAACCTACTCCAAGTTTTAGTCTGGCCAAGATGCCCAGCTAGGTGGATGTCATGTGCTAAGGTGAGTAAGAACTCCGCTGTCTCAGTGGCACCAGGTTTGGGGTCTCTGGCATCAGTATACAAGAGTCTCTCCTCCCAATAGGTTTGGTGGGAGCCACTGACATCTTTTTCCTGATCAGCAGCTTGCTGTCTCAGGCTCTACAGAGTGAGACATGTCCTCTGTCCCTAGCAAAGATCCTCCCTAGAGGGTCCCCCTGGGTCCAGGAGCTCTGCCATGTAAGGCCCAAGTTCCTGGGACTCAGTACCCGCAAGGCTGGCAGGTCTTCTCCCTGAGGAGAGGGGACCTGAGCTTGTGTCTCACTAGAAGTTGGTTTCCCAGCCTTCTCCCTTTTCTCTTGGAGAATTGGGCCATTATTCCAGGCTCCAATACCTCTTTTTCACCCTGGGCTTTGCTTTGTGCTCTTGTTTTTACACACACCCATTCAGGTATTCCCAGCATGGCTGCACGGGTTCTCGTCTCTACCTCAGCCCATCCTGAGGTCTCCAGATCATTACCTAGCAGACATTCTACTGGCATTGCAGAGAACACAACCAACTTCTTTTGGCCAGCAACCCCTCTCCATTCCAAGGTCACGATAGCCATGGGATGAACCTTGACCATGGTATCAGCATTGATAACTGCATATGTCTGTCCAGTTAAGTACTGTTCTGAGGATGTCAGTTTTTCAGTCGCTGTGGTGACACTTGCACCTGTATCTCTCAGTGCCTCTACTTCAACCCCATTGATATGTGGCTTTTGTCTGCATTTCTCCAGGTTACTGTGCCAGACAGCCAGGGTAGCTATATCCACCCCACCTTCTGAGATTAAGGTAGCTTTAGTGTGCTCTCTGACCTGGCACACCAAGGATCCCATCTGGAGACTAACAACTCCTGAAGGTGTTTGACTAGTGGAAGCCTTTTTGGGACAGGAAGAGTCCCCAGTTTGGTGACCATTCTGCTTACAGGCATGGCACCAAGCCTATTTGGGATCCTAGTTTTTTCCCTGATACCCGCTCTTTGATTGGGAAGTGTTTCTGGGCCCACCCTCCTAAACAGGTTTTTGGGGGCCTTTAAAAGACTTTTGGGATTTTTATTTAAACCCTAAGATTTACTCCTATATCCGAATGGGATGCCCTACAGTGAGATTTTAGAATCCTCGTACTTGGGCTCGCAAATAATATGTATTGCGGTTGCAATTAGATGTGTATCCTGATCCGCTACAGATCCATATGTCCATGTGGGAGAGATAATATATATTTGTCCTGAGGAAGGTGGTTCTTTGAATACAGATATCCACCGAAACGCGTCGACGCATACTAGAAAAGGCGAACTACAGATTGTGGTGACATTTGTGAAATTATTAATATCAAATGTATTAGGTGGTTAATGTCTCAAAGATGATCTTGATCTAATGTTTAGCATTTTTTGATGATTTGATAGAATTTCCTAGCAATTTCTCCCTATGATTAACTGGAGAAAAAAAATTGTGTGTATAATTTTATCTTTTTTAACAATGTATAATGATCTCATGTTCATGAATATTTGAAATTTTAATAAAATATTTTTATATTGTGGATATACTGAGCCCTTGATGGTGTTATGCCCTGGTGATTGTTTGGATGGGAAGAGTGGTTTGGTTCGGTTTTGTGAAATATACCTAAAGGGGTTTTGTTCTTGACTACGGTCTATTTGGTGCCCTACCCCTTTGGTGGTTAAGGGGCCCCTCTCACTTGTTCTGTGTATTATTTTTGAGAGTCAACTTTAAATGATGACTGCATTTTCAGTTTGACACTTTACTAATGGTTACAATTTGACCTACTCATTTGTCCCTTCATTTCTAGGACTTTTTGGCACCCTTGAGTTTGTGCCAAGGTAGAGTTGACCTAGATTACCTAAGCGGGTGAGCATTAAAATATACATTTCTAATGGTTGAATATGTCCTTATTAGTTTGGAGAGTTTGTATTTTGTTACATGTGCTCTTTCAATATTCCTTTGCAGGTTAAACACAACCACCAGTGAAACCCTGTCTGGGTGAAGACTTACTTCAAACCACTGGTGCAGTATTTTATGTTCAAAAACTGAGAATTGTGATGCGGCATTCGCATCACTATTGTTCTCCCTTTTGTTTTTCACGTTAGTCACCTACTTTCCTTTTTGGTCCTGATGAAAGATGCTGCACCTTTACGGAGGGCACTAGGCAGAAACATGTCGACCAACACGTATCTATTACAGGTTGAATTCCCTCCATTCATAGTACTTGTTTTGGAGTCTGTTGTAATCTATTACTTGATTAGTGCATCCTCCCTATTGATGTCCTCTGCCTTGCTGCTCAGTCATCGGTGATGTCATCGGAATGTTTGGTGTGTTTGAGTTGGAGAGAGAGTCAGTTGGAATGGATGGGCTGAGCAGCAAGGAGGCTGCTCCTGGTGGGGCCTAATATGTATCTAACTTGTTTCCTGTAACCAACCAACAAGGAAGTAACCTGATGAATAAATCTACTATCCTGTTCTACATCACTTGGCCTACGTACCTTTCTTCCTTGCAACACTGGCGACGATCTGGATAAAAAACCCTGCGTGTACTGGCTTCCTGTCTACCTGAGGTGAAGATATCTGAATTCAAAACAATTTGCACTGGAAACCACTTTAAGGAAAGAAATTGGAAAATTATGGAGAAGAACGCCCCTTCAGCCCCACCAGTGTCCTCCACCACCTGGACAGCCTGTTCTGGGCGTTTCACACTCCTCACATTTATAGATGTTTCTTGTTGCTTCAACCTTTGCCAGCTTCCTGTAATGTGATCGTGTGGTTTTAAGGCAACCTACAATCGATCCACGTTGAAGCCTGCTGCCTTTCAACAGATATTGAGAGTGATCTGTTACCTTTATTGAAGCAGAGATTTACAATGACTGACAGCGTAAAGGAGCAAGAGCCCTCTGCCCGGCTCTACACTAATCTGGCTCTACACAAAAGATATGACCCCTATTACTGCTTGCACTTCGGTTATCTGTGTGTGGTGTGGTGTTCATGAGGAGCCTCTGACAACACAGTCGGCGACAGTGTGTTTCGAAAGAATTGCAGCCCAACTAAAGTTTTACCCATGAGGAGCTTGGACGAGATCTTACTACGAGATCGGCAATCCCGAAATGTGACCCTGTCTCTTGGCAGAAATTGGAGCATAGAGATGTTGCAGTGACATTGAAATTGCAAGTAAGACATTTTTCGTCTATTATTGTTTCTTGCAGCTTCCGCAATCCTTATGTCAGTGCCAGTTAAACCGCTTTTTGATGTGTTTGAAAATTTGAGGCCCGAGTCGCGAGAGGCGCGCGCACTCTTACCTGCATTGTTGCGTCGTGCTGACTGGAACTCGGCTGCTATTGAACGCACGTCTTCACTGCGAGCCACCCAGCGCGGGCGTAACAATGTGCCGCCATCTTGTGTTTCTACTGCAGTCCTGCGCTTCAGCGACGCTGTCTACTGTTGTTCTTTCGACAGTGCGGCGGTGGCACAATAAAGTTAATTTCACTGGCGCTCTCAACTTATTAAAGTTAAATTCAACGGCGCTCTCACGCAACACCAAGGCGCTATTGGTACTCATGCCAGTTTCCCCGTCAAGCTCCGTGGCTATTTGAAGCAAGTTCCTGTTCCTCTGCGCTGTGATCTCTTGGCAGCACCCCGATCAACTGAATATCCTGGCTTTGGACTTCGGCTACTAGTCAGTGTGAATTTCTGACATAGGACAGTTGGGAGTTTAGCTGCGCAGTACTATCAACACACCTGCTGAAATGAAATTACTATCTTCTTGACAAACTTACGCCTTCTTTAACAATTGGACAATATCATCGAGTGGAGAGTCTACTAACTAGAGGTTTCTGGGATTGGAGCATCGGGTGAGAAATCGCTCACTGGAGAGAAGTACATTATTCTTTGTTTTTCAAAGTCTTATGCTATTTGTTGTGTTTATATTAGCATATATCTCTAGCATATTTAAGGGGGGAGTACCGTGAGGGGATGTGCTCTTTTGTGTAGTTAGTGGGGGGGTGGTGAGTAAAGTTGTGGTGGTTAGTCCACGAGGTGGGTTGGGTCATTCCCACTGTCTAGGAGGTTTATTTTAGGGGTACGGGATACACTTGTGTTTGCTTCGTTGTGAGGCGAGGTGGGTTGAGTTATGTATTACCCACTGTTTAAGTGGCTTATTTTACGGGTCAGAGATACCCTGTGTGTTTGCTTTGAGTGAGGTGTTTGAGACCTCTGGGGGTTGTGATGATACCCTGTGAATGGTTGTTGTCGTGTGAGGTGCTTGGACTGTGCGTTGCGGGTGCGCACGTGAGAAGACTCCTTCTTATGAAGCTTCTCTGACTTACCTGTTTTGGTTATACCCTCTGATTGGTTGTTACCTCATGTGAGGTGTTGGACTGTGCGTTACGGGTGCGCACGTGAGAAGACTCCTTCTTATGAAGCTTCTCTGACTTACTTGTTTTGGTTGTACCTTCCGATTGGTTGTTACCTCATGTGAGGTGTTGGACTGTGCGTTACGGGTACGCACGTGAGAAGACTCCTTTTTGTTAAGCTTCTCTGGTTTACCACTATTTTGTGGTTGTGGGTTGTCTATTACCCTAGTGTGAGTTAACGTGAGTGTGTACTCACTGATTTATAAAGTGGAACGCTTTTCTTGTCTTTTCCCTATCTTTTCGAGGTGGGGTTGGGCATGTGATTTTTTTTTTTAATTGTTGGACATTTTGTTGTGTATATTTCATCTTGCATACAACATTGTATAATCATTATAAGGGGGGAGATGTGTTGTAATGTGTTATTTGTTTAATGCATCCTCCCTATTTATGTCCTCTGCCTTGCTGCTTACCCTATAGTGAGTTAACGTGGGTGTGTACTCACTGATTTATAAAATGGAATGCTTTTCCTGTCTTTTCTCCATCTTTTCTAGGTGGGGTTTGGGCATGTGATTTTTAGGAATTTGTGGGTCATGTGTAGTGTGTGTGTTTCATCTTGCATGCAATCAACATCTGTTACATGTTGTAAGTGTGTGCTATGAAGTTGCATACCTTAATGTTATTTTGATTATTATAGAGGGGGGGATGTGTTGTAATCTATTACTTGATTAGTGCATCCTCCCTATTGATGTCCTCTGCCTTGCTGCTCAGTCATCGGTGATGTCATCGGAATGTTTGGTGTGTTTGAGTTGGAGAGAGAGTCAGTTGGAATGGATGGGCTGAGCAGCAAGGAGGCTGCTCCTGGTGGGGCCTAATATGTATCTAACTTGTTTCCTGTAACCAACCAACAAGGAAGTGACCTGATGAATAAATCTACTATCCTGTTCTACATCACTTGGCCTACGTACCTTTCTTCCTTGCAACAGAGTCCTGACCTATGGAGGCCCTAATAAAATTCTCCGGCCTACTATAGAGTTAGTTTTAGCTCACATACCACTTTTTAGTCCCTTCTCACCACACTCTGCCTAAATCAGTGGTTTTAGGAAACCTCTAGCAGAAACATTGAAAACATCCCTGAGCAGGAGGTTGTAGCCCACATTGCAACTAGGCTTGCGAGGTGAGTAGGTTTCCCTACGATGAAGCATGCCACCTACGGGTGCGTGAGGGGAAACGTCCTGTACGAGGGATATCCTATACCCTTACATTTCTTAACTCGCCACGTAGACCCAGGTGGCCTCAGCGTGTTTTGTGGTATTTCTGGCCTTCCCCACAGCACAAAAGGGTGTAACTTCTGTTATGTTCCTCGCTACTTTGAAATAGCTGCATTTTCTGCTTGCAATAAAGTGTCACTCAAAGTGTCACATACAAGGCTTGAAATGTCACACATAGGCAAAATGAAAACGTGGAAATGTCACACATAAGTACACCAAAAACTTGGCAGCTCTGCATTACCTGGATTCCCTGTCCTTTAAATGTTTATGACTGCTTGTGTAATACATAAAAAAATCGAAAACAGCAATTCTTCCACTAAAATCAGCAAGCTGAAAGCCGTCAGTGAGAAGTATTCCGACACTCTCCTGTCCAGCAACGTGGCACCCATCGCTGGTATATCGTGTAAATGAATACAACGCTCTGGTTCATTACCGGAAGCAGTGCTTTTGACACACGCTGCTGTTCCACTGTCTTCATTCCCTCTCCAATATCCGCTTGAAACACTAGACCACGCGATAGTTTTAGCCCCAGTGGCCATTTTACATGTGGTTATATATCGCGCTTCCGTAGGGACTTGCATGGGTTTCTACGCTTAAAACACTAGACCGCGTGTTTGAATTAGCACAGTGGCCATTTTAGATGTGAGTATGTATCACGCTTCCGTACTACTTGCATGGATTTATCTACACTTCCTGACTACAGTGCAGTCTAGTGTTGGACGAGTTCATGCCATGGCAGGCTAGCCAGCTCGCTAACATTCACGACGTCTGGAGTGCCAAGTGCATCTGCCAGACCTTGGGCAGGCGGTCTCCAATCTGAGGTGCAGTCCAGTGTGGGAGTGGCAGGAGGTAAGGAATGGTGCGAGGGGTCTAGAGCAATGTGCCTGATTTAGTTTTTTTTTTTTTTTTTTTACTGAACAGCACTTTATGAGCTATTTACAGTATGGGGTTACTATTCGTAGTTCTCTCACCATGCCTGGCACAGCCCCCCTCTCTGGTCGAAATGCCAACCGAGTAAGTCCAGTGCTGTCACCGATGCATCTAATGAGTGTTTTATGTAGTCTGTAAACGAAGCTCTTTCCTCACTTTGACCACCAGGAGGTCGGGGGCAAGTTGCACGAATGTTGACATGCACAGCAGAACCTGGGAAGGGGTAAATGTCAAGAAGGGTCAGTAGGGAGGGTTGAAATTGGTAGAGAGTGGGTCGGAAGGTAAGGGATGCACGAGTGTAGAGAAAAGCCGGATTGTTATGGTTGTTAAGGGGCCCCATGACGCAAATGCTCGGGGGCACACGGTAAACTTTTGAGGGAATTTGAACTATCAAGCCTGTGGAGGAAGTTTCGGGATAAAGGACACGGCTTGGTAGGAAAACGTTTGCGGTTCGAGATGGTTATGTACTGTGGGTGAGGGTGGGTTTGTTTTTAGGGAAGTGCCCGTGTGGCGACATGCTCGTGGTAGAAAAAGATTTACTGAGTTTGAGGTTTTCCTAGTTGTAGGCCATTCAGTTCTTTGACATGTAATGAGATTGTCTTGTAGATTCAAGAATTACAAGACAATCTCATTCAACGGATGGACACAGAAAACTGGGAGTCCACTTTGAAGGACATCAATACCAAATTGGATACACAGGGTTTACTATGACAGGGCGAGACTCCACGCAATGGGCAGGAATAAACCTCATCCAACTTGTAGTCAATAGGGTCCCTTGAATTTCTTTGGCGTATGTTAAATTGTATTTTTTTATTTTAAAAGTTTTATAGAGCGCTAGCTTGACCCTTAGGTATCAGAGCGCTTTACATACACACTGTAAACAGAAGGAGATTGCATTACATAGTAGGAAGGCAGTAAGTAAGCAAACCGAGATAAAGAAAAATACAATATGAGAAATAGGTAAACAGTGCATCGGAGGGAGAGAGAACAAACGAGGGTGGTTAACGCAGTCCGGTCACCAATTATCCTTGAATGTCAAGAGAGAGAGGAGTTAACTCGGATGTTGCAGTCTAGGTTAGTTGACGTTGGTCAGGAAAGTATTTGTTAAGGAGATGGAGTTTCAGGTCCCTTTTGAAACAGGAGAAGGAGGGGTTTTATCTGAGGACTCTAGGGAGAGCGTTCCACATCCTGGGAGCGTTGCCAGAATTTGAGGTTTTCCTAGTTGTAGGCCATTCAGTTCTTTGACATGTAATGAGATTGTCTTGTAGATTCAAGAATTACAAGACAATCTCATTCAACGGATGGACACAGAAAACTGGGAGACCACTTTGAAGGACATCAATACCAAATTGGATACACAGGGTTTACTATGACAGGGCGAGACTCCACGCAATGGGCAGGAATAAACCTCATCCAACTTGTAGTCAATAGGGTCCCTTGAATTTCTTTGGCGTATGTTAAATTGTATTAACCTTAAACGGAGCGTGTAATAGTCTTGATAGCGCACTTTGTGATATGCCACTAGCAGCTGCTGCAGTAACCAGATAGTTTCCTGATGCAAGTAAGTCAAAGCTACAGAGGACCTGCACTGGACCTGTATGTGTGCAGGAATGGCATGGCTTCGTTGCATGTGCCTGCCTGCCATGGGTTGCAGTTCATCTCTCAATTTAAGTATTAGCTTCGACTTAGCATCTTCCTCTTCTTTTTGATCAAAAGGTTACCCTTTGTCTGAAAATCCTCTCTCTCCTTTTTAGGTCTCGGCTGGCGTTGGAGCGCGCATGCGCTCCTCGCCTCCGAGACTTATAGAGAACAAGTCAGTTTCAAGAAGGGGACTCGAAGCCCGGCCCCTCATTGGGTAGCGTCAGCGTTTATGTTAAACGCTGGCTTCCCATTGAAAAGGAGGGTTTTAGGTTGCCTCCCTTTGGCTTTTTGTTCCGGCCCACTTGGACTGGCTCGCCTGCATTACGGCTGTCGTGACGAAGTTTCTTATCAGAAGCTTCGTCACGCTGCCTTGCACGCGCCAGTCTGGCTCTCTGATTGGGCCGGACAAAAAAGGAGACATGGCGCCGCGTGTTTAATTTTGCATCTCGCTTTCACTTTAAAGTGAAAGCGCGATGCAATTATAAACACACGGCTCTCGTTTCCCTTTCTACACCTCTCACATTGTCTTTTGTTCTCCCTGCACCATCCTCCCCCAATCTTTCAGCTCTACATATTTTCTACCCCACTTCCCCATCTCCGTACAATTCTTTCCCTCTAGTCCCATGTAATGTTTAAAGGGGCCGGGTAGCAGTCTAGTGCTCCCGCGCCCGTTGTGTACGCACTAGCGTTGGCGTACGACGCCAACGCGAGGATATAAATAAAGGAGGCGTGGCCCGAGGCAGCAGTCGGGACCGCGCGAGTTATTCAGCACACTGTGTGGCGTCCCATTATTACAGCCTAGGCCGCGCAAGCGACACGCGTTGGTCCTAGGCCTTTACACTGGCGACGAGGTGGGTGACGGCCCGCGCCGCAGAACAAGACATCGAGGGCGCCGTGTGGGCCCCTCCGGTGGCGAAAAGCGGTACTGCTACCTGCAGGCCAATCTCGGCCACGAGGCACGTGGCACTGCAGGGAAGGCCTGCCACGGCCTCCGCACCAGGTGGTCCAGCTGCTGTGGCCCTGAGCACCGGGCGCCCTGAAGGGAAGGCACACAGCGACCAGACAGGCCTGCTGCCCATCATCACCGGCAGGCATTGTGCAGGCTGCTCCAGTGCTCCCAGGGAGTGAAGGTAAGGGGCAGTGACCCGGATATTGAGCCCCCGTCGCCCCACGCAGCGCACAGGGTCATCTTAGCCTTTGTGCCCTCGGCCAGGCAGCTGTTCCCCGTTCCAGCAAGAGGGACAGTGCACGTGCCGCGAGGAGGACCACTCATCACCCCAAAATGGCGGCGATCCCGGCCATGGAGCCTTTTGTAGTTGACGGCGCTCCCTCTGCCTTAGCCCCAAAGTGGAAAGACTGGACGGAGAGGCTCCAATTCTACTTCGAGGGGGCGGGCATCTCCCGTGAGAGGCGCAGGGTGTTGCTCCTTCATTTGGGTGGAAAGGACATTCACCGGATCTACAAAACACTTGTAGAGGCCACCCCCAAAACCTACGCAACACTGCTCAATGCCCTTAACGCACACTTTGAGCCCATGGCTAACAGAGACTACGAAAGATTTATCTTTCGTCAGGCAAAGCAGGAGGCGGAAGAGTCATTGGACGCCTTTCATGGGCGGTTGAAGGAGTTAGCCAGCACGTGTGGGTTCCCAGATGAGCAGGAAGAGATCCGGGCCCAGATTATCCAAGGGTGTTTCTCCTCCAAACTCCGTGAACACATCCTCCAGGAGTCGGGGAAGCCCCTCGCGGACATCCTCACGATGGGGAGATCCAAAGAGTTGGCGCGAGTGAGAGCGTCCCATATGGAGGCAGCCCTTCATCGTCCCATCAAGACGGAACAGGTGAATATGGCCCAAGCGAAGCCGCGCCCGCACCCAGGGAAGCGCGCACCGGATAAAAAGAGGCAATGTGGCTATTGCGGAGGAACGCCACACCGCATGCAGGAATGCCCGGCGAAAGGACGGAGATGCTCAGCATGTGGCAAGATTAATCATTTTGCAGCAGTCTGCAGGTCTACAAAACACAAAAAAGAGCTGGCTCAGACGGTAGAAGAGGCCCAGGAGTCCGAAGACATGGACGACGACGAAGGTAGCTACCCAGTCCATTATGTATTCGCAGCAAATCAACCAATACAGAAGAGACGTCGGCTGCCGAAGTGCAGGGTAATGGTCCACAGCCAGGAAGTACAAGCCACCATAGACACTGGAGCCTCCATAGAGCTGATGGCGGAGGATGTATTCAACCGGCTGGACCCCCGTCCATCACTGCGCGAAGCGAAGATTCGCGTGTTCGCATATGGCCAGAAGACGCCCATCCCACTGCTGGGATGCTTCCCGACGAAAATCAAACATGAGGAGCAAGAGACCCCTACCACAGTGTACGTCACTAAAGAGGGCAACGGTATGCTGGTGAGCAGCCAGACGGCTGAGGAGCTACGGCTCATATCATTTGCACTAGCGGTACAAGAGGAGGAGTTGTCTACCATCATGGAAGAGTTCGGTGACATCTTTACAGGCATCGGGTGCCTCAAAGGAAAGGAAGTCGCCCTCCACATTGATCCATCGGTCCAACCGGTGGCGTTGAGGCACAGGCGCATAGCCTTCCACCTGAGACAGAAAGTGGAGGCAGAACTTGAAGCGTTGGAAGAACAAGGGGTCATTGAGAAAGTCGACGGACCGACCCCCTGGGTGTCCCCGATAGTAGTGGCTAGGAAGCCGAAGCAGCCTGGCCAGGTTCGCATATGTGTCGACATGCGACTCCCCAATGCCGCGATAAAAAGAGAGCGTTACCTAACGCCTACCATAGACGATATACTCAGAGAGCTCAACGGAGCAAAGTGGTTCTCTGTCATGGTTACGGACGACTGCGGGACCGCACGCTTTACGCAGCGTGCTCGCGGCTACACGTTGTGGAGTCGGGTTAGCGGTCTAGCTTCAGGGATCGGAAGCGGACGCCACCCTGGTCACGGCGCTTCCGGTGTTACGAGAATAACAGCCGGCGCAGCCAGTATATCGGCGCTTTGGATTAACGCCGTCGCCACCAGCGGATGGATTGCTGTCCTCCGCGCCTTCTTCTGCAGGTAGCTATTTCTTAGGCAGACTGTTCTAGAAGCATAGCTACCCTACCTTGCCTGACACAAGACTGTAATTACGTGCAGGCATCTTTCTGGTCTTTTACCCCTATTAGAAGTCTGGTTTTCTTTTCTTCACTGTCACCACGCACAGGAGTGTGTTCTCAAGCGTACTGTCAAGTTCTCTTTATTATTTGCGCAGGAGCGCTGGTTTTTATGATTTTGATTTCGAAGCGCAGGAGCGCTGGTACTTTATTAGTTGGTTACTGGAACTCAGGAACATTTTCACGTGCACTCACAGGTGCACTGAAGACTTTCTGTTTCCTGGTAGAAGCGCAGGAGCGCTTATTCTTTGCTGTTCCTTATTGACGTCTTCCTTTGTGTACATACAAGGTAAACCATACTGTCCTTTTGCTTTGATCTAGTAGTCCTGAGACTACAGAAGGGAGTGGGTGCTTCAAAGATAAAAGCTGTGCCCTTATTCTTCCTTTACAGACCCCGTGTCTTGAGGGATTTCAGGAACATACACAGCCTCAAGTTTCTTCCTTTTCTGGCTTCTACCCCCGGTCCCATCTCCATCCTGGTCAGTGTTCACACATCTACTAGGGTAAGGTGGGGACTGGCGGTGGTGGTTCCAGTCGCCTCTGCGAGATCGCCTCACGAGTATAAGGTAAGGCTTGTGGGACTCTGACATTCTCAAAGATGGACCTCCGGTCAGGATATCATCAGCTTCCCTTACACCCGGACTCACGGTACATCACCACATTCTCAACGCATGTGGGCCTCCGGAGGTACAAACGCCTCAGCTTCGGGATATCGAGCGCCGCTGAGGTGTTCCAAAACACCATCCGAGAAGTCCTCAGCGGGCTCCCGGGGGTCCTGAACGTGAGTGATGACCTGTTGGTGTATGCTACCTCGCTGGATGATCATCACCAGAGGCTACACAACGTCCTGCAGAGGATCAGGGAGTCAGGTTTGACACTCCACAAAGAGAAGTGCCAGTTTCTGAGAAAGAAGATCAGCTTTTTTGGCTACACCTTTTCTGACCAAGGAGTGGCTCCAGACCCAGACAAGGTGAGGGACATCAGAGAAGCTCCGGCGCCCTCCAACATCTCGGAAGTCCGGAGCTTCCTTGGAATGGTCAATTTCTGTGGACGTTTCATGCCAGGCCTAACCAACGTCACCAAGCCCCTCCGTGAACTGACCAAGTCTACCACCGTCTGGCAGTGGGGCCCTGACCAGGAGCAAGCCTTTCAGGACACAAAGGCAGCGCTATCAGCAGACACCACCCTCGCATACTTTAATCCGGCTCGCCCCACCAACGTGGCCGTGGATGACAGCCCTTACGGGCTAGGGGCCGTGCTCACACAGCAGGGGTCCAGCGGGGATTGGATCCCCATTGCGTACACGAGCAGGTCGCTGACGGAGACTGAACAACGCTATTCCCAGATAGAACGGGAAGCGATTGCCATACACTGGGCGTGTCGCTACTTTCACATTTACGGCAAACCGTTCACCATCACGACGGACCACAAACCCCTAGTGCCACTATTCCAGGGTTCGGTGTCAAAGCCGCCACCGAGGATCGAAAAATGGATTCTCCAGCTGCAGGAGTACGACTATAAGGTGGAGTACAAGCCAGGGTCGTCCAACCCGGCGGACTACCTGTCTCGGCACCCAAGAGCGGCCACAAGAGCCGAGGAAGACGAAGCACATGACCCCGAGGAGTATGTCCGATTCATAGCGGAAAGGTCCCGACCGCTACCCATTAGTTTGGAAGCCATTGTGGAGGCCACTCAACAGGACGAGTGCCTACAGCTAGCTATAGCGGCAGTCAGGGCCAATGACTGGCGGCCCATCCTGACCACACTGTCCCGGAGGACGCCCCAAGCCAAGGCGGCGTTGGAGTCGCTGCACAGAGTGAAGGACGAACTGTCTGTTGACAACAGCGGATGTTTACTAAGAGGCCCTCGGCTGGTAATTCCATCAGGTTTGGCCCAACAAGCAGTAGACCTGGCCCATAGAGGTCACCAGGGGATCGTGAAGACCAAAGGACGTCTAAGAGTAAAGGTGTGGTTCCCGGGAATGGATCACCTGGTTGAACAAACTGTTCGCATCTGCCAGTGGTGCCAGGTCTCGGGCCAACCAGACCGCCCTCACCCGGTTATCACAGAGGATAATCCCCGGAGACCATGGGAGCGGGTCAGCATGGATTTTGGGCACCTGCCAGATAGGCGACATGCCCTTGTAGTCATTGACGACTACACGAAGTATCCAGAGGTAGAGGTGGTGGCAAGCCAGACTGCCACGGAGGTCATTACGAAGATTGAGAAGATCATCGCGACCCATGGGATCTTCGAGATGGTCAAAACGGACAATGGCCCCCCATTTCAAGGGCAAGAGTTTGCCGACTACCTAAAGTCCTGGGGGATACAACACCCCAAAGTCACCCCGCGCTGGCCCCAAGCAAATGGGGAAGTAGAGAGATTAATGCGCACGCTCAATAGGGTGATCCGGATAGCGCATGCTGAGAATGCCCCCCTGGAGAGAGCCATTTACAGTTTCCTGAGGGAATACCGGATGACACCACACTCGACGACGGAAAGGGCAACAGGCCCCGCCTGTCTGGGCAGGCTGGTACGAGACACTCTTCCCCATCACCCAACGTGGATCCCAAACCCCATCAATGGCCCCAGGGTTCTGGCGAAGAGGACCACCACCAACGACCGGTCTAGCATGGACCGGAGAGCATGCCCTGCGGACATCCAGGAGATGGATCAGGTATTCGTGAAAGACCGATATCCGGGGAGCAAATTCCGTCTCCCCTATGAGTGCCAGCCCTGGACGGTGACCCGCCGGACAGGCACGATGGTGACCGCCCGAAAAGGAACAGAGGAACTCACGAGAAATATCTCATTTTTCAAGAAAGTCCAAACAGGGACCCCGGGCGCTGAAAACGAGGAGGACGATGTGGGAGAAACCAACCCTGAGGAGGAACCAGCGGCTGGGGGAGCAGGAGCGAGTGGCGGCCAGCTGTCGCTGGCCGGAACACAGGAGGGTCGACGGCGTTGTCCCAGGGAGAGTGGTACACCGGACAGAGACTCACCGAGGGGAGGTGTCGTTTTGCCAATGACACGTGGGGCCGGCTGTGGTTACGGCCTAAGGGGCAATCCTGCCCCTTCATCCCGGTTGTCCGGGTTTATGGTGTAAGGAACAGAGACTGCCCAGCTGATCGAAAAGGGGTGTCAGGTGTGGTGGACGTGATACCCCGAACCAGGAACTGGTAACAGATCGACTGTTTGTTGTTTGGTTGTGTTTTATTTAAAGGTTAGAAGGAATGTAATGTTTAAAGGGGCCGGGTAGCAGTCTAGTGCTCCCGCGCCCGTAGTGTACGCACTGGCGTTGGCGTACGACGCCAACGCGAGGATATAAATAAAGGAGGCGTGGCCCGAGGCAGCAGTCGGGACCGCGCGAGTTATTCAGCACACTGTGTGGCGTCCCATTATTACAGCCTAGGCCGCGCAAGCGACACGCGTTGGTCCTAGGCCTTTACAGTCCCACATCTCTATTCTCTCTTCTCTTCTCCTTTATTCGCCATCAGCTCCCCATCCCTCCTACTCCCATGACTCTACTTTTCTTCTCCTCCTCCCTTCGTGGGTCCACCCAACCCTCTTCGTCTCATCTTCTTCCGCTTTCATCTGCTCGTTGTCCCCATCTCTCTTTTGCCACTGTATGCTTCTCCCTCCCTCTGTTTTCGTGCCCTCCGCCCCCCCACCGTACTGCATGTGCGCCCGTCCCCTGCTTTCTTTAACCTCTTGTTTGATGTGATACAGTGGGGGTCTTGTTCCCGGTAGGGAGGGGGTGGGTGAGATATTATGCTAATGGCGCAGAGTCCGCCTCACCTGCCCGGGGCAGCAGATGCACAGGGCAAGCGGCAGGCAGCGAGGGGGACTGGGGCTGTAATCGCGCTAGACCCAGATGGAGAACCGGAGCCCGTGCAGGTCCACCCTGCTGCTACTGGCCCTTGTCTGGCTGGGGGCGCTGCTGTCCATGGGAGACGCCAAGGGCACCTACTACCACCGCCCGCTGACCTACGGCAGCCGCTACAACCTGTACACATCGGGCAGCAGCCCGCAGCACTACCCGGGCAGACCCATGGGGAAGCACAAGTACGACAGCTCCTTTCTCCTGCGCCTGCTACCCGTCTTTGCGCCGGTTCCTGCACCCCTGCGCACGCACGGCTTCATGCCCTAAGAGCAGAGACACTGGGATTATGCGGCAGGGGAAAACCAAATTATGCGGCAAGGTTGACTAAATTATGTAACAAGAAAAAGCAAGTTATGAAGCCTAATGAGATACATTTTTTTTAAAGAAGTACTGCCTTATTTAATCATGTTTACATGTCAATACTGTCAGGGCAAATGTTTCACTTCATTAGTACCACATAAGGACCCAAATACAGCAATAAGCTACAGAAAGGGGACCAGTCGGCCCTTTCAAAGGGGCCTTTACTGCACAGCAACACGCGTCTCGGGGTTTTGAGTAGCCTTTGATCTGTTTGAGCTAGAAACATTGTTTAATCTGCAGAGTATGCAGGAGATTATCGACTATGTGGCAAATGGGGCAAGTGCTTAATTATGTGGAAAACCCGTGGCTACAAAAACTCCAGCGCTCTACTTAACAGTTAGGTCTAGTACTGGTTAAAAATAGGTCTCTCAGGGGCGTTGGATCTAAATATGCATCGGGCGCATGGCACCGGGGCCCAGAGGCTACGGGGGCCCAATGATCCTCCATTTTACATCCCATACGTCAGGCAGCAGGGGCACATTCTCCGTGTTTGCATTAGGACCCCTGGCACCCTTGCTCGCCACTGAGGTCCATATGGGGACCATTGCCCGCCAGTAACAGCCACGAGGGACAGGATGGGGACTGAAGCAAGCACGTGGGAAAGAGTGTGATATACATTAAAACTCGCATTTCTCTCAGCTGGTTTGAGTCTTGACTGAAGAACAGTGGTTTTGGAGGGCGACACTATTGGAATCAATGGACAGGACTATGTTATGGCGGGGGAGGGGAAGGGTTTCACGGTGAGTGACCCCCACTGAAGTTTAAGGGAAGTATCTCACTTATTTAAGAGAGGGAAGACAGGTATAGGGTGAATGGCACCTTCCAATCGAGGGATAGGTGAGAGGGGCATGGAGCCGTATGAAAGGAACTGGGTTGGAACCAGCGTCGGCACGTTGCACAAAATTGATCCCGGCGCAGCTTTGTGGCGTGCAGCCTTGCCGTGTGGCGGCCGGTAGGAGGCTTTGGCCAGTTGGGTAGATGGTGCCGAGAGGTCCGAATATTTGTTGCTGTAGGCGCTGAACCCGCAAATGTGCAGAATGGTCCCTAATGGCACGCAGAACCCCTTCAGTAGTGATGTCTCGCGCGTCCTGTGTTGAGTTTTTGGAAGGCACAGGTTTCACTTACAATCTGAGAGAATCGATTTCATCAGCCTTCGAGGGTCGATGCAATACTTACCAAGTCTTGCGGGTCAGAACTCTTGCTTCCGATCAACACAGCACATAGATGCCTCCGATGTGATATATATAGTGTGCTATAATGACAACGGTATTATTATTAACATTATTCTAACGTTCTCAACCGCCTGTTTTTTTATCACTTGAAAAGGCAGTTCTATTTTTTCTTACCCGTTTTGACTTACACAACTGCAGTGGCGGCTGGTGACATTTGAAAGTGGTGTGGCGTAAAATGAATGTTGTGCTGCACTGCGGCGAGCGAGCCCGAACAACCTACTGGGGGCTCAAGGGGGGGGGGGTCTCCCCCGAGAAAATTTTGAAAAAAGAATGGACAAATGGTGCATTTTCAAGCAAATTTGAGAAAGCAGGAAGGTTAATAAAGCAATTGTGAAAGTGCAGTTATTACATTAATAAAGAGATGTCACTCAACAACATAGGTAGCTGCTTATTCAGTATACCCAAGGTCATGCCGCCCGCTTCTCCGAGCATACGTGCTTGTGTTTCTAAAACTAAAATGCTGTAAAATATGTGTGTGACGTGCAGCCTCACATACAGTCAATTGCTCACTGTACTATCTGTGTAATGTGCTTAGTGCAGCAATACAGATAAATACATAAGGAAGTCATCCACACAGACTGAAAACCGTTCCCTTATAAGTTATATGTATCATGTGATTGGGGTAAGCAAGATTCAGAGCTAACAGTGCACTATTAATGCATTTTTTTAACATAACTGTCCCTTCAATACCTGGTATGGGGTAGTAAAGGCTATATATATACACAATTACAATTAAAAGCACACACTTACTTTACAGCTCAGTTGTTAACTCTTTGCACTGATGCTCAAAAACAATAAATATTTGCCACAAACCTTGGAGTGATTTGATCAATTAATGCCAATTTCCCAATATCCAGCTCCCAACCACCCTTTACACTTGCAGATTAGCCTTAACAATTGCAGATTAACTCGTTGTAGTGTACATTTGAATTTCTTTCAGGCCAGCAGGTACCCTGGGAGGAAGGCTTGATTTTGATTAGCTCAGCTGTCTGTCTGGCGTTCGTTTCACAGAACAGGAAACACACTTAATGACACTATGAAGTATTTAATTTAAACTATTGAAATTCAGCGTCCTGCAGTGATTGTCACTAATGCTGCTACTAGAGAGGACTAACCAAAAAACAAATTAACGTTAATATCTGCATATTGTTTGGCGTCCCTGCTGTTCTAAATCCCTGTTCTGCATTGCAGCCCTTGTCTGTTTCACCCAGAAGCAAGCGGGTGAGAAAGCAGGTTGGCGGGTGAGAGGGTGTAAGACATCGAAAGGGGATGTCACTCCCTAAAGAGGGTGAGTTTGCAGCTGTGAAGGCTGCATTGCCGAGGCAAAGGTTTGCACAGCCTTGTGTGTGAATATGAAGCACAAGCCTTCCTCAGAGTATGTTGAATGACAGACTTCAATTCTGCTGGACCGGTAAATATGCATTACGACACTCACTCCATGATGCCTTTCACACACAATGCAGCACCCACAATCTGGTCCATAGTCGAAGATGGCTCTTTGTTGCAAACCATCTTTGAAAAGCCCAAACACGTAGCCCAATCAACCGGAGCCTTTGCTTCCATATTGCAGACCATGTTTATGAAGAGCTGATGGGTAGCTGAATCACCTGCTCCCCATCATTAACCAAAGTAATGGAGGAAAGTGCTGAGCCTTCCCTGATAGAAAATTGATTAGGCAAAGTTCCGGCTGGTAAATCGGCGCACAATAAGGCTACCTTTTTCCTTCTTCCTACCATTCTTTGTAAAGAGAGTGTGTTGGGGAGAGAAAACAGCGGGTGAAAATGAGAGAGCGACAGACAGGTCAAGGGCAGTGCAGGGTAGGAAGAAAAAAGACAGGATGAAAGATTAAAGTGAGCCCGACACTACAGCAAGTAAATAAAACAACACTGACCCTCAGAAGTCTTCCAATCAGTGCACTTCAACAGTCCACGGTGGCATTTTCAACGACTAGGCCCAGCTGCTGCAGCAGCTCATAAAAATCATCTCTCTGGCCATCTCTGCTGGCGCTAGAAAATAATGCTCAAAACAGAATACACACGAGGCGCAGAAGCATGCGCTGTGTAACTGTTCGGAGCATGCTCAGGATGAATCCACGGTGATGTGTGAAATTAGTTTGGGCATGTGGATTTAGATGAAAGTTGCTTGGACTACAGCAGTAAATTTCGCCTCTAGGGCCAGACTCGCATCAAAGTTCAGCCTCAGATTTTTAACAATGTTAAGCAAGATTGGTGGCTTTTCCTTAACACTGAAGTCATTCCTTGACCCTGGATTACTGTTCGATTTATTTCATGTAGGTTATGCAGGTATCCTTTTTAATTTTAAAAATACAAACCGGGTGCATTCCTAGACTTTGATGCTGATAAACATGACTGACTAAAACAAAGTTAATCATACAGTAGCTTTACTGCTGATCTCCGCTGTGTTTTGTTGTGAAACATAAATCTCCCCACTCCCTATTTCTGTCTCTGAACGCAGCGCTTCGCTTCTTTTATTTTCTCTGGCTGTCTGCCCTTTCAAATGAACACTGACACCTAAACATTCAGAGCTCTAAATTTAGGTTCCCCTTAAGAAGCCCTTATTCTTTTTAAGCTCCACTATCGCATAGCAGGCGACATATTTTGTTCTGAAAAGCAGGCGTATGGTTGGCAAATCCCCGGTGCACCGAGACCCCTCGGGTGGCTCGCAGTCCTCAAGCTGTCAAATTCCACGCTGTTCAAATAGCCCTGTCCTCTCCTTCGCTGACGTCAGAGAGGCTAATGCATTTAGGATGCAAAGCAAAGGCCCCCTCACTATTTTCGCTCTTCGGCGGGAAAAATGAGCACGCCCAGCCGGAAGGATGGTGAACTCGCTGGCCAAAAGGTTCAACCCGAGTGCTGTACAACTCCAGGGGCCTACCACAACAACAGATGAGGCTCTCGGCCTGTGCTTGGAGGTGCCTGCACTCTCTAGGGCTCAAATTAAAGTGCGGGTACATGTCCATTTAAAGCTGTTTTATAGAGAACTATGGTGCTTTAGAGCGGTGTTATCTAACACAACGCCTCACTCCGGAGCGTTTCTTATAGCATAGAAGTTCGAATTCAGGTTTATCGAGAAAAATCATTGCAGTCCTGACAAGCAAATTTGTGCAGTCGCGGCCGGCAAGACGGGGGGGGGTTCGCGCAAGTGTGGGGGAGCGGGACAGTAATGAAAATAAAATAAAAACTAAACTTACCTTACTACCTCCCTCCCACTGCTTCCTCCGGATCACGCGCCACCGCTCCTGCTGCTCCCGGCCGGGCGTGTGGAAACCTAGGCAGCCTCCTTCCCGTTCCCCTAAGCCAGCAGCGTTGTGATTGGAGGCGGGCGGCGCCCGGCCGGGCGCCTGTAGGCCAGGGGCCATTTTCTCTATGTAGGCTGCATGCAGCCTACATAGAGAACAAGAGAGAGTGCGCAACTGCGCATGACTGGTTTGGTCGGCCCTGGGGCCGAACAAACCGTCAGCACCAAAGACAGTGGGCTAGCCACGCCTCCCCTGCACTCGAGAATGAACGCCCACCCGCCCGCCCCCAACCAGGCACTCCAGGCACTTCTGCTTTCCCGCCGTGCGAGAAGCAGAAACATGAAATGGTAGTTTTACCATTTCATGTTTCTGCTTCTCGCACTGCGAGGAAGCAGTGGGGCAACGCCCCCACGCCCCAATGGAGGAGCCGCCACTGCCGAGCCCCCTACATTCTTGTACACTGTCGCACTGGAACACTTGCTGTTTTTGTATGGTAGCGGATTAGTTGTGTTTCCGCGCAGCAGAAAACACCTCAGGTGGTGTCATAAATAATTATGTGTCTCTTTAAGAAGACAGGACGGGGGGGCGGGGAAGCGAGGTATAAGGGGTGCTGGTAATTGAAAGTGTGCGCAGAGAGCAGAAGACTGACTTCACTCTTATTCTGTGTGAAGGCTAAATGTGCCGTGATGTACCTCAGGTCACACAGAGCGTCGGAAGCCTCGGGGTGGAGCATTAGGGTGATCCCAACCCTCGGTTAACAAGGGAGATCGTGCAGGGGTCACCCTGGTCTCCAGGAACCTGGACATGTTAAAGAGGGAGGGAGATAAAAAAAACAAAAAAACATCATTTTCAGTTTAGGAGAGGATGTGACCTCACGGCCAGGGCTGCCGACTTTGGAGCTGGGGAACCAGGTTCTATCCTCGGCGTCGGCTCAGCATCCTGTGATTCTGGGCAAATCACTTAATCTCCCCCTACCTACCAAAAACAAATGAATGTGTCCTTGTGAAACGTAAGTGGTGCTCATGTAAAGCGCTCCAATACCTTTGGGTCGAGTTCGCGCTATATAAATCTGCAAAAACAAAAAGTTTCAGGAGCGCACTCTTCACTATTGGGAAGGAAATCTCACAGCATGGATGTTGCTGCAACAGCCCCACCAGAACTTCAGACCGAACTCGGCGAGATAGCTTAGTGAGTTCAGCGCTAGCTGCTGGCGCCTGTTCTGGGCCATCAGTCGCAACTTGAAATCTTGGCACCAGCGCCCGCTCAGCCTTTCGTCGTTCACGGTGAGCGTAAACTGAGCACCATCGGGCAGGTGCCTAAACAACACTGATCTTATTTATAGCGTTTCCTATCGGTCGACCTGTAGGAGCAAGAGCTATAAAGCCATGTATTATTAAATGTAGTAGTGGTATTTCTATTCTGTGCCACGACAAATAAATCACTTTTATGTTGCTGCTGGCCAAGGGCGCTAACACCGCTGGGCGCGCAAAGCTAGGCTCACATTTCACTTGTCTAGACAAGTGCTCATTTATTTGTATCCTTCTGCTTGTGTAGGGGGTACTGTGTAATAATTGCTTTTAGGCGCTTGATAGAGCCGCGCCGGGCCTGGGGTCGTGATTGCAAAGCTTGATTTGCCGGTGTCTCGCAGTAGTGAAGGAGTTGTAGGGTCTGTAAAGCCCGAGTCAGGGCCCGGTAGCGTCAGGGTGCTGTAGGGAGCTCGGGTACCAGTCCTGGAAGCCCAACTGGACAGAGCAGAGCCGGGCCGGGCAGAGAAGCACTTTTTTAATGTTTAATGATTTTACATGTCAGGATGATGGTTTATGTGATTGTTATATGTTTTTAATGATGCTGCTTTTCATGTTTTATGGACATTTGTCTTAATAAACTTTATTATTACTCCTACAACCAGAAGAGACTAGATAGGAAGCACTATACGCCTTCAAGGCACACGCTGCTGAGCTGGGGGATCGGCTCCTCGAAGCGCAACGGCTCCACCTATTCAGAGTGCACTGAGGGGCAAAGTGATTCGGGAGGGAGCTCCTGAACTCACTCTTTGCGTGTTTGTGATGGCTGGGCGAGGTCCTGCTACCTCTTGAGAGATAGCTAACCGAAGATAAGCATTTTTTGTAAGCGTCTGCCCTCATACAGCGCAAAATTTGGAAGGTTGTATCGTACGTTATGTAGCGCTTCATACTCATAACAAGGCCACTAACCGCTCCGATGTGAAGATGGGGGCACTGGAGACTGTGTCTGCTTCCCTTGCAAGAGGGCCGCCTCCTTAAGAGAGCGCGAGGACGGAGGAGGGTTGGGATTTAGATTCTGGAGAGAGGAGATGGGGAGGAGAGTACTGAAAGTCGAGGTGTCTGGGGAATAGAAGAGCGCGCGGAACGTAGACGTCTGTGTGAGGAGTTTGTAGGACGAGTCTGGGGAGTGGAAGAGACTGGGGACTGGGAGAGTCTGAGGAGTGGAACATGAAAGAGGGTGGGGGGAGTGTTTGGGAACTGGAAGAGGCTGCAGGTGAAGATTCTGGGTAGGGAGAGTCTGGGGAGTGGAAGAGGCCGAAGACTGGGGGAGGCTGCAGAGTGTAAAAATGCAATAGGTCTTGCCTTTCATTAAGTTAAAGCCATGTGCTTTGCTATACAATACCATTAGCAAAGCAAATGGCTTTAACTTAATCAAAGGCGAGACCTGTTGCATTTTCAATGCTTTTTTAAAAACACTTTTTGGTTCCCCAGACAAATGTGTGTTTGGATATTTTCTGAAAGTAGATGCGACATTGAGAGATAATCTCAACCAGTGGTCTCTTACCGATGTTGAATAAAAGCAGCGAGAGAGGAGAACCCTTTGGCCTATTTGTGTCTTAACATAAGCTGATGAAGAGGCAGCTGTATTTTGATGAACGCAGGTGGAAATAAACAACAGGCAGCATTGAAGGGCTATCACAGCCTTATCAACCCACATTTTCAAGTGATTCAGTAGTGTTTTGCAGTCAACTGTGTCTTATGTCTCTAACAGGCCAAGCGCTCAAGGAAGTTGATCATGCCTTCTCTAATGTCAGCTATGTGAGGTTTCAGTCCCCTCACCTGGCCCAGCCCGATTGTCATGTAAAATGCTGGATTCTACAACGCGTTGAAGCTGACATGTTACCTCTTCTTCCATGATTTTACTTTGGGTTGGCTGGTAGTATTTAAGTAATGGTGTAACTATGGTATTTTTTACATTTTAGGCATGGTTGTTGGTGGAGTGAAGTATTTGTAATTTGTGTTAATTCTGAGCCCAGAGTGGAGTTTTTAGTTTATTGTGTAGGCAAGAGACGATTTATAGAGCATAGCTGAAGCTTTCCTCTTTCTGTTTCCAGCTTCCATTTTTCTGACAACTTAAATCTAAAAAATTGAAGCGTACATTTCAACTCTGGCAAAGCACAGATTCATTACTCTATATAAGCCACCATTGAACAACCTCCTATTTATGGATGGAATTACCGACCTCTACCCATCCCATATCCTGCTGTCCTCTGACACCAAGCTTGTAAGAGGCTTCAACTTCAGATACAACAGGTTCTCAGATCCTGCTATCTCTAATCTTCCCTACATTCTTGCAACAAATATTTTGACTCGGTACTCCTACCAACAAAACAACTCCACCTTATGCCTAATAATTTCAAATCTAGATCTAATTCAGAGGCTAAATCCCTTTCTATTCCACATTGCATACTGCTCAGTGAACTTCAAACTCCAATCTGAGAGAGACTACACATTGCGGAGAGACATAAAACCCTCAATACTCCATTGAATACTTTGCCCACAGCTACTTAAACTCATCTGAAGTTTCAGAGTTACAGCCTTCAAAAGCATATGATGAAACTGCTCCCCTCACAAAACCCACCAACCAAAGGAAATCCTCAAAGGGGGTCTCCTCGAATATTAGCTATTATAGATGGCCGTCAAGAAAAGTGAAAAGGAAATATAATACACCTCTCTCTCTTTCTTGCTCTCTCTCTCAATCTTGCTCTCTTGGATGTCCCTTCCCAGAACCCAGCTATGTATCTAATCACTCGTTCAATGTATCTTTCATTTGAGCCTGTTCAGTGCTATGCTCAGTTTGACTGGGTTCTCGCTATACAAACACCACATACTTACCTACATACGTACACACATACATACATGTGTAAAATGTAAAAGAAAAAGTTACAAAAACGTAATCGTCCACTATTTGCAATTATTCAAGATAATAAACTAACAAATAGCTACACCATGGGCCGGACATCTCAAGGCTAGTGGGGTGCAAAATCCCATCGTTTTTGTGAAGTTTCATGAAATTGATACAAAATTATGTTAATGGCACAAAACTTAAGCAGAATTGTGCCCACCCCTAAAACCATCAAAGCCTCTTTATTGCTCACAGGAAAAACAGCATTGAAAATGCAATAGGTCTCGCCTTTGATTAAGTTAAAGCCATTTGCTTTGCTATACAATACCATTAGCAAAGCAAATGGCTTTAACTTAATCAAAGGCGAGACCTATTGCATTTTCAATGCTTGTTATGAAGTGGGCTTACTCTTAGGAAGTGTTTTGGGTTTTGTGGTTTCTCCAGTTCACGTCTGAGGCTGTTTAAGAAATAATCATCAGTACTCACAATATACTGAAATTCCAAACTTTCAAAAATGAACTATCGGAAAGCAGAGTTTGACTATTGACATCCCAACCTCTAGAGGGAAAAGAAACTATTGCTTGAGGCTTCATGTTTTAATTGTCTGCAAAATGGAGCTGTGGGAATTGATCTTTGACTAGTTGAAGCAGATGTGTAGGACTAGACTGTGTTTAATTCTGTCTGCCTGTGGCTTATGTATTACCATCACTCCCCTTCTACGGTCGTCAATAAACATTGCATGCAGTTATCTTTTGCAAAGGATAAACCTATTTTGAAAACCAAAAACCGATAGATTCCACAAACGTGGAAGTAGTCTTTGAGTGAGGCTAGTAATCCCAGCGCTTGTCATTTGCTTCCTCGAAGGAATTCTGAAAACAATATGGCCTAGGTGTAGAGGGGTGCTAAATGTATGTAATTTGCCGTCTCATAATTATGCGAAATGCAAATCCATTATTTCACGCTATACTTTAGTGCAAAATGCATCCTTGCACCAATTTTTGCGCAAGGATGCATTTAAACAAGAGCACCGTGAACAACAGCTGCTCGCGTTCTGTTGTTCCTCTTCATTTGCTGTAAATTTTTAAGGCGAATTGCACCATTCACTGTAAATTTGTACTGCGAACAGCACATTACTATGGTAAGTGACATAGTGGCGTAATTGCTGGGATTTCGCATAACAAGAAGAATGTGAAATTCCCCAAATTATAAAAATTACGCCAGTTATATTAAAATTTGCTCTGCCTTACCTAAGTGTGCCTTTTACACTTGAATTCTCAATGACGTTGGCCATCCATCCTTAGTTTTTTCTCTTTATACATCCTGCCTTATATTAATCAATCCTTTCTTTCTGCATCATCTTTCCTTCTCTCATCCGTCCGTCCTTCCTTCTCTCCACCCATCCATCCATCCTTCCTTCTCTCCACCCATCCATCCATCCATCTTTCTCTACACACTTTTCTCCATCCCTCCATTACTTCCTTTCATGCTCAGTAATTACGTTCGGACCTGCCACTCCTCTGTATTATTACTATTCTCTTTCATGGTTAATTATGAGCATCTGTATATGGACCAGTGTCACAATCCTAGTCAAAGGAGCCATCAACTGTATTTAAAATGGTGTACATGACACTCGCGGCCCCTGGGAACCAACGCCTCGCTCAAGCTGCTAAAGTGGGAATGTGGTGGAAGTAGAACTACTACTTTGTATTGTTCAAGGCCACAGGTTGACTTAATTCACAGGTCCCTCTAACAGAAAACCCAGACAATGAGGCTTTTACTCACATTATAATTTGTTATAATGAAATTGCTTTTTGTAGTGACTGCTAATTAAACCTGCATTGGAACTCTTAAAAAACCTGCCTCCCGCTGTATTCAGTCGACTAGCTGAAAGCTGGAACAGGTGCTAAATTCACTGGGACAGATTGTGAAAAACCAGGACTATCCTGGCAAATAAAAGGTACCTGGTCACCCTACTTTTCGATAGGTAGCAGTTATGGTCTACCATTATCCTGTGCCATGGAAGGCGATTTCTAGTGCGCAACACTCTTATCTACCTTTAGTGGGTTGAGTAATCTTTGTACACATGGGCTCGATATATTTGAAGATAATAGCAGTAATTTGTCACAGTCAATAACTATTTTTAGTTTACACAAAGATTACAGTTCCATAAGAATGATTTATGTTAATCTAAAAAGGTGGACCTTGAAACTTCCTCTTCAGAGACGTAATGGTACTAGGAACTATCAGCACTTGATTGCAAATTCAGATTTTTACTTTTTTGTCTGTAGGAAAGTTTAATGATGGTTGGCGTACCATTCTCTATCGTGCAATAGTTTTAGCGCAATGTGGATTGTCTTTGTGTTATCAAGTGCTGCAAACGAAGCAAAGTTCTTAATGTTGGGTACAGCAGCTGCCTAGCTTGCACATTGGTTTCGCCAGGTTCCTTTTGATTTTTACAGTGTGCTAGTTTTTTTAAATTACCTTTTTATTTATGTTTTTAACAAAATCACAGCCTTTATACATTGTCAGATGGTATAAGCAAGTGTCCTCTTACAGCAGAGTATACATTTACAATCGGGATGGAGCTGTAAATTGTAGTTCAGTTCGTTGTAGAGTTATATACAGGTCTCTCATCCTTCGCATTTAACTCCACCTCCCTCTCAGTCGTGCCCACGCTAGTGTCTGAATCATGCGGTTCACTCTCCTCCTGTTCGGGATTCAACAATAGATCACACAACTCCCTCCTGTCTTTAAGATCCTCTTCCATTCACGCACGTCCACATCCGGGGCACGTTGTCCCATCCAAGATATGGCGACCCTACGCTTCGCCAGCACTAAAAGCAACTGCAACAACTTGTAAGCTATCTTGCTGTTCTTGGGTTTCCTGATGTATCCCAATAAACAATGTAGTGGCGACCCCCTAAACATGAAAGCCCGTGTCCCTCTGCGCAATCCCCACCACATGGGTCCAGATCTGGCTCACCCTGGGACACCTCCATGCTAAATGTAGGAACTCCGCCCTTGCCTCTCCACACCGTGGGCAAGCATCCGAGCGGGCCGGGATAATACGGTGAAGTTTCACTGGTGTCCTGTAGGTGTGTTGTAAAAAGTTGTAGTGTACCAGTTTAAAACGTGCATTACAGGGTACTGTATGGGTAAGCGCACTTATGGCTGTCCATATCTTGTCACCCAGGGGCTCAGCTAAGTCAGCGTCCCACGCCGCCCTCGCCTGGGGGGGCAGTTGAGTACGTCCTCATTGCGTTGTATAGGAGGGAGATCAGTCTGCGTCCTGAGGCACAGGTGAGTAATATATCTAGGGTGTGAGTTTGTTTGCGGGATAGCGGGGTATGCAGGCCAGGTCACTTCGACTGTTTCCATCAGACCAGCATAGTGTAAATAGTGGCCTTGACCCAGTTCGAAGTCCCCACACTCCTGCTTATATGTAATGAATGTTTTACCTGGGTAAAGGTTGGCTAACACTTCGCAGCCCTGCTCCCTCCATGTCTGGAATGACATGTCAAACACAAGGAGATGGTAGACGGAGGGCTGAAACTTTTCAGACACTCACCCCCAGTCACAGATCTGGGTTGAATCCATCATCATTCTTTAGCTCACTTCGCCACCCCAGTTCAGACACAGCTATATGCAAATCAGTCTTGACCCTGTGCCTCATGGGAACAGTCCAGCCCGAACTGCCAAGCCATGTCTTCCCTGGACCGGAAACAATTACCTGGGACTGGTTTCGGGCTAACAGCCCTCATTAGCCAGGCTAGCTTGAATCCAGTGGCAAAGTGAGCAAGGGACCCACGTCTGGGCATACCCTGCCAACTGAGGGCGAACAAGTGACATGTGAGCCATCATTTCCTGCACCCGAACAAGTATCTATATAGGAAGTTCCCGACGAAACGGTGGTGTCGCAGGACCGTTTCCTCGTACAGCTGCCAGATGCTCGCAGTTTGACGAGCTATGTAGGGCATGTCATCCGAGATCCCTGTACCCTCCATCAATGCCACCGGAAGTTTATCCGAGTGGACACCTCCCACCAGCAGTCTTTTCTCCCAGTTGTCCCCATCGTCAAGCCAACGGGTCATGTGCTGTAAGTGAGCTGCAAAGTAATATAAGTCTATTCTTGGTGCCTCCAGCCCCCCCTCCTCATACTGACGGGTCAGGGTCCCACCCACAGCAATGACACAAGCACAGAGTTCAGTTGCTCAAAAACCCTTTTGGGAACAGGCATAATGAGTTTTGTAGCATATACAGGCAACGCAGCAGTACTACCATCTTGGACACCGCGAGCCTGCCCATCAATGAGAGGGGCAATAGAGTGTGCTAATTAAAATGTGTATTCCTCATTGGTTGCACAGTCCACTTCTAAGGTGTTTCTAGAACTATTCAGATTGCCTTTGAAGAAACCACATACAATTGCCTGTCGCCACCTATTCCTACCGAGGCACTTTTTCATCTATGTAAATATTAGATTCGTTCTAATCAAAAATCAGATCTTGATTGGTTAGACTTGTCCTTTATGGAAGATTCATGTACAGCCCTAAGGCACCACAAAGTTTCTCTATAGTATTTTATTTTTAAATATAATTTAACATTGTATTCAGTGGTGTATATATTGGATAGATTGAGTGAATATTACTTTGTCTTGAACTTTAACTGAGCGTCGAAGCTAAGATCAAAAAAGTAGTCTGTAAAATGTTCGGTTTGTGTACATCTGAATGTCATTATTTTATTGTACTGTAGAGTATACTATAAGTAGTGTGTTTGACGCAGCAGATTACCGACTAAAGCTTAGTCAGACTAAACACCACCTTGGAGATATGAATCACTCACTTGCATTCAGCGGTAACAGGCATCCACATGAATTACTGAAAGCGTCTACACCTAAAAACAACTCGAGAGGCTAGTTTATAAACATGGACTGCTCAAGCTGATATGCCTTTCTATGCTTCAAACTTTGTATATGTGTATTTTGAGCCTTGCATTCCTGGGCGAAGATACTGTTGGAAAAGAAGTCAGTGTGAACTACATGCTCCTGTCTTGCTATCAATGAGAGACTGAGAGTAATACTAGCCATTATCCTCCTCAAATGCTTAATGATGGCATTTTCTCTGTCTGCATGAGTTAAAAAAAACATTTTATTAATAGTATTAATGGGTGGGAAAAACTTTGTTTTTTTCAGTGAATTTCCAAGGTTTAAAAAAAAAAATGTAAAGTAAGATATTAACGTTCCTAACTGTAAAAAATTGGGTTATTGGTTAAGGGAGGTGGAAGCCCACTCTGGCAATAACCACAATCCTTATCGGGTGAACCAAAAAAGTCACTAAATTAACCTGTGCTTATTAAACTTCTGGTAGCTTGGCACAAAAGCAGTCCGGCTTAACTTGGAAGCAAGGTGCAAAGTATTTGTGAAGCACACAAACCGTAATAAAGTAAAAACCCAATGCAAGAAAAGTCCCAAACCAAGTTCGAACTATAGAGTAAATTCTAATAAAAAAAATGAGACCAGAATGACAGACATCCAATGAGTAGAACCGGAGATATTCAAATGTAAAGTTTTAGGTAGATAAATTGCCTGAAGCACAAAGTGCCACTCATGGTCATCTGGTCATGCTAGACCGGGGGAAGTCGCAAATTCAGGCAGACCACGATGCAGCGCAGGCTGAAATTGGGGACCCGGTTAGTCTAGCTGAAAAAGTTCCCTCCTTATAGTCTGGCGCAAAGAGTTCCCTTTGCGTGGAGGAGGCCGCGAGGAGCAGGAAGAATGTCGATGGTCGTCACTCTAGCGCAAAGAGCAGGCCTGGCCGCATGGCCTTTTGTCGCTGTAGCATGAGGAGCTGGCCGGCCATTGCGGACGGTCATTGCTGGAGCTTCGTGTAGTTGCTCACTGCAGACTGTCATTGCTGTGGCATTGATTGCTGCCCTTAAGTTGTGGTTCATTGCTGGTGGTCGCTGTAGTGCAAAGTGCAGGTCTGTCCGGAGCTTCGCGGTACCAGTCGTCTGGGGTGACAGAGTCTCGGTGCGAAGGGGCTTGTTTGTAGGCACGAAGATCCCAAACTTCCAGATTTCACCTCTTCTTCTTTGGAGGAGCTCTAACTGAAACTAGCTAGAGGTCCAGGACCTGGGGGGCATCTTTTAGAGATCAGGAACTCACTCCAGCAAAGGTCAGCAGAGCTCAGGCAGGTTCAGGCAGTTCCAGTGCAGTGGGTCAGCTGGGCAGTAGCAGGGAGGCCTCTGGAACTTATGTCCTTGTAGCTCACACAAGAGGTGGGCCAACTGACCCTTGGGGTCCCTCAGGTTAGCGAGGGATGAAGGTAAGCAGGTCCAGTCTTCCTTCTCAGACATCAAGGCAATCCTCAGCAGGAGAGTTCTTGTTGTGTAATGTCCAAAGGCCCAGGAGTGTTCTGATGATTGGCTCTGGAGGTACAATATGGATACCTGGTGCCAACCTTTTGTGCAAGGGAATTCCATATACTACCCCCACATCTGGTTCTGAAAAGTTATTCCCTTCCCCTGTCAAAGCTCGAAGAAATCTTGGGTGACAAAGGGCTGCTGTCACCTTCCTTTGTGTGTGCCAGAGGCAAGCCCTTTGAAGTGCCAGTGGGGCAGGGCACAGCTCCGCCGCCAGCCATCCTGGCAGGATGGCCCATCCTGCCCACACCTAATCCCTTTTGTGTCACTGTCTGGGAGAAATACACAAACTCCAACAGCAGAGCCATTCACAGTCGCGTGACTCAGGGCACTGCCAGAAGACAAATGGTTAGGACGAGAAAATGGCAACTTTCTAAAAATAGAGGGTTAAACAGCTGATATGCACTCAATTTGAACAAATGCAACTGCAAAGTTAAACAATAACATCAAAACTGTTCAATTCGGTGTGCACCTGAAGAGGAGGTACAGCCAACCTCCTACTTAAAAAGTGAGAAAACTAAGACAATGGTCGTAGCCTTCAAGTGCTCTACTTAAGAGCACTCCTATGGAGTGTACCACATATTACTGTACAGGTAATCAGATACCACAGGTAAGTCAATACACAAAGACACAAGTTCGAAACCAAAATATCACATCCAAAAGTAAACAGCAAAATAATGCAAAAGGTGCTGATGGTAGTTCAAAAAAATTCTTCTTTTATTGAGCAAACTTCATGTGTCTCCCGAAGGGAACTTCAATCAAATACGAAGAATGGCGGTTGCATACATCCCACAGATTGTTAATGAGTCCCAATGCATTTCGGGCATAAACATCTGCCCTTCTTCAGGGGAATCTACAAATGAATGAACATAATGTCTTGATATTTACATTACTATAAGTGCACTAGAATGAGTACAAAACAGGTAGGCCATGAGGAAAGCACAAGTTCAACAGCAATAGAAACAATGGCAATTGTAACCAGATGAGAATGATGCGAGAGAGACTCCACGGTCTTAAAGCAGCATAGAATAAGGTAAGTGCAACCCATCAGGGTGATGAAGAAACCGAAAGAAAGAAAATCCAACACCAAGTGCAACGCGCCAAAGAGGAGTGAATTTATAGGCATGATGTGAACAACGGTATCACTAAGCTAAGAGAAACTAAGGGTAGTGAACATTATTCCAAAATGCCATGCGAACCACCACGTGGGTAGACTCTAAGGTGTCATGCATCACAAAATTAACACGCCCCCCCCTGAGCAGCATTCATTACCTGGAGGCAGTAGAACAACACAACCTGAAATAGTCCAAATAACATGTGACCTTCACACTGAAAAAAAAAGGAAACCAACATAATGAGCCACAAATGTCCTGCCGATTAAAGGCAGGTGAAGACACTACTGTTGCAAGAGGACTCACCAAAAAATTGAACCACAAAACTCTGCGTTTCTAAATGAGTAAGGCTGACAGGGTTGATGACCATCACGACCAAACCACCTAAATTAACATAAAGGATACCGCACATCAAAATGAGGGAGCCCGACCCGACTCTAGTAACATGCCAACAAAGTTCAAATAGTCAAGCATTTACTCACCAAAACGTGGCCCCAGACCACGCCGTCCCAATAACCAAGTTCAGTTAGACTGAAGCGCGACGCCTTAAGTGACCGCGATTGTTGGCGTTTCGTGAAGGAAAGTGATTCTGAACGCGAGCGCGCTACCCAGAAGTTAAATGCTGAACCGGTCTTAAAGGCGCAGTGCGTCTGACATGCTGACTAATGGACCGTGTGAGTGAATAAAGTTACGTGCGAGTTAGTAAAATCCAATTTAGAGTGTTAGGAACAAAAAGGAGGAAACAATTGGAATGGTGATAACATAATCATGTAGTCTCACGACTCATAAATGTGAATACAACATGACCAGCATAATATTATATAATGTACAAGACACTGTGGGACTGTCAAGTTTAAATAAAGTATTGCGAGAAAAAATAGAAACAAGCGAAATCAAAGCATATAGTGAACATGAACAAATAGTCACGTGACTCATGAGCGTAATTGCGGAGTAACCAACATGATTGAATAAAGAATGCAAAAACACTACAGGACAACAGGTTAAATACAAATGTCTAGCTGACAACAAGTTAATTCTAACAAGCCTTAATGCATGAATCCTAATGCATGAATGACTGCACACAACATAATGACTAGTTGAACGAGGTTGTCACAGCATAGCATCAAAGGGCAAAAGCCTTTCCTATGGCTGAATGACCCAGAGGGGGTTCTAACAGACATGCGTTCAATAACATTAGTAAATAAATGCATATACGGGGGCGGAGCTAGCTCGCAGTGAAGATGGCCGCCTAGGCGAGTAGCTCCGAGCGACCGTTACACTATCCTGCAATTATCCGTCAGCTGAAACGAGCTGCGGGCTCTACTGGCACTGTTTGAGGAGCCGGGAGAGCTCAGGCACACAAAGACCTGACTCCGACACTGGTTGCTGCTCTGACTGAGACGACGGGAGTCTTGATCGGCGCGGGGCGGACCCAGGCCGAAATCACTGGACTCGCGTAAAGCATCGAGGCGGCCCAGAGACGACCTACGCCCGACACCTGGCTGGACGACCCGCGGTCGCGCTGGAAGTCGCGCCGACGGTGGGAGTGCCCGCACCAAGAATCCAACTGGTAACGGCGGTGGTGTGGGATACAGGACAGTAGGCCAGTGCCCCGCCTGATATGGGTCGCGAGGAAGCGGCAGTCGGAGATCGGGCAGTGGGGGCGCACCGCCTGGAGGCGAGGGCGGGCTCCGGCACAGCGAACATCGACACTGGTAGGAACGCCTGGGGGAACTTGGACGTGCATCAGCGCTTGGGAACAGGCTTGTTGGTGGAGGGCGGGGTCCCCCCCCCCCCCCTGTAAACTGCATCGCTGGGACGATTGCGGTGACAACGAAGCCCGCCATTTCCAAGAGCGTGGGTGGAGAGCGCAGGTGGGGGGCCCTGACTGCTATTGCTACTGCATTTGGAACACGCATGGCGGCCGTCTGCTGATGTCCGGCGGCCCCTGGAGGTGCGCGGCGCGCTGTGTGACATCTCTAAACCCCCGAGTGGTACTTTACGCTGCGGCGCGATCTCACCCCCCTGTAGGATCTACTGCGTGCGGCCTGCTGCTGGGACTTTTGCGGAGGGCTTGGACCGTGTTGGGCCCGTGGCCAAGCTTGGGGAGATTTGAGCGGTGACTCTGCTGAAGGCTGGATAACAAGCCCGGGGGGGGCAACGCTAACACTTCAACGCTCCGCTGGCACATATTGGTGGGGACGGGTTGGCCGCTACATAACGACAGAAGTCTTGCTTTCCTATACTACTGACCCAGGGCCTAGCCCGACTGCCATCTTGCTTCCCGGGAGACATTGCGCCACCTCCTGCGGGGTACCTGTGACGGGCCTACTCCGCTCCTACTGGTTGCTACTGCAGGGCTGTGTGAAGACAGCGGCGGCAGTTACGCACACCTGAGTTCCGTTCTGGTTCCTGCCAGGGGCAGTGATACCCCTTCCGCAACAATGGGCAAAGTGGATAAATCGCAACCGAAGCTGACGTTTGACCAGCGTAAATCCAACGGTCGCGACGCAGCTGCTAATGAGGAGGAAGCCACACAGGACACACCCCAGGACGAAGTAGATGGCGATATCCGCACCATGCTCGCTGCGATGGAAAGGGGTCTGCAGAACAGCCTTTCGGTCCTGGGCACCAAGATAGACTCTCTTTCCTATCGCATGGATAGAATGTCCGAGCGGCTGGACAAACATGCAGAACGTCTAGATATGTCAGAGCGCCGGGTTACTGAAGTCGAGGAGGCCCAAACCATGCTAGACACTGACCACAAACAACTGGGGAAAGTGCTGCAAGTTCTCCAAGATAAGACCGAGGACTTGGAGGCGAGGTCTCGGCGCAGTAATCTCAGAATCACTGGCCTGCCGGAATCAACCCAGACCGGCAACATGGAGAAGTTTGTTGAGAAACTGCTAGTTGCACTACTCGGTGACGACACCTTCTCCCCCATGTTTGTTGTCGAGCGGGCGCACCGGTCCTTGGGCCCCCGCCCCACCCCTGGCAGTGCTCCGAGGCCGGTCATAGCGAAACTACTTAACTATCAGGACGGATGCAGCGCTGAGGGTCGCTAGAATCAAGCAACCGCTCCAATACGAGGGCTCCACTATTTCCATGTTCCCGGACTTCACGCTTAAAGTACAAGATGCACGCCGGCAGTTTGCTCCCTTGAAGAAGCAGCTCCGTGAGCAAAACCTGGACTATGCTATGTTGTACCCGGCCCGGCTCCGGGTCAACCGACGGGGACAGTCACGCATTTTTGTAGACCCTAAGGCCTTGCAGAAGGCCCTAAAAGACTGGGCTAAGGAAAAGAGATACAGCCCGGAGAGAGACTCCTGTGAGGGGGCTACAGGTGGTGTCCTTGACGAGCAGGACTGAACTTCTACACTCCATTTCCACGGTTAAGCAAGTTGCTCAGGGGGATGGTGCTGAGCGGTCACTTAGTGCTGTTCACAGGGATTGTAATTTGTGGTGATTTCAATGTTCCTAGCCACACTACAGCTTCAGTTTAGTGTCTATGATGGGGCTCACGGCCAGAGCGCAGCTAGTTATGACGATCATAATGTTAGACGGCCCCAGTTAAAGTCTGATATGTGAGCACTAACGAGATCGGAGATCTTTATATGCATAGGAGTACATACAGCTAGGCGTGTGTCTAGGAATGTGTCTCTTCTTTTTTTTTTTTTAGACGTTTCATTGTAACTGACGGTGCGAGGAGCTGAGACCTGATTGGGGTTATATTCCAGCAAGTATCCTATATATTTTTTTTGTTGATTTTACTAAGCGTGCTACCTCTGCCCGCGTGTGTTACCCACACTTGGGGAACTGTGTTTGGGGGGGTTGGGAAGGGGGGTTTCTCTTGGTTGATTCTACAATGTTTTTTTGTTGTTTATTATCTACTGAGAGAGTATGGGGGGGATCCTTGTTATTCTGCCGTCCGGGCATGGTTGGGGTCTGCCTGGCGTGGGAGGGGGGGGAGTTGCAATGGGTGGGGTATGGTTTGTTGTGGGAGGGGGGTACTGAGACTCATATTGCTGGTCTCTGCAGTCTGCAAACAAGACGTATCGGTGTTTTGCACGCATTTTGAACAATCGACACATATGCAACAATACTGGAATGTCGACCACCCCCATGGCAGGTGAGGGATATTGTAATAAAGCTGCTGGACCTGACACTGTTAGAGCGTTAACTTGGAACGTACGTGGCCTCAATGACCACAGAAAGGCACGTAAGGTTCTGAGATACCTGGATAGGCATGACGTAGATATTGCACTTTTGCAGGAAACACACCTCCCACTTAATAGCCCTATTCTGCGCACCAGAGGACTTCTGGGCAACATTCATGCGTCAGGGTTTACTACACACGCAAGAGGCGTTTTGACATGGGTGAATCCCAAAAAAGCGTTTAAATTGGAGCCTTTGCTGTCAGACTCGGAGGGCAGGTTCACAATTACTAGATGCAGAGGGAGAGGACTGGAGCTCCTGCTGATCAATGTCTATGGCCCAAATTATGATACCCCGGATTTTTATAAACATCTCGCTGATATGGTGGGCCTGCAAGTGGGTGGACGAACTTTATGGGGAGGTGATTTTTAACTTTGTTCGAGACCCCAGGTTGGATAGGTCTGCGGGGCCGGAGAGACGCATATCGGCGTCAGCATTAACCATGGAAAGCGCATTACTACGCTTTGATCTGTTGGATGTTTGGCGACAACGACACCCGACACAAGGGGGATATACACAGTACTCTGCATACTATGATATACATACTAGAATTGACTACTGGTTTGTAACTCGACAACTTTACACAAATGTTAGTGCTTGTGATATTCTCCCCCGCACCTTCTCGGACCAGTCCCCACTTCTATTGCTGTTAGAGGCTCCGAGAACTCGCATACTCCCCTTCACTTGGAGGTTTCCGCCCTACTCCTTACTAGGCACCGTATTTAAGGAAGAAATGACTGACGCCATAGAAGTATTCTTTGAAAAGAATGTGGGCTCTGTAGATTCCATCCAGACGGTCTGGGACGCATTCAAAGTGTATATCCGAGGCATAGCCATCTCTAAACACGCGGGCGTCCTTAAATCGATACGGACTCGACTTGCATCTCTAGAACACAAATTGGCAACATTGGAGCAGGCTATGTTAGCACGGCCCTCTGATGAGATCACACAAGCAATTAAACAAACACTGGAAGAGTATTATGCTGAGGCAGACTTGGAGATTAAGCACTTGGGAAAATACGCTACTGCTCAGGTTTATGGGGAGGCGGAGCGCCCTGGGACGATGCTTGCGCAATTACTTCGACAGCGCAGAAATAGATCTGCTGTCCCGGAGCTCACGACTACCGACGGTGATCCTTTGGTTAATGAGTCGGAGGTTGCGGAGCAATTCCGACGGTATTACTCAGAGTTGTATGCCACGCAGGGTGGTTGTGGAGAGGAGCAAATACTGGACTATCTGACCCATATCAAGTTACCGTGGTTAACCGACACCCACCGCGAATTCTTGATGCGACCGATTGAGCGGGACGAAATATTACTAGCACTATCTAATATGGGCACAGGGCGGGCACCGGGCGGGAATGGCCTTACGGTAGCCTTTTATAAGACGTTCATTGAGTTGCTGTTGCCGCAGTTACTCATGCTATATGAGGATATGTGTGCCACTGGTACGATGCCACCCTCGATGAGAGAAGCAATTATAGTTCCTATCCTCAAACCGGGGAAACCCCCAGATAATTGCGCATCGTATCGCCCCCTTTCTTTGATGAATGTTGACACAAAGATTTTTGCGAAAATACTTGCAAATAGACTAGTCCCTCTAGTGACTACATTAGTAGCGCCAGAACAAGCCGGCTTTGTCCCGGGCCGGAACTTGACATATAATTTACGGACGGTATTCGCCGCCTTGCAACATACTAGACCGGAGATCCCGGCCATAGCGATCTTTTTGGATATGGAGAAGGCTTTCGACTCTGTTGAATGGCCTTTTCTGAGACAGGTTCTTACTAGAATGGGTGTTGGGAGGATTTTCCTACAGCTCCTCGGGGTATTGTATTACTCCCCCACAGCTCGTATCAAAATAGGGGACTTGGTCACAAATCCTATCCCGATTTCTAGGGGAACTAGACAGGGCTGCCCCCTGTCCCCCATTCTGTATGCCTTGGCTGCCGAACCCCTAGCCTGTGCGCTTCGTGAGTACCACTGCCATAGGGGGGTACAGTTCCCCGGTCATGGGCTAATAGTTTCTACCTACGCGGACGATACTTTACTTTATGTTCGCCACCCGAATGATAACCTCTCTCCCGTACTGCGTGAGGTTATACTCTTTGGTTCCATGTCGGGCATAAATGTTAACTGGAATAAATCCATTATGTCCCTCTAACTCCGGCCACTCCTCCCTTGGAACCTGATTACCCACTGCAATGGTCTACTGAAGCGGTGAGGTATTTAGGAGTTAAGATACATACAGACTCCGAGGTAGTGTTTAGGGAGAATTACGGCGTGGCAGTTCACAAGCTAGAGGATGATATTACTAGATGGGTTCGGCTCCCACTGTCCCTATTGGGCAGAGTGTCCCTTATGAAAATGGTAGTATTGCCACGCTTTCTTTTCCTCTTCACAGATATCCCCATGGTGCTACCGCAGGTCTTCTTTCGTAAAGTCAGGTCCCTCCTGATCCGTCTTGCATGGGCGGGGAAACAAGCCCGCGTCAGCTGGCGGACACTTACTTTCCCGTACTCCATGGGGGGGTTGGGCGCACCTGATATGGAGTTATATTACAGAGCAGCACAGAGCGCACAGGCATATCAATGGATCCACGGTCCAGCTGACACGCCACATATCCGTATCGAAACAGTGGTAGCTGCCCCAAAACCCCTACCAGCTTTGTTGTTTTCGCCACCGGATAGGCGCACTGGTATCCTAGACTCCCTGAACACGGTGAGACATGCTTGGTTCTCCTTACTACAACTGCAGGCTGGTGCGATTCTATACTCCCCGGTCGCTAAACTGGACTGGTGTGAGTGGCTCCCGCCATGTATGGATACAGGAGTTGCGAGAGCTCTTAGAATGCTCGGAATACAACACATTGGTGACCTGTTTGCGGATGGGGTGGCCAAGAGCTGGGGGGCTATGGTTTAGCAGGACACACCGCCCACCCCGCTTACACAATTCCAGTTTCACAGAGTCAGACATGCACTGGCTGAGCTACTGGGGGATGATATGGCTGAACCCCCCGAACTGACAGCTTTGACCGCCCTTATCCAATCCCAGACGCCACGGAAAATGATAACTAAAATTTACCACAGTTCAATGTCACATCGACAGCATAGTTACTCCAAAGCGAGATTGGCCTGGCAACGGGACTTACACAGTGACATTACTGATGAAATATGGACATATTGCTGTATGAACACTAAACGCATTTCACTTAATGGGAGACATAGATTAATACATTTTAAGTTCCTGAATAGGGTTTATTACACCCCGGTGCACTGGGATAGCCAATTTTTGGGCACGGGTCTTTGAGGAACTGAACCAAGTCACAAAATTGTCACTAACTCCGGATCCCCTGCTAGCCCTACTTGGGTACTCTAAGACTCTTCCCAAAATGTCACGGAGGTTGATAGATATGGGCCTGCTATTAGCTAAAAGATGTGTGGCCATATGTTGGTTACGTGGACCCCTCCCTACAATAACGCAATGGTCACGAGACATGTTATATTGTAGCACCCAGACTGAATATTATAGCGAGTTATTACCCCCACGAAATCGACCGAAAAACTTCTGGGCGCTGTACAAAACATTTGTTGAGACCAGAGGTACGAATGGGGTGGGAAGCGGAATGGGGGTGTTGGAGCCTGTTAATGCTACAGAATAGTACTACAGGAATGCTCTTCGTAGCCTAGATTGTATATACATCATGCTGCAATGTTGACGGTGTTTTGATTCCAGTGAGCGACGGAAAATTGATACCTATATTGTAAATGTCAAGGCAATAGTATAAATATCTTATTGCCGTGTGTCATAGACAGTGTATTGATGGACGTTGCACTTATGTATAAACAGCCGTATTGTATGAGTCTTGTGCTATGTTCTAAAAATTTCAATAAAATGATTAATATAAAAAAAAAGAAAAAAAAATGCATATACATGTGTGCTGAGTTCATTATCATCCCTGTTGGACACTCTCAGACTAAATAAAAACATCAAAAATATATACAAAAATGAAATGGAGAAAAGTGCTGATAAGTGCAAGACCTGGAGAAAATATGGTTACATAGACCAAAGAGGGTCAGAGAAAACAGGAAAATTCAAGTTTGTCATTAAGCCCTTTGGGCATAAGGGTATCCAAGCAGCGTATCCAATAGGTCTCGCGTTGAGACAAATGTTTGGACATATCCCTGTCAGCATGTATCATCACTACTTCTAGGATGGTGAATCGAAGCTGAGCTATCGTGTGTGTGGTGGTGGTCATGCCAGTGGACTGCAAGTGGTGAGGTGGTGGTTTTAGTCCTATTGCGACTTTTGTGCTCAGTAATGCGTGTGCGTAAGGACCTCTCTGTTTTCCCCACATAGTGTAACCCACATGGGCACCGTATCGTGTAGATGATGAATCGACTGTTGCAATCTGCAGTAAAATTCAATTTGATTTTTTTACCAGATCAAGGGTGGGATATACAATCCCCAATGAGCACATTGTTGCAGTGTGAACAATTGAAGCATTTACGCATACCTTTGTGCCTCGCTTTAGTCTCAGATTCAGGTTGGTTGAGCAGTTCTCTCAAATTCTGAGACCGCTTGTATGCAAAGATTGGAGGATTCACGAATATACCTCAAAAATCTGGTTCAGATTGTAAAAGTTCCCAACGTCTAAGAATCACTTGTTTAATGGCAGTAGATGAAGTGGAGTAAGTGGATACGAAAACTTCTCTGTTCGATGGTTGCTTGATCTGCTTGCGCAACAAGGACTCTCTCTGTAGAACCTGCACACGTTTTTCAGCTTCCTCAATAATCTCTGGTGGGTATCCACGAGTTAAAAATCTGTTCTGGTTTCCTGCATGGAAGTGGCCATCTTAGACATGTCAGAGGTGATGCGCTTAACACGTAAAAATGTTGAATAGGGAAGATGACGTTTAAGAGATGGTGGGTGGAAGCTAGAGAATAATAGTGAATTGTTGCGGTCGGTGGGTTTCTCGAACATGGAGGTCATGATGTTCGTACCTTCCACATCGATGTTAACATCCAAATAGGAAATATGGTGTTGATCCATGACGTGAGTGAACTGAATTCTGGGATGCCTGGTGTTCAATAACTTAAAGTTCTCTTCCAACTCATTCTTGGTACCCTGTCATACAAGTAGAATGTCATCTATGTATCTTCTGTAGAGGATCAAGTGGTCGGTCCACCTTGGGTCGGATAGAATGTGGGTGGATTCAAACTGCATCATGAATATATTCGCGTAGCTGGGAGCACCAGAAAAACCCATAGAGGTTCCATTCGTCTGGAGAAAGTATTTATCCTTCCATCTAAAATAACTAACTGTGAAACAATGAGAATTGGAAAAGCTCCAATAAAAACACTTTACTGACTTGCATGTCATCCTGACGCAGGAGGGCCCATTATACCGCTTCAATGCCCTCAGAGTGAGGGATGGACGTGTATAAGGCTGTCACGTCAATCGTGCATAACCAGATCTCAGTCATAGTGGGTAATACAATTTCTTGAAGAAGCTGCAACAGGTGAGTAGTGTCCTGTAGATAAGTGTTGCCGGCTTGTACGATGGTCTGTAGAAATGTATCCAAATAGTGGCCTATCGGTTCATGTATAGAACCACACCCTGATACGATCGCCCTCAGTGGCGGATCCTCAAGGATTTGTGTGCTTTAGGGAGCATGCATATTGACGGACGCCGTGGGTGTCGTGTGTAAAGAAAATTCCTAGTTTTGTCGGTAATCCAAGCCATATCCTTTGCATGTGCCAGAATCTCCGTAAGAATGCCTAGAAACTCCTCTGTGGGGTCTTGAGGTAAAGGTAGGTAAGTGGCTTCATCTTGCAACATGGTTTCGACCTTCGATTCGTTAAAGCAACGGTCCATAGCAACCCATGCTCCACCTTTATCAGCCGGAGAGAAAAACAAGGACGTGTCTCTTCTAAGGGTTTTGAGAGCCACTTTGTCAGATTTGGACATGTTCAAGCGTTTAGACGGAACTGCAGTCAATTTCAAAATGTCCTTTTTGACAAGCGTTTCAAATGAATCGATCACCTTATGAGACACTGGTGAAATGAAAGTACTTTTAGGTTTAAATTCACTGTAATCCGATGGATCATGGGCGTTTGGATTACATTCAAGATTCGTAAAGAAATAGCGTAAAGGCAGTTTTCTCATAAATTTGTAAACAGCCACTTCAGACTCAAACGGTTTAGTGTGAAAAGTGGGGACAAACGAGATACCCTTATTCAACAAGGCCAACTGTGCTTGTGATAATGAAGTAGATGAAATATTAATCACGGTTGTTTCTTCTGTCTCCTGCCTGTGCCTGCCGGCTTTATTGTATCTGTGGCCTCTGCGGGTTTTGCTACGTCCGGGTGAACCGTCGAGGAACTTGTTGGTGGGTTGTTGGCAGCTGGGCTGGTATCTAAAAAAGAGACCTTGGAAGTAGAGGAGGTACCTGGAGTAACTTAATTCATTGTGGACAACGTGATCGATGGAACAGGTGCCCTGGTCAGATGAGCATCACCAATAGAAGCTAGACTCTCTTCTGAAGATGTAATACCAGGGTGTTTGAAGTTCAGTTTTTGTGCATAAACCTCCGCCCAGGAATAAACCTCATCCAACTTGTAGTCAATAGTGTCCCTTCCAAATTTACATACTTTTCTTTCATGAATTTGTTTGGCGTATGTATCCAATTTGGTATTGATGTCCTTCAAGTGGACTCCCAGTTTTCTGTGTCCATCCGTTGAATGAGATAAATACAAGACAATCTCATTCAACGGATGGACACAGAAAACTGGGAGTCCACCTTGAAGGACATCAATACCAAATTGAATACATGCGCCAAAGAAATTCATGAAAGAAAAGTACGTAAATTTGGAAGGGACACTATTTACTTCAAGTTGGATGAGGTTTATTCCTGGGCGGAGGTTTATGCGCAAAAACGGAACTTCAAACACCCTGGTACTACTTCTTCAGAAGAGAGTCTAGCTTCTATTGGTGATACTCATCTGACCAGGGCACCTGTTCCATCAATCACGTTGTCCACAATGAATGAAGTTACTCCAGGTACCTCCTCTGCTTCCAAGGTCTCTCTTTTAGATACCAGCCCAGCTGCCAACAACCCACCAACAAGTTCCTCGACGGTTCACCCGGACGTAGCAAAACCCGCAGAGGCCAGAGATACAATAAAGCCGGCAGTCACAGGCAGGAGACAGAAGAAACAACCGTGATTAATATTTCATCTGCTTCATTATCACAAGCTCAGTTGGCCTTGTTGAATAAGGGTACCTCGTTTGTCCCCACTTTTCACACTAAACCGTTTGAGTCTGAAGTGGCTCTTTACAAATTTACGAGAAAATTGCGTTTACGCTATTTCTTTTCGAATCTTGAATGTAATCCAAACGCCCATGATCCATCGGATTACAGTGAATTTAAACCTAAAAGTACTTTCATTTCACCAGTGTCTCATAAGGTGATCGATTCATTCGAAACGCTTGTCAAAAAGGACATTTTGAAATTGACTGCAGTTCCGTCTAAATGCTTGAACATGTCCAAATCTGACAAAGTGGTTCTCAAAACCCTTAGAAGAGACACGTCCTTGTTTTTCTCTCCGGCTGATAAAGGTGGAGCATGGGTTGCTATGCACCGTTGCTTTTACGAATCGAAGGTCGAAACCATGTTGCAAGATGAAGCCACTTACCTACCTTTACCTCAAGACCCCACAGAGGAGTTTCTAGGCATTCCTACGGAGATTCTGGCACATGCAAAGGATATGGCTTGGATTACCGACAAAACTAGGAATTTTCTTTACACACGACACCCACGGCGTCCGTCAATATACATGCTCCCTAAAGTACACAAATCCTTGAGGGATCCGCCACTGAGGCCGATCGTATAGGGGTGTGGTTCTATACATGAACCGATAGGCCACTATTTGGATACATTTCTACAGACCATCGTACAAGCTGGCAACACTTATCTACAGGACACTACTCACCTGTTGCAGCTTCTTCAAGAAATTGTATTACCCACTATGACTGAGATCTGGTTATGCACGATTGACGTGACATCCTTATACACGTCCATCCCTCACTCTGAGGGCATTGAAGCGGTATAATGGGCCCTCCTGCGTCAGGATGACATGCAAGTCAGTAAAGTGTTTTTATTGGAGCTTCTCCAATTCTCATTGTTTCACAGTTATTTTAGATGGAAGGATAAATACTTTCTCCAGACGAATGGAACCTCTATGGGTTTTTCTGGTGCTCCCAGCTACGCGAATATATTCATGATGCAGTTTGAATCCACCCACATTCTATCCGACCCAAGGTGGACCGACCACTTGATCCTCTACAGAAGATACATAGATGACATTCTACTTGTATGGCAGGGTACCAAGAATGAGTTGGAAGAGAACTTGAAGTTATTGAACACCAGGCATCCCAGAATTCAGTTCGCTCATGTCATGGATCAACATCATATTTCCTATTTGGATGTTAACATCGATGTGGAAGGTACGAACATCATGACCTCCATGTTCGAGAAACCCACCTACCGCAACAATTCACTATTATTCTCTAGCTTCCACCCACCATCTCTTAAACGTCATCTTCCCTATTCACAGTTTTTTAATTGTTAAGCGCATCACCTCTGACATGTCTAAGATGGCCACTTCCATGCAGGAAACCAGAAACAGATTTTTAACTCGTGGATACCCACCAGAGATTATTGAGGAAGCTGAAAAACGTGTGCAGGTTCTACAGAGAGAGTCCTTGTTGCGCAAGCAGATCAAGCAACCATCGAACAGAGAAGTTTTCGTATCCACTTACTCCACTTCATCTACTGCCATTAAACAAGTGATTCTTAGACGTTGGGAACTTTTACAATCTGAACCAGATTTTTGAGGCATGTTCGTGAATCCTCCAATCTTTGCATACAAGCGGTCTCAGAATTTGAGAGACCTGCTCAACCAACCTGAATCTGACACTAAAGCGATGCACAAAGGTATGCGTAAATGCTTCAATTGTTCACACTGCAACAATGTGCTCATTGGGGATTGTATCTCCCACCCTTGGTCTGGTAAAAAAATCAAATTGAATTTTACTGCAGATTGCAACAGCCGATTCGTCATCTACACGATACGGTGCCCATGTGGGTTACACTATGTGGGAAAAACAGAGAGGTCCTTGCGCTCACGCATTACTGAGCACAAAAGTCGCATTAGGACTAAAACCACCACCTCACCACTTGCAGTCCACCGGCATGACCACCACCACACAATAGCTCAGCTTCGATTCACCATCCTAGAAGTAGTGATGATACATGCTGTCAGGGATATGTCCAAACATTTGTCTCAACGCGAGACCTATTGGATACGCTGTTTGGATACCCTTATGCCCAAAGGGCTTAATGACAAACTTGAATTTTCCTGTTTTCTCTGACCCTCTTTGGTCTATGTAACCATATTTTCTCCAGGTCTTGCACTTATCAGCACTTTTCTCCATTTCGTTTTTGTATATATTTTTGATATGTTTTTTATTTAGTCTGAGAGTGTCCAACAGGGTTGATAATGAACTCAGCACACTCATGTATATGCATTTATTTACTAATGTTATTGAACGCATGTCTGTTAGAACCCCCTCTGGGTCATTCAGCCATAGAAAAGGCTTTTGCCCTTTGATGCTATGCTGTGACAACCTCGTTCAACTAGTCATTATGTTGTGTGCAGTCATTCATGCATTAAGGCTTGTTCGAATTAACTTGTTGTCAGCTAGAAATTTGTATTTAACTTGTATTTAACCTGTTGTCCTGTATTGTTTTTGCATTCTTTATTCAATCATGTTGGTTACTCCGCAATTAGGCTCATGAGTCACGTGACTATTTGTTCATGTTCACTATATGCTTTGATTTCGCTTTTCTTTTTTTCTCACAATACTTTATTTAAACTTGACAGTCCCGCAGTGTCTTGTACATTATATAATATTATGCTGGTCATGTTGTATTCACATTTATGAGTCGTGAGACTACATGATTATGTTATCACCATTCCAATTGTTTCCTCCTTTTTGTTCCTAACACTCTAAATTGGATTTTACTAACTCGCACGTAACTTTATTCACTCACACGGTCCATTAGTCAGCATGTCAGACGCACTGCGCCTTTTAAGACCGGTTCAGCATTTAACTTCCGGGTAGCGCGCTCGCGTTCAGAATCACTTTCCTTCACGAAACGCCAACAATTGCGTTCACTTAAGGCGTCGCGCTTCAGTCTAACTGAACTTGGTTATTGGGACGGCGTGGTCTGGGGCCACGTTTTGGTGAGTAAATGCTTGACTATTTGAACTTTATTGGCATGTTACTAGAGTCGGGTCGGGCTCCGTCATTTTGATGTGCGGTATCCTTTATGTTAATTTAGGTGGTTTGGTCGTGATGGTCATCAACCCTGTCAGCCTTCCTCATTTAGAAACGCCGAGTTTCGTGGTTCAATTTTTCGGTGAGTCCTCTTGCAACAGTAGTGTCTTCACACGCCTTTAATCGGCAGGACATTTGTGGCTCGTTATGTTGGTTTCCTTTTTTTCAGTGTGAAGGTCACATGTTATTTGGACTATTTCAGGTTGTGTTGTTCTACTGCCTCCAGGTAATGAATGCTGCTCAGGGGGGGGCGTGTTAATTTTGTGATGCATGACACCTTAGAGTCTACCCACGTGGTGGTTCGCATGGCATTTTGGAATATTGTTCACTACCCTTAGTTTCTCTTAGCTTAGTGATACCGTTGTTCACATCATGCCTATAAATTCACTCCTCTTTGGCGCGTTGCACTTGGTGTTGGATTTTCTTTCTTTCTGTTTCTTCATCACCCTGATGGGTTGCACTTACCTTATTCTTTGCTGCTTTAAGACCGTGGAGTCTCTCTCGCATCATTCTCATCTGGTTACAATTGCCATTGTTTCTATTGCTGTTGAACTTGTGCTTTCCTCATGGCCTACCTGTTTTATACTCATTCTAGTGCACTTATAGTAATGTAACTATCAAGACATTATGTTCATTCATTTGTAGATTCCCCTGAAGAAGGGCAGATGTTTATGCCCGAAATCCATTGGGACTCATTAACAATCTGTGGGATGTATGCAACCGCCATTCTTCGTATTTGATTGAAGTTCCCTTCGGGAGACACATGAAGTTTGCTCAATAAAAGAAGAATTTTTTTGAGCTACCATCAGCACCTTTTGCATTATTCTGCTGTTTACTTTTGGATGTGATATTTTGGTTTCGAACTTGTCTTTGTGTATTGACTTACCTGTGGTATCTGATTACCTGTACAGTAATATGTGATACACTCCATAGGAGTGCTCTTAAGTAGTGCACTTTAAGGCTACGACCATTGTCTTAGTTTTCTAACTTTCTAAAAATGCCATTTTCAGAATTGTGACCTAAAATCCGACTTTACCATTAAAGGGAATTACAATTAATTTGAGTCTAAACAGCATATCTGTCTACTCCCAATCCAAAGTTAGCACTTATTAAACATAGTAAGGTAACCCAGTGTTGGCCAATGGGAGAGATAGGCCTTACGGTAGTGAAAAATGACTTTCTAGGAGTGTTTTCACAACCAGGACAAGTAAAACGTATACCTACATGTTCAAATATTTAGATACAGTGCACCTTCCCCTGTGGGCCTTTAGGGCCTACTTTATGGGTGACTTATATGTAATAAAAAGGAACGTTTAGGCCTGGCAACAGGTTTATTTTGCCATATCAAAACAGTAGTTTAATATTGCACTGCAGGCTGCAGTGGCTGGTCTAAGACATGTTTTAAAAGGCAACTTTAGTGGGTGGCACAATGGGTGCTCCAGGCCCATCAGTAGCATTTAATTTACAGGCCCTAGATGCATGTAGTACCATTTACTAGGGACTTACAAGTACATTTAATGTGCCTGTTAGGTGTAGGCCACTTTTTTCAATGCTGGAAGGAGAAAGCACGAGCACTTTAGTCGCGGACTGGTTGCAGTGGTAAAACGCCAACAAAAACAAGTTCTGAAAACAGGAAGGGTGAAGGCGAAAAGTTTGGGGGAATACCACGCCAATAATGTCAGGTTGAACAATAACTATAATGTCAATTTAACCTTTGTGTTTTTCATTAAAGTTCAATGTTTTTTAAATTTTAATGTAAAGTAAGATGTCCCTCGCTTACGGCCAGTCCCTGTGCCCAACCCCCCTCACGTTTCATCCCCCTGTTCCTCCAGTACCCAAACGAGGAGAAGGCCCTGTGCAACATGGGGTTGGGAGGGGACCTGCCCCTGACTCGGGGCACAAAGCTCAGCAATAAAGCATATTACAAGATGTTGTTGCACTCCAGCTAAAGAGCATACAGCTCCAGCTCGGACTCCCTTCTAAAAAAAATGGTAAGCTCTTCTGGTGTCATGTGATTTTTTTTTTTGTAATTGATTTTTTTTATGTTGCTGGGGGGTTGCTGCGCTCCCCGCAGCCCTCCCAACATTAAAAAAAAATGCTTGCTGCTGCACCTTCCCCTTCTAGGAGCACCACCAGGATCGAAAAATATCATTTAAAACCTCTCGCAGGGAATTATGGGGCGCTTCTTACCTGGAGCAGTGATGCTCCAGGCCACTCTTTTTTATTATTCCTTTTTTTGATTGTGTTTTTTAATTTATTTGTGGGTGTCTCGGTCCCACCTGGGACACCCACATTTTAGTCACCCTTTGGGGTCGAGAGGGGAGCCCCAAGATCCCATGGCCCCTGTCGGTTCTCCATCCAGTACCCATTCAGGGTGCCGGTGAGAGTCGGGCATTTTTCTTTTACCGTGGGTGCCCCGGTGTCACCTGCGGCACCCACAAAAATCCCATGATTGGGGGCCAAGGCCCATGATTCCTGCTAGCTCCCCAACCAGCACCCAAACTGGGTGCTAGAGGGAACCTGCTCTGTTCCTTTGCTCCTCCGGGGTGGGAGCAGCTTTGTTCTCTGCTCCCGCTGAGCGTGAGCAAAGGTGTTTTCCCTCAAGGAGTGTTGGCAGGGAATTAAATGTGTATTTGCCGCACACACACTCTCCCGGGCAGGGACAAGTCAATGTCCTGGGGAGGTGGGGTCCCCGGGACACTGCTCTTTAAGGGCCAGTGATGGTGTCCCCGAGGCCTTAAAATGGCTTGGGAGGGGGGCCGCATAACCCCCTCCCCATATAAATGAAGCAGACCCAGGGGATGGGGACCCTGGGACCTTTAAAATGACCAAAAAGATACTTGTGCCAACCATCCACCTCCCCATCCCGTGCCCTGGCCCACCCTAATAGGCTTATTTTTGAAAGGGCAGCAGCTGACATCCCTATTATTTTTTTTAAACTGACTTTAGATCTACAGTACTGTTAAAATAAATCATGTTTTTGGCCCCGTGGGAAGGTGGGCCCTGTGGGACCCCCACTCCAGGTCTAGGCGGACTGGATATAGTTCCCTACAACCTTATATGTTTTGTTTATTAGTTTCCTTTTGTAGGACCAGGGACTGAGTCCCCAGTCCTAAAATCGCTGCCTCTTACTTTCATGGGTGGCAGCCAATCAGTTCTTATCTTTAGATCTGTTGAGTCTGCGGATACAAACATATATTTTGTACCTTAATTTCTCAAAAACTACTGAACGAATTTACACCACATCTCAAAAGCATTCTTTCTAGACCAAGAATCAGCTTTCTGTCAAACTTGGTGTAAATTCTGTTCAGTCATTTCTGCAGTATCACTGTTCAATTTTCCTATAGAAAATTGCATGGTGAAATGTGTTTTTTTTTCTCACCCCCTTTTTCTCGGCCACCTCTGGATGAATCTCCCCGAAACATTTAAGGAGGAAGTTGAGATAACTGAGACTATTTTTGGGAACGTTTTGTGAAGATTCGTCAAACGGCTCCAAAGTAAACGAACCAAAAAATCAATTTCCTATTTTAAACGTGGTCCTAATTAAAACTACCCAGTGGCAACTGCCACTGGACAAAATATATACATATATTTGCTTAAAATGTTTAAATCTGGCTTCGTATGTGTGAGCGCATATAGGGCTCTATTACAATGTTGGACGGTTAGCCTCCGACCGCTTGTTGAAGGCTTACTGACCGACATTGTTGGTTTTTATTCCGACAGCCGTATTATAATGTTGGTGGTCGGAGTGTAAACCGGCCTGTCAAACCGACTGGAGCCCGTCGGCCAGTCGGAAGACGCACATAATCCTTGACGGATGGCGTTTTCTCCGTTGGGATTATGATGTCGGTTTCCGACAGCCTTGCCATGTCGGCCTTTCTGACATGGAAAGGCTGTCAGAGGCCGACTTTGGGGGCCCCCTTACCCCTGGCCTTAAGGTTGAGGGCTTGGGGGACACCTATGGTGCCCCCCTTCACGTCCCTGCACCGTGTGTCCAAGAATCTCCATTTCACAATGGGAGCTTGTGCTGCGGGCGGTTTCAGACTGCCGCACAAGCTCCCATTGTAAAATGGAAGTTTGCGACTGCACCATGTGCGGTCGCATCCTAATTGCGGTTTCGGGAGCGCCGACCTGAGGTCAGTTGTTTACACATCCGTGATGATGTCGGTCGGAGGGAACGCCGACCGACCTCATAATGAGCCCCCTAATATCTATATATGTCGATCTAGATGTATACACACATACAAAGTCAGATTTAAGCATTTTAAGCCAACAGCACTGCTTTGCATGAAAGGTGGTTGGACAATTTAATGTGTGAGGCTAGGTGCAGTGTGTTTTTTCTGTGTCGCTTTCTGATGCATACAGCAGCTGTGATAGTCTGGCACGAGCAGGACAAATAGAGCTGGACATGGGCCCCATCTCTGGCACTCCTTTGTATACAACCCTGCTTTTGCATTCTCAAACACTTTGGAAAATTTGGTAAGCGCATAATCACAAAATCACTTACACCCCGTCGAATGCATGTAAAACTTCAAATGTCAGAATGGTCTTTTCCCTGTCAGTGTTCCAGACAATTAAAAAAAATATCATGCTTCATTAAGTAACATTTTGCCAGTCTACTTTTATCATGTATTTGAATTGGGCATTTTCAGGCTTCATGACCTAAATATTGTCGTTTTAATTACATTTCTCTAAATCAATAATGCCACATGATGTTTATCTTAAGCGCTTGAGATCTTTATATGGTGAAAATTATAACATGGTGCTGTGAGTTTGATGAAGAACGAAGATGAATGAACGAAAGAGAAGACTGACCCATTTCTGAAGGAAACAGTTACTCTGCTGCGTGTGCCTTTTTCAAAGGGAAAAGTTATCAAGGTCGCTAAAAACAGGAGGGAATGGGTTGGTGCCTCAAAATAAGAGCAACAATTGAAGAGTCTCAGTGCATTGCATGATTCTTCTCCAACCATACCATTGATGGTTTATTTGAGCCGAGCTGTGTGTGCAGTTCCATTTAGGAGCATAGTAAGCAGTCATGTGGGCCACATTATACCAAGATGTGTGCATAGTTGCTCCAGCAAGCCATGTGCATAAGATTTAATAGCTGAAATTTAATGCAGTGAAAAGGCTTTAGAGCGGGGTTGGTATGGTCTTGAAGGTTCAGTTTCTAGGAAACTGCCCACAGGGAAATTCTATTTTTGTGGACTATCGGATGTGTGGTTGCACCCAATTTACACAACTGTACAAAATAGATAAGAATCTCAGACAGGTGATGCTTGCACATCTTTCACGTGTAGTATTTCTGCATTGTTGTCGTTTTGCTTTTGTTTTTCTCACCAGCGGAATGCTGTTGTTAAATGTGAACATAGGGCTCGAGGTAAGCGCTGTCTATGCTCAGTTTTTAATTGCCACTCATGTAGACGTGGGTGATAGCAACATTTGCACCTTTTGCCCACAGTGGGATGCTGCTAAGCTTTACTTTGGACACTAGAGAAGTCACTCCTTGGCAGTGCTTGCTGCTTTTAGATGTTTGAGGTAGTGTGTGCTCCCAGTGTATGCACCAGGTGGCAGTTGGGATGGTCAGCCTTGTCAAGCGACATTGGGCAGTCAACTCTTTTGCCGATGGCATTTCTGATTACAACTAGCACTGCCAAAGCAGGGAATAAATTAGCTGATCAAACGTTTTCCCACATTGCCAATGTGAAGCAAACTGGTCTATCATATCAACCCTAGTCTTTCTGCTCATCAGCTGATCAAGCTACTAAAAAACAATTCAATGCTACTTGTTTAGCATTTTGTCTTTTTAGGTCTCAGGCCTAGCGTTGCAGTGCGCAGCACTGCTCGCGCAGCCCGAGACCTCTTGTATGGGCTTTTGAAAGCAGACCATACGCTCGTGCGTGTGGTTTTGCTTTCGCCGGTTGCCATTGGCTTTAGCATGTTTTTTTTAAAAAAAAGTAATGCACGCAATTGGGCAAAGGCGGGCGCATGTCCCGCCTTTGCTCCGCCCATTCCCATCGGTGGCTAGCACGCGCAGCAGCTCGCGTTCGCCTTGCTGCCGCGCTCCCTTTCCCCCCGCTCCTCTGTGGTGCGCGCGCACCACTGGTTTCGATTCCCGCCCCCGCTCCTCTGTGTTGCGCGCGCTCCACTGGTTTATTTTATTTTTCATATGGTGCCCGGGTCCTCATCCGAGCTGTGGTGCGGGCCGCTTCTTATCTACGCTACGGGCCTGTGTTGAGGCGCTTGCCACTTCGATGCGCTGTCAATGACACAGCTGTTCTGAGGTTAACACTTCAGAAGGACTGCAAGGTGCGTCAACCCGCCGAGATGTGAGACCATATACTCTGGCGCAGGAATCCATCAGGCTACCTAATACACTCCTAGAACTGGAGAAAGTTGGCTTCTGAAACCCAAAAGGCGTAATGGGGGAGCAGTGTTTTTCTTTTTCGGAAGGGGGTCGTGGCGATTAGTGACCCTTGCGTTGCAGAGACAAGGTGTCACCTACAGGGCAGGCAACTCGCGCGCCTTTACGGTGAGGAGCCTTCCCAAAGCAGGAACGGTGAAGGGATATGTGCCCCCGCTACCCCCCCCCCCCAATACAACTTACTGAGACTGCCAGGTCGCCCGGCTCCCTGTGCTAGATTATACACTGATAGGAAACAACAATTTGGAGACTGTAAAATCAGCGAGCAATAACAACGAGAAAACCCGAGCCTTATCTGCCCAGGGATATAATTGCAATCCGCAAAAGTTTCTTATCTGGCTGTCTGAGGTGCCTGCATCGGGGGTGATGTGGAACGGACGCCCCTGAAAGGGAGGGGGCTCCCCCAACTCAATGTCTCCGTCTTTACGACGGGGGTATTGATAAAGCTGTAAACCGCGCCCAGAGAACGAGGGGTGTAACCGCTGCTTTGGGAAGTGTTAGCGCTTCTTCCGTGGGTGATGTGTTTTGGAACCTGGGCGCGTGATCCGTCTCTTCGGACGAACCCCACATGTGAAAAGAGGTGCAGAGATAAACATGCCGAAACAGAAGGATGCGCCGAGGGTTTCTAATGAAAATATGAAATTGCACGCACTCTCGTTACAGTGCTCGTATGCTCTTCCCTTTATAACCACTGCATCCCGGCCCTAAAGTGCCGGCACTCTGCTTGCCGAATAAATAAAGTGTATTTGCGCAGCGCACACCTAAAAGGGAAACGAGGCGCTGAGCGGATGTCTGTAAATAAGGAGGCGCTAGGATTAAAAGAGGTGCAGGAGTGGACCTGTAAGTCTATACAGTGAGGTTTCAGGTGTGCACATGGAGAGTACATGCACCTTTTAGGGGCTGGCACATCGTCGTACGGACCCCACGCGGTCTGTCTAAAGTGCAGATTGGGGTGAGAGCTGCACAGAATAGATAGAAAGGAAGATAGAGCGGGATAGCTAGTTTGTGCAGGAAGAGGTGAATGAACTTGAGACAGAGGAGCAGAAAGAGGGTGTGAGAAAGAGAGAAAGAAGGAGAGAGCAGGCCACATATGCATAAAGAGGGAGGACACGTGTACGCTGAAGACACCTGAGGTATTTCCTAAAAGAAACAGGCATAAAATAAACAAAATAACAGAAGGAGAAAAACATTGTAGTTCTCTACATCAAGACACTACTAGCAGTTGCATACACGCAAAACTTTTAAGATTCAAACAAGAAACCAATCTATATAAATTCCAAAACAGTGCTTAAATTCACTGGCCTTCTACATAGCCTCCTTCCACCCACAACTCTGTGTTCCTACCCTGTAGTAACTGCCTGGCAGAATAATCTCAAATCATGACACCCCCTGAAACTATACTGCTTGCTACTTCTACACAGACGAATTTGAAGCAGACATCAAAACAGCAATGCAATCTGTCAACAAACAAAACAAGCATTTGCAATGCAATAGGTCTCGCATTCGCTCGAGTTTAAGCTATTGGCATTGTAAATCACAATGCCTTTTATTTATGTTTTAAAAACGAAAACAAAAATAAAAGGCATTATTTGCAATGTAAATAGCTCAAACTTGCGTAAATCCGAGACCTATTGCATTGCAAATGCTTGTTTTCAACTGTTACTGATCTCTTTCCTGTTCTTGCTTGGTTCCTGTACTTGCCATAGTTTTTGCCTTATTGGAAGTGAACTCCAGTGCTTCTGGTCTGTTTCTGACTTGGCGCACTCCCAGCTCTACCTATCCTTCAATGTGTTCAATGCCAGAAGTCTTTTTTTTTTTTTTTTTTTTCTTGCGACTTTCCTCGGGACATCTTTTAGGCCACATGCATGGCCTCTTAGAGGAGGAACCTTTTCCTCCAACTTCCTCAAAATGTCTTTAGGCAATAAGGGAAAATCTACTTGTGTCTAGCTATTAGAAAGTCCAGTGTTTGTACAATCACCAGTTTTTATGTTTCAACACTTGTTAGAGTAACAAGATCAGTGGTTCCATGTGGGCTCTTTTTTTCCAACAGTTTGCTTAGTCCCTGGGAAACAAATTACTCTAGAATGCATTCAATGCTTCATGTATCCAGCCATGATCTCCAAAAGCAATTGAGAGAGTAGTGCCAAGAAAACAATTTATTTACGTAAATAAATAAATGGAAAATCACTTACGTTTTTTTTTTTTTTTAATTTAAAATTTATTTTTATTGAATTTTCCACACAAAAGACAAGAATTGCATTTGTCATTAGGCAATTAATATACTATATTACATTATACAAGACATTTATTTCACCACTGGGGTCTTCCTAGCTCTTGGTCTTATTCTGGCTAGTGTCATTATCGGGTGGTGGCTCGATAGGGGCCCTGCGGCCCTAAATTATAGATTCTTGACCCTTGGGGATATGTCACAGTTCCGCCCGGGGATTTGTCACCCTTTTGTTCACAGATCACTGGGTGCTCCCATTTAAACCGTCTATACATTGTTAACATTACAATCAATCACTCTCAGAGTTCCCGCCTCATATGTCCCCATTTCATTACCCCTAATGTCTTGTTGTTCCCTGTCGGCAACATGTGTAGTAGTGTATGCCGTTTCATTTTCCAGTTTCGGGTGCTCCTCGTGTCATGTCCTCATCCTTACGCATGAGTAGATACTGTGTGAGGGGACTCCATATGTCTCTAGGTCTCGAATTACGGGGCAGCGTTTCCGCGTAGATACTAGTTTGTTCTTGGCAATATATTAAATCCTCTAGCCAGTCCTTGAATTTGGGGGCTCTCCTCTACCCCACCTACAGGCTACTCTGCGCTTAGCCAGCAATAGTGTGAGCGTGGCATAGCGGCGGTATGGCCTTGGAATCTGTTCAGTGTATCCCAGCAACGCCTGCAAGGGACTGCATTCCATCGCGCTGGATGTCATCTGCCCTAACGCTTCAAATACTTGCGTCCAGTACTCCAACACTCGTGGGCACTCCCAAGCCAAGTGTATAAACCCTGCCCCCGGGCTACCACATCTGTCACAATTATCTGTTTCTCTTAGTTTGAACCGGTGTAGCTTAACAGGAGTGTAATATATTCGTTGCACATATTTATAGTGGATAATGCGCAGTCTGCATCTAGCAGATATGTGAGCAGTTTGTAAACAACAGTATTTCCATTGTTCGGGTGTTAGTTCGAACCCCAAGTCTGCATTCCACTGCCCGAGCGCTGTGTGCTCTGGGTCAGGTAACCGCGCGCGTATACCGTGATATAGCGTAGAAACCAGATGTCCTGGTCCCGTGGCTCAGAGCATGTTGTGTAGAGGTACCAGATGGGCTGGTTCTCTAGGGAACTCTGGTAAAATGGATCGCATTCCCTGTCGCAACCGTATGTATAAGAAGAGATCTAGTGGGGTGTTCTTTGTTCCAGGAAATAATTGTTCCACTGTACAGAATATGCCACCGTGAAAGAGATCTCCCCATTTAGCGATTTTCGCGTGTTCGCAAAGTCTGTGGAAACCTCCCTCTTGGAGCAGTGGCATCTGTGGATGATAGGAGAGGGGCAGTAACGGCGAATACATGACCTGGTTCCCAAGTCGCTTATTTATTGAATACCAGGCTTCGACCGTACTAGTGATTGTTGTTGGCTCTACATTTCTGGCTCGGGGCGACGCAAGCAACATCCCCTCCAGAGGCAGAGGGGCAGCCAGCCAGTGCTCCGCTGCTACCTGTGGCATATAGGTAGGTGGTTTGATCCAAAAATAGGCATAGTGCGCTTGCGCACACTCATAATATAATTCAAAATCCGGGATATCAAACCCCCCCTGTCCATACGGTTTAGTTAATACCGACCATTTAATACTCGATTGTTTACCCCCCAAACCAGCTTTAACAGCTCTGTACGGAATGTTTTAAAAAATTGACATCCCGGGTGGTATGGGATATTCATAAATAGATATAAAAACTGGGGCAATATTACCATTTTTATTAAAGATACCCTACCGGCCATAGATATTGGCAGTGAGATCCATCGCGTGACATTACTAGCGAGGCGTTCCATGGCCATACCATAATTAAGGCGGATTATCTCTTCTCTGTTTCTGCCAATTTGTACTCCCAAATATCGCAGATCAGCATCACACCATTCCAGCGGGTACTCTAAGGCAAACCTGCCAACCGCGGGCGTGAGTGGGAAGAATTGCGATTTTGCCCAGTTGATGTGTACGCCGGAGAGATACCCGAATACTATAAATTCTCTCAGCATTGGATTGATATTGTTTTGTGGGTCTCTTACGTACAGTGTCACATCATCCGCATAGAGGGATACCAGGATCTGCCGTAGACCACATCGCAATGCTTTCTCTCGATGATGCTGTCTCAGTTTGCAGGCCAACGGTTCGATCGCAAGTGCAAACAGCAAGGGAGACAGTGGGCATCCTTGTCTAGTGCCTCTCGAGATGGGGATTGCTGCCGACATATGCCCATTTATAAGTACACTGGCTGTGGGACGCTGATACAGTAGTTTGATCCATGATATCAACATGGCAGGAAATCCCATGCGTTGTAATATGGCAATAAGGTAATCCCATTCTATTGAATCGAATGCCTTTGTGGCATCTAGAAACACTGCTGCCATAGGGAGCTCCGGCGCCACATTTTGCAGGACTGAAAATAGTGTTCGGAGATTATGTGTTGTTGCACGTCCGGGTACAAATCCTGATTGATCCGGCAGCACAAGTTTGTCCATTAACAGGAGTATTCTATTGGCTATGACCTTGGCAAGTATTTTCGTGTCGCAATTTAAAAGTGATAATGGTCTATATGAGTCGCATGCAGAGGGGTTTTTTCCGGGTTTTAGCAGGGATGTGATCAATGCCTCTCTCATCGAAGGGGGTAGCACCCCACACTCTAGGGATTCCTCAAACATCTCCTTCAGCACTGGGTCCATAATATCTATATATGTTTTGTAAAATTCGACTGGCAGGCCATCCATTCCTGGGGCCTTACTAGACTTTTGTTGCATTATGGCCTCCCGGATTTCGTCAAGTTCAAATGGGGCGCTTAGAAACTCCTGTTGGTTGTCTTCCAGCCATCCCAGTGCCACATCCCCAAGGAATCCATCTAATTCTAATCCACCCTGTCTTTGAGAGGTGTATAACGGGGAATAGTGTGACGTGAAGGCTGTCAGTATATCCTTTGTGTCCCTGTATATCTCTCCCGTATCCCCCTCTATTTCTGTGACATGTTGTGCACAGTGTGGTTTCCTAATCATGTCTGCCAAGGCTTTCCCAGGTCTTTCTCCCTCCCCATACTTCCTGGCGCACCAATATTTCCCTTTGAATTTGGACTCTCGTGCTGCGGTCTCCGTATACTCAGTTAGTTTCTCTCGTATTTCTAATTGTGTCTGCTCTTTACCCCCGTTCGCCAGGTTAGTCTCTAGCATCTTAAGCTCTTTTTCCATTTTCTGTAAGGACCTTTGTATATCTTTGAGGATCCCAAAGCTTTTGGAGATACAGAAACCTCTGATGGTGACCTTAAAGGCTTCCCATATCGTCGCCACCGAATCTACTGAGTCTTTGTTCCTTTGGAAGAAATCTCTGATCTCCTCCCCCAATTCAGTGTGAAATACCGCATCTAATAAGGCCGTGGGTTGTAATCTCCAAGTACGCCTGGGCATGTTATATCCTGGTGGTAAGATCTGAAGCTTCACCGGTGAGTGGTCCGAGTATGTCCTTGCCAAATGCGTCACATTCTGAATAGTGGGCCCCAACCCCCTTGAGAGTAGACAGTAGTCTATTCTTGCCCATGTTGCGGCCTGTGTGTTAAAATGTGTTCCTTCCAGAGTATCGGGATGATGCTGGCGCCATGTATCTATTAGATTCCCCTCGCCTAAGATCTCCTGCTTTGTGTGTTGTGCTTTGGTATAATGGTGTGGTGCAGTGTTCGAACGATCCTTTACTGGGTTCAGTGCGACATTAAAATCTCCCCCCCAAATAACGTGAGTAGATCCAATTGCTAGAAGTTTCCCCCATAGGGTAGCGAAGAATTCAGGCACGTCAGTATTAGGGCCATAGCAACATGCTAACGTAACTGAATCTGTGCCCAAGCGTCCCCATATTAGTACGTATCTGCCTTGGGGGTCCGTCTGTGTGCCCATGAGTGCGAATGGGGTCCGTTTTTTTATGATGATCGCTGTGCCCCTTGCATATGTCGAATACGAGGAGAAGATTCTATGCTCAGCCCATTTGGTTGCAAATGTGTTGGGATGTTGGGGGTTCATGTGCGTTTCTTGTAGCATGGCTACCTGTATGTGGTGACGGTCGAGGTAGGCTAGAATTTGTCTACGTTTTCTTGGATCTCCTAAGCCCCTGACGTTCCACGACATAATCCCCACCTGTTGTGTTTGTATTGTTTCACCCATAGTCCCCATGGACCCCGTGATAGTTCCTGCGCCCGTGTGTGTCTGTCTTCAGTATATCGCTAGAATTTTCCGTTGCCTGTCCTGCGTGTTGATGTACATGCAAACCAACGTTTATAACAACCAACTCCCTGCCCACCCCCCCCCACTGAGGCATCCCAATCATGCCAAAGAATCCCTCCCCTCCCCCTCCCGTAATCCCATCTTCTATCTCCCCTGTGGGGGGTACGTTATATCCAAAAGGTTCTGCTTCTAATCGTGAGTCAATAGGGGGTTCTCCCGTTTGGGGGCCTTTCGTAGGTGGCACATCGGTATCCTCCCAGTCGCCTAGCTGTTCCTGGCAACCTCTACAGGGGCCGGTAGGTGTCCGGTGATAGGTCTCTGGTGACATCTGTTTTAAGCCGATGTGTAGGATCTTATCTTGGCTCTCTTTCTCTTGTGAGAGCCGTGTCTGATTAGTCGGAGATTGTACTTCTGGTCTGAGTATTGAGCCTCCTCGCCTCCCGCATACATGTCCTTTATTCTACTGTTCTCATTAGTTCTGGTGAGATCTCAACTACTGGTCTTCTGACGTGAACCTGTCTCCTTTTGTTTCCTCAATTGTTTTAGAAATTCTTCCACTTGTTGGGGTTTGTTATATATCGTTTGCCTTGATATGTTATCCGTAATCTTGCCGGGTAGAGGAGTGCGTAATCTATCTGCGCTTGTCTCAACTTTTGTTTTACTGGGAGAAAACGTCTCCTTTCTTCCTGTACAGTGGCTGTAAAGTCGGGATATAGGGTGAAGGGCACACCTTCATACTGTAGTTGTTTCTTCTCACGGGCTATACGTAGTGCAGCATCGCGGTCCCGAAAGTTGAGAAGCCGGGCTATGATGGGGCGCGGCGGAGCTCCTGGCGGGGGCCTCGGACCCAATGTACGATGCGCTCTTTCTACTATGAAGTGAGGGGACAAGGCCTCCGCACCCATCACCTCGAGTAGCATCTTCTCTATGTATAGTTCCATTTTGCCCGTGTTGGTACTCTCTGGAATCCCTAGGACTCGTATGTTGTTCCTCCTGCTTCTAGCTTCAATGTCCTCGTTCTTTGCTGCTATTATTTTCAGGAGTTTATCCATTTGCTCCATCGTGCTTTGCATGCGCGTTGTTGTGTCTTCAGTGTCGGAAATGCGTTGTTCCGCCTCTTTTAGACGCTCGTCATGTTTTTCCAGTTTATGAACAATATTGTCCATGCGGGTGTTCATTGCGTCTACTTTGTCCGCTATGGAAGCTAGGCCCTGACGCACCTCAAGCATGAGAGTTTTCATGTCGTCCCCCGATGAGGTATTGGCTTCAGTCATCATGGGTTCCGCTCCAGCCTCCGTCTCCGGTTGTTGAGACCTAGTGGTTTTCTTTGTTTCAAATTGTAGGCGCGGTTGTTTTGTGTCTGGCTTCCCCATCCCTGTCAGCCGTTTACTCTGTATGTTCTGTCTCGGGGGGGGGGGGCGCGGGCTATATGCTGTAGGGCTTGAGAGTGTTCTGTGAGAGGGCAGGCTTCTCAACATGCGTGGGCCATGTATTTCGGGTCCTTGGAGGCAGTTCAGTGCTTTCGTGCACCAATTCTACCGTTCATCCAATCAATTTTAGAGGCTTCTCCTATTTGATGGGGAATGGCAGCTGTTGTTTGCTCAGTCCTCTTAGTCGCCCTTCCTCCTCACACCCTCATCGTTCTTGTGTGCTTTGCGATGGCTGCACAATGGGGCTGTTTAGATTAGAAGAGTCTATTGTATTACCGAGCATTCGCCGGTGGGCCCTCTGTCCTTTACTCTTGACGCTTTGTTCCAGCTGCTCTCTGTGGGTCGTCTGGGCCAGCGCGCACCATGCCACAGGTTATGCCTGGGCTAACGTATCTCGCCCTTATTCCCCGCGTAAGGCGTCTCCCTGAACCAGGAGGGCCTTCGTACTTGCTGCTTCAGCCGGGCTGTGCACTCGTGTGGAGCAGTCGCTCGTCACTTAAGGCCCATTTCTTCCTGCTTGTATCTCCTGCCGGGCGGCCCTCTCCAGGTAATGAATAACTGAAGGCTCACTCCTATTTAACTCTGTTTTAGTTCACGGCGTGTCGGTTAGCCCAGTGCTACTACCGCTTCCCTTCTTCTGTTGCGCACCGCTCCGGTGCTCCTGGCAGTCGGGTGTCAATCGCGCGGTGGGCCTCTTCACCAGTCGCAGTTATGCAGCCGTTATCCTGCGCGGCCCTTGCTATGACGCCTTCAGGGGGTAGCGTCTTTCCCTGCCTTGCTGTATCGGGCACCACAGTGTCAGCGCACCGCCGCGCAATCAGGCCACTCACCGCTCATTCACGGAGCACCACCGCACCTCCAGTGTTCCACGAGCGCCAGCGGGTTCTTTCTGTCCGTGCCGGCCCCGAGGCCTGTAGTCCTCGTGGGGGACCTCGGCGCTCGCGTACCTTCCGGCGCCGCTGGGCGGGACCTCTCTCATCCAGTCCGTTCAACGCTGAGCCTCGCGGGTGGCAGTAAATGTCGAATTCCGGCACCGATTTCTTCCAAAGTTGGTCTGCAGGTGCTACAGCAGCTTAGCATCGGCTGGCTGAGGTCTGTGTTAAATTACGACCATTTAAACAGGATGTTTATGCAGGATAACGGCACCGGACAGTGGGAGCCTTACGAAGGTTCAGCCATTCCGCTCGTGCGCCACCTAGCGCCCCCGAAAATCACTTAAGTTGGGGCACAAAAGGTTATCACACCATGCGCAATTCACAAAGTCAGAAGAGTTATATGCAAGTGAAAATAGCTGACTCAGATAATAAAGGCCTTAGTCAAAGATGAGAAATTACCATTGAACGTTATGTGCATCAGAAGCAGGCTGTCTTAGAATCTGGCTGTATGAAATATGATGACATTTAGACCTTGTCATATGTTAAATGATCATCAAGATTAGGAAGGAAGAGAGCACAACTGAGCAGCATAATGGAGCTATAACAGTTAAGCCCTATTAAAGAGGCGAAAAATTAGTCCCCTATGAACCACTGTTTTTGCTACTGTTGTGATTTCTTCAGATTCTTTGGTGAAGTATTTGGTAGCCCATGTTATTAGTAACCTGTTAATGTGCAGTTGTGTGACTGCAAGAGCCTAGTATCACTAAGGCCTTCATATATTAGCTTAGATTTCTATATCTCTCTCCTTTTTTCATATTAGGACTGACATATCGCAAATGCTAATTTATTCAGAAGAGTGTATAGCTAAGCTAATTAGTGACCTATCCCTGTGGAACACTACCCAAACTCTTAATACCCAACAGCTTTCTTTAGTAAAGCTATACAATTGCAAAACAGGCATATCCCTACTATACTTAATGCCGCCCTTCAGAGATACAGGATCCAACGTGTGGTCAGTTTTTCTGAATCTTCTGATGACTGCAACATCTCTGGCTCACTTGAAGGTACCAGTTCTGGCATCCTAGTCAGCAGCCCAAAATACTTTTCAGTTTATTTGTTCCAGGGCTGGAGAGGAAAACGGAGGAGGTTGCGATATAGACAAGATTTTGCCCTAGAGGAACATAGAACAGAATGGAAATTTTACCCTTTGGGGCTGCATATTTCTTGAACATAACTGGCTTAACTATTCCAGTTCCTAATCTTTCAAAACACTCGTTCTACTTGTCAGAAATCTCACTTTTAAGCAAGGGCCTTTCTTTTCTCAGCACTGAGAAGTCTGATTTATTTAATATTCAAGTTGAACTTCTACAGGTTCTTTAGGAAAATACGCAGATTTGCATTCTTTTCCCAAAATCACACTTACATCTTTCTGGATGCTATCGAAATCAGTCCTGCATCTATTTTTACCACACCAAACCTATGGTACGACCGTATTGTCTTACATTTGAGAACCTGCTCTTGAAAGATTTTTGTCTGTAACACACACATTTTTACATCCCATATAATTTTAGTCTAGCAGAAAGGAAGGCCCTGATTGACCTTAAGAACGGTGACCTAATTATCATAAAAACCTTCTTATAAATAAGTTGTAATTGTAATTCCGGCAATTGATAAGTAGAATGGAGATCGATATAGTCCCTTGAGTTATACAAATCATTATCCACGTTTGAATCATCCCCCCCTCCTTTATATTCAAAATGATAATTTAGCTCTTACTCAGCAGGCTAAAACAGAAGGTTCTATAAATGAGCATGAATTTCTGTTTCTAAATAATAAGAATCTGAGAACGCCTATTCTGTACATTCTTCCCAAGCTTCTCAAAGATGCCTCTAATACTCTCCGGCTGTGTCGCTGAGCCTGAACCTCTGGGAAGCTATGTTGGTTTGAAACTTTGAACCTCTGACACAGGATACATTTCACTTTATCAACCTTTATTGAGGATCTAGAATTTGATCGTTTAAATTAGGTTGACATTGAGTCTCTATACTATTAATCCACAGGATTGTGGCAAAGCTGATGTAGAGCGTTTGCTTGACAGAAGACCCTCACGAGTCAAAGTCCCTACTGTGTGCACTGCTTCTTTACTCTGTAGTGCCTTCCAATTATGTATTCCTGGTTTGATGGATAATACAGTTTTCAGCGTAGAGGTACACCCATGGGAGTGGTTTTCGCTATTAACTTTGCCATTCTGTTAATGGATGCCCTGGAGTCATGTTGTCTTGCATGAATCTAATCCTTTAGAAAAAATACACGCATGTGGAAAAAATGCATAGATGATGCTTTTATGATTTAGTCTGGTAGCACTGATACACTTGTAAAGTTCGTTGTTTAGCTGAACAATTACCAACTGGATTTACACTTTACAAATAAAAGCCATATTGAAAGCATTAATTACCTGAACTTGACTATTAAAGCAAACCATAAACAATTATACTCAACCCTTTATAGGGAACCAACTGAAAATGCATTGCTTGAATACCACAGTCCTCATCCATGAGTCCTTAAGGACTGTCTTCTCTTAGTTCAGTGACTTAGCAGGAATTGCAGAATGAAAGATGCCTTAATAATTAAATCAAACTTCGAAGTGTCAGACTTGGAACAATGGAATATCCAGATAGATTTGAGAAACGCTGTCTGAAAAGTGCATGTAATCTTTGAGGAAGAACCTTCTTGTCTTCAAATTAAAAACAAAAAACCTTGTAAAGCTGACCTATGTTACAACCATCTGTCTTCTCTCCAATAGGGAGTTAAATACAGTCAAAAACATTGGAATATTCTTAAAACATGTTCTTGCTTCATTGTGGCCCAGTCTGCAGAACCCTATTGTACAGGCTTGCAGGATCAATTGCACTGACTGTTCGATCACGGACGGCTAGGGGCTTCCCTGATTAAGCCTTTTTTTAAGAGTGGTAACTGTATGTTGTGTAAAACAGGCAATACAAAGGTGTTCAGGGATTTAAACATAAATCACAGGCTCAAGCAGTTTCCACTTGCAACACCAACTAACATGATTTACTGCTTAAAATAGCTGTGTGAACTGGTGTACTTTGGCCAAACCACGCAGAAAAGCAAGGGACCGATCTGCCAGCACAGTAGTAGGAAAAGATGCAGAGTCACAAATGCTCCTTTGGTTGAACATTATATATCTGCTAACCACAATTCTGTATCAACCATGTTTTCTATTGCTCTATAGTGTTGGGCACACCCATACCATATGGTAAGAGCCTGGGTATTCTTTCCTACATGTGAGACTTTATGCATCCGCATTGGGTTAGATTCTAAAAATAATTTTAGGCTGATGTACACTCCGTGCAGTATCAATTTGTACTGTATCAATTTGAACTCCGCATTACTTGAGCGTTTTGGGGTGCTTCTTAATATTCACCCCTATTCTTTATCCCTGATTGATCTGTTCAAGCCCTCTGCCCATCCATCCCTCAGTGATTCCGGTAAGCATTTTGTCTGAGCAATGAGCGTTAGTTACAGTAATGTAACAGCTTTGTGCCTACCATTGGTACTGCCAATCACCCTTAATCCATGATGTGTTGGTGGCTAAGTGTGATCTGGTTTCCCATAGCTTCAGCTTCTGCTTTGCTGTAACGATGGATCAGTGGAGAAGAAAATTTGCTTCAGGGACGCCATACTGCCTGCAGTTGTATGAAATCAATGCATGTCCCGCCTTCCTATACATCTCCCTAAAGCCTCTGCAGTACACTCTTGTATATTACACTCCTACTTTCCAAATGTGGTGAAGTTAATAAATCAGTGGGAGTACTTGGACATGATTGATTTGCGTCTGCTTGTTCTTTGTAATGTACTCGCCAGCTATTTGTAACCCCCTTCATTAGAATTTTAGCACCATCATCTCTCCCCTTGGGTTTCAGTGATGTTCGCAAGAGTGACATGATCCTGGATGTGTTTGGGGCTTGCCCGAAAAGTAAGATTCTCCTCTCAATCTAGCAGCTTGCTGTAATTGAGCTACAAAATAGTATAGCTTGTAGTCTGGGACTGCAAATCCCCTTTCCGACACTGGTAATACTAATTTGGGCATGCGCTCTCTAGTTTCACAAATTAGATCTATAAGATTGTTTTAGATTTCTTTATTTTTTTGTGATGTCTTTATTTATTGTTTTTCTATTGACAAACAAAGCATAAACATCTGCCATAGCGATACAAGCAATCAAAACAAACCACATGCATAAGATGTGACATAGCATAACAGTAGAATATGGCACTTGGAGTACCATAACGAATCTTATTCAACTGAACACATCATAGTAGACGCTAAAGTATGATAAGAGAAAAGGTCGATCATGGGAGGGCGGGAAAGACAAAAGGGGGGAAAAGGAAAGGAGGTCCTCGGGGGCACCACAACCACTTATGGACCGTAATCTAGCCGGAGCCCAAATACCAAAAAGAAACAAATTAGGCACACTCTGCGACCGCAGAGCATAATCATGACAATGCATGGTTTCACCGGTCAACAGTATAAAAGGGATACTGTCCGAGGTATAAAGCTTAGTGAGTTTTAGATTTCTGTAAATAGCCTTTTGGGTATTATCAGTGGGAGGACTATGAAGGAAAATAATAGTCAGGGTAGCGCCACCATCTTGGCAGGAGCAATTCTCCTGCCACTGATAATGGTATGGTTTGCCAGAACCTCACTCTGCTCCTCATGGCAGCTATTGCCAGTGTTATATTTCCTTCTAATAGAGCTGATCATGTTCTGTAGTTATAGACTCTTGCGTATATTATGGTACAGTGGTATTTTATGTACATTTAACCTAATATTGCTCTAAATTGTTCCAGGGTTTTCATGGCTCGTACAAAGCACACCTGCTCCCACTTGAATATAATAACATATCTGCCTGCAGCAATATATTTCCCCAACCTAAGTTCCCCGGAGATATGGGGTATACCAGCTATCACAGGGCCCTTTTATTGTCTTCCTTGTATTATTGTGCTTGCCAATGCCTCCACGGCCATGACAGACTGGATGAGGGATAGTGGTCACACCTGTTGCACGCCCCTACTTATTAGGTAAGAGTTGGATATTAACCGTCCTGACCTCATCCTTGCAGTCTGTTGTGTGTGTATAGTAGCTTCGTCCATTCCCTAAATTCAGCTCCTAGGCATATCCTGTCCAAGGCCTGGTAAAAAAAAATTGCCAGTGGCGGGTGTCAAATGTTTTGTCAATAGCAAGTGTTAGTGCATCGGGATGGTGATGTCTATTATTCTTATTAACCTCTTATTATTAATTGCTTTGTCATCTTCCAGGATGAACCTGCTTTGATCTGGATGAATCAGCCCTTGTCCATGATCCAGCGCTATCAATAAAATTTCTTCTCCTTTTGATATTGATGTCCAGGTTGAAAAACATTCCTCTTCACAAATATACTCATGACGGTGGGGCCCATAACACCGTAATAAACAATCACTCTCACATATATTCCCTGGAACACATCCACCTTTACCTTAGGAGAAAAAGTTAATGTTTTGCTGGAAGGAGGCGGGATACCTTTTTAAATCAACATAATAATTCTTAAATCTCTCAGGTATTCCGCTCATTGGTCGATGGACCAACTAGTTGATGGTGATTAAGACCAGCTCAATCACTATAAACTCTTATTAAACATTTTATATTTATCATTGAGCTAAAGAACCACAGACTCGTAGATTTAATTATAATATAGTTTATCTAAATTTTATAAGCATGAATAAAATCAGTTTTATTAATCAGATCCATACATTTATTATCAATATTAGGAATACATTGAAATTGCAATGCATACCCTTTAGATGGAAAAATAAAGTCCATCACAGCAATTAATTTCAGATCTCAGCATAGAACTCCCAAAACTGACTGTCTGTTCTACAAAACAGGCCTCCTCGATGGACCACCCATATAGGTTTTCCGCCAATCCCTCTTGTTCCTTCTCAATCAGAATTATGAGCAAAAGATTAATCGTATTAAAATATAAAGGCCTATAGAAAAATAGCAGCGGCTTTTCCTGCGTCAGCGTCCAGTGCTCAATAAGAAAAATATAAAAACAGCGCTCCTCCTACTTAAGAGTAGGTCCTCTTATACCCTAATACTAGCTTACTAAACAGAAAAAAATTAAATTTTTGGGGGCGAGATTCACTCTAATTGGTCCATTTGGGGGATGTCACACATCTCATTATTCTTCTTCTTGTTCTAACCAGTTCTTTGGAATGTATATAACTTGATCCTTTCTCACGTTTAGGACATTACCAATCCAATCGACCGTCTCTATTTGTATCTTCTTTCTGATACTTTATTTTGAACAGTTCATTGTCCATTCTCGTATGCACTGCGACTTCTCACGCTCTTTCGCTAAGTCCCCCCCTTGGCACACGCACGGGTGATAAGGTCATCACAGCCTTGATCCCGCTTTCATCCCAGGATTTGAAAATAACCACGTGACGCTTTCATTTACAGCTTCTTTCTTTCGCTTGGAAGCCATCTTGCGCACGCGTACTTTAGCTTTTTTGCCTCAGCAGCCATTTCTACAGCACGGCCTAGCAGGCCTAAGAGAACTATCATAGAAATAAACAGAAAATAGTTAAGAATAAGGAAAATAAGCCTTTTCGTTTCTCTCCCTTCATTCTACGTACCCCAATTAGGTGTTACCTAGCAGAAGTAACATATAAAGCTATTCCTTACTTACCAATCACTTTATTTTGCCACCATACAATTTTCTACGAAGCACAAATCTTGCAATATTATTCTAATTAGTACGCAAATCATTATGTTAGCGTTATTCACATTAACAATTGTAAGTGGATTAGTTTGCACATGAAGTGGCATGTTACCAAAACATTTATGAAGAAAACATAGGTTGTTGGTTATTCACTGAAACAAACAATTTTATTAATTATTAATGTTAATATTAGGGGTTCAAATTTTTTTCGTTTACCTTGCTCCATCAACTCCCCCTTTGGTGATTTTTAATATCACCACAAAAACCCATGTCACACCAATTTGTCAGATAGCATATTTCTTGTTTTTTTTATTGTTTATTTTACAGCTGTATCTTTTTCATTCTGTCTTTTGTTTTCTTATACATTCTTTCTTTTAGTTCTTCCAGTTCTATTTCACCTATCTCTCTTTCTTTTCTTTATTTATCTTATTTTCTCTTTCTATCTTGTTTTGTCTTTTTCTTCTTTTGATACATATAATAACGAATCTCACAACTAATACTACTAGAATTATTATCGTTGCTGTTATCATAACTTTCCCTATAATAAAACTACTTATCTAAGAAAACCAATTTGATACTGAGGAAAAACTCTTACCAAGTCTCTCCCAGGCATTTTCAACCTCCAGTGGAACAAGTTCTTTGTGCAAATTTGTAATATTCTTTATATACCTTTGTATATTTTCACTTTTATCTGGAATGTAAGTGCAACAATGTTGAACTTTCAGCATTCCACAGACTCCACCCTCTTTTGCCAAAAGAATGTCAAGGGCAAGACGATTTTGCATCAACATAGCTCTCATGGCAACCATCTCGGTATTTACCATCAAGAACCCTCCAGCAGTATCTGTAGATAAACGATCTACTACTGTGGATAACTTCCGAATTTTAAATGCATTCAAAGATATTCCCACTGCTGGTATCATTGCTCCAAAAATATCACCTACTATTTCTGAAAAACTTTCCCTTTTTCTACGTGTGAATGTCTCACCCATTTCGTGTGTTCCCTTTTCTTTTCTATCGACATGAAAAATCTTTGGAAAGACCAGGCCTAAGTAGCACGAGCCATACCAATGGTCCGGCAACCTATAATAAGCTCTGTTTCCGCAAATATAATAGATCCCTGGAAATATTGGATCTTTTCCCCCTTTGAATCCCCAACCTCCTAAAATTTTATAGTTGTCTCGACAATTACTGGAACCTACAAAATAGTTATCATACCTTGTTCTATTTCTACTAATGCACAACCTTCCCTGTTGGGGCCAATCCAGAGTCATAGCTGCATTTGTCTTTTTCTTGTCATTATTTTCTTCCTCAAATGCCCAAAGAGGTGTTTTTGTCTCTTCTATCACTTTTCTTTGAAATTTTACTCTTCTGTTTTCAACCATTTCTAAAAACCTTTTCTTCCTTCCTTAACTCACAGGTAAGGTTGTGTTTAACTATATCATCTGATGTTAGAATTTTATTCTCTATGAAGAATTCTCCAAACGTTCTTGCCTCTTTTACCTTATTTAGTTCAGAAACTATAGGAATCTTTGCAAAAATCTCATCTATGTCAGTATAATAATATTCTAATCTCCCTGTTCTATAAAATAAACTAGCTAAAACACTACATGTTATTCCATACGTCAAAGGAAGGTGATGATAGGTCACACCTTCTGCAACAGACGCAGGCAATTGCATACAAACATAACAATCTCTCACATCCATTGTTTCTACGTACTCATACAATAATTTAGTGAAAACATTTTTTGAAAAATCTGTTATTGATTTGTCTTTATGTAACTCTGCACTACTTTTTAATATAGCTGTTTCCTGCATGTTGGCTCCTTTTTCCTTCTCTGTGTTATTCTTTAATATAGACGTTTCTTCTACAGCTAATCAAATTGGAATGGTGATTGCTAAAATAATCCATACGGTCATTAATAATCCTGTAGAAAAGAAGCACATCTCACACCATCTACGTAAGAACTCACATCTACATGTTCTATTTTTAGTATCTACCATCTTGTTCTATTACCTATATTTATAATATGTACAGAAAATGTGTCACCACACCTCAGAAATGACCTCTTAGCCACCCTACGCTCTCACTTTGTCTTGTTTGGTACTTTCTTTAGTTCTTTTCAGAACTCTTTCTTGTCAAATTCGGTGTTTTGTCCAGTCCGGTAGAAATTTCTTTCAAATTTCTTTAAACTTGTTGCACTTCACTTTCACCCATTTGGTTGTAGCTTGGTTCAGGGTTCTCGTGAGTGATTTCTTCTTCTTTGATATCAGTCAACGCAATGTATAGCCATTCAGGCGATTTATACTTCAGATTAGCTTTCTTTACTCTTTTTGTTTTCTGCAAGTGTTTTCCACCTTGTTTTTCTTGTTCCTTTTGACTTGTTATTTCATTTACTTGTTCTGCTTTCTTTCCATTCAAGTTTATGATCTTGTATCTCAATCTTTTAATTTCGTGGGGCCAATTATCTCCTTTTCTCGGCCTTTGGTTCACTTTCTTTTTCCTCTCTTTCTGCTCTCCAAGTTCTCTTCCTTGTTTCTAATTTCTGTTTTCTTTCTTCTCCACTTTCTTCTGATTCTGATTCAGACCTTTCTTTATTATCTCTTATCTTGAACTATATGATTTCACCTCTTTCCTCTAGTTCTGATCCTCCTTGTCTCTTTCCTTGATCGCCTACTTCTGTCCCTCCTCAAGGTTCTTCCGATTCTGTGTCGATCTCTCTATCTGTTTCTATATTTCCCTGTTCCTTTATTCGCCGATCTGTCCCTATTGCTCCTCGGGAATCTTCCGATTCTTCTATCTTTCTGTTTGAAACTATCCCTTCTTCATCTATTAAAATGATTTCTGAAGGATCTTTACCACAGTTTGTACTTAGTTGCTCACTATGGCTATCTCTTTGCTCAGTTTCCTCTTTTATGGTATCAAATTTCCAATCCTGTTTCAGATTTTCATCACAATCTGAGTGATCTGTATCAGAGGCTGAACTAGTGTCTGATATTTCCAGATGTCGACTTACAAGTCGATCTTCAGATTCTGGAACCTTTGCTATTTTATTCTCTTCTTCTACTGGTACTTGGGACTTCCAGATGTCGACTTACAGGTCGATCTTCAGGTTCTGGGGCCCTGTTCGTTCCTTCTTCTGCATCGGATGCTGAACTGGTATCATATATTTCCAGATGTCGACTTACAGGTCGAGCTTCAGGATCTGGAACTCTGATGGTGTGACTGGCATGTACCCAGTGTTTCACTCCTGCACATTTTACTGCAGTGGTTGTCACCAGGATCACTTGTCGTGGTTGGTCCCAGCGGGGAACCAAACAGTTTCTTCTTCTGTGGACTTTTATGCGGACCCAATCTCCGGGATTCAAGTCATGAGCTGGTTTTCTTTCGAGAGTGGTCGCATCCGGTCCAACCTGATGAAACACAGAACGTACCACATCAGCCAATCCTTTGCAATAAACCAATATGAGATCATCAGTTATAGTCAGCAGTTTGTTGACAGGTACATGTGCTTGCCTCATTGCTCGTCCCATGATTATTTTGTGGGGACTCAAACCTGTCTTTCTTTCAGGTATGCTTCTGATAGTCATTAAGACCAAGGGCAAGGCATCTGGCCATTTGAGTCCTGTGGCTTGACACATTTTCCCTAATCTGTTCTTTATCGTTCCATTCACTTGCTCTACTACTCCAGAAGCCTCTGGTCTGTATGCACAATGCAGTTTCTGTTTAATACCAAGTGCTTCACATATCAATTGAATTAACTCGTTCTGGAAATGTGTTCCTCTATCTGTTTCAATCGTTACTGGGAAACCGTACCTAGGAATGAATTCTCTCAGCATGAGTTTTGCCACTGTAATCCAATCATTCCTTCTAGTCGGGTAGGCTTCCACCCAACGAGAAAACAAACAGACGACTACAAGAACATATCTTAGCCTGTTGCTTGGGGGCATTTCGATAAAATCCATCTGCATTCTGGTGAAAGGACCTCCCTCTCGTCCTATTGTTCCTAGACTCACTACTGTTTTCCTTCCTGGATTTATCTGTTGACAGATAAGGCATCTTTGACAAAGACTCTCAGCTATGGCTCTGAATTTTGGGTTATACCAGGTTTGTCTAAAAAGTCTGATCATTGCATCTCTTCCAATATGAGCTTGTCCATGGTACATCCGTGCCATGTCAGCAATCGTGCTATCAGGCATAACTGGTCTTTCGTCTCTATAAACCCAAACATCATTTTCCTCCCTTTTCTTGCATCCTGCTTTGATCCAGCTATCTTTTTCTTCATCATCTGCTGCTTCCTGCAATTGTCTCACCTCGTCCCATGTCTCGACAGGGTTAGTAAAAAGCAAAGGACATGAAATATGCTCTCTTTCTCTGCTTCGGTTCAATGAGACTACATTCTTGGCACAGTACTGAGCTATTTCATCGGCAAATTTGTTGCCCACAGTTATGTAGTCTTCCCCATTTTTGTGTGCATTGCACTTTACTACTGCAATCTGTTTAGGCAGCTGTATCGCCTCAAGCAACTTTTTCACAAACTCACCATTTCTGATTGGAGTTCCTGCAGACGACAAGAAACCTCTCTGAGACCAGATCTGCCCGAAATCATGAACCACTCCGAAGCCATATTGGCTATCCGTGATTACTGTGATTCGAACATTCTTTCCCAATTTGCATGCCTGAATTAGAGCAACTAGCTCAGCCACTTGGGCAGAACGTATCCCTCTCAAACAAGATGCTTCCATTATAGCAGCTACTGTGCATACTGCATACGCCGCACTCAAAACTCCTTCACTCGTTCTCAAACATGAGCCATCCACAAACAATACATAATCTGATTCTTTTAAAGGCTCGTCTCTGATGTCAGGACGCGGTTTTGTACAATACTCTAGTACATTTAAGCAATCGTGATCAACTTCATCCATATCTATCACACTCTCTTATCTGGCAATGATGTTGAAGGATTTACATTAGTGCATCTGTCAATGGTTACATTGTCTGCACTCAAAATCACTTTTTCATATCTAGTCAGCCGACTATGTGTCATGTATTGAGTTTTGGTTCTTGTCAAAAGAATTTCTACAGAATGAGGAACATATACTCTCAATGGATATCCCATCACAATGCCTTCACTCTGCTCCAGACTCACACAAGTAGCAGCAACTGCTTTCAAACATCCAGGCAACGCTTTTGCTACCGGGTCTAAAATAGCTGAAAAATATGCAATAGGTCTTTTCATGTTTCCATGTCTCTGCACTAAGACTGAAAGCGCACACCCATCTCTCTCACTACAATACAGCTCAAAATCTTTTTCATAATCAGGCATTCCCAGTGCCGGGGCTTCACACCATTCCGTTTTTAATTCTCTGAACGCTTTCATTTCCTCACCATTTAATTCAAAAGGATCTTTAATATCCTTTTTTGTCAAACGCTGCAAAGGTTTGGCAATTAATGAAAATCCACTTATCCATTGTCGGCAATATCCAACCATTCCCAGAAACATTCTTACCTCTCTTTGTGTCATTGGAGCTCTCATTCCTTGAATTATTTTTATTCTCTCAGTTGTTACTTTTCGCACTCCCTTTTCAATCTTATGACCTAAATATTGGACTTCCTGTTGACAAAACTGTAATTTTGATGGTGATACTTTATGTCCTCTTTTTGCTAAATGGTTCAGCAAAGCAATTGTGTCAACAACACATGCTTCCTTGATTTTTGATGCCACCAATAGGTCATCAATGTACTGAACCATCACAGATTTTTCAGGCATTTTTAAATCTTCCAGTGATTTCTCTAGAATCTGATTAAAGATTGAGGGGCTTTCCGTGTACCCCTGAGGAATTTGGCACCATGCCAAAATACGCTCTCCAAACCTGAACGCAAATAATGGCTGGCTATCTGAATGTAATGGGATAGAGAAAAATGCATGGCATAAATCAATGACGGTATACCATTCGGCTTCACGTGGAATTTGATATAGAATTACAGCAGGGTTTGGTACAATCGGACAACAAGGAACAACGATTTTATTTATCTTTCTCAAATCTTGTACTATTCTATATGTTCCGTTTGGCTTTTTCAGTCCCATTATAGGCGAATTACACGGACTGCTCATTATTTCTTTCAGAATTCCTTGTTCAATCATTTTGTTTATTACAGGTGTTATACCTTCAATTATTTCTGGCGTTAATTTATACTGTGGAGTATATGGGTAATTTGTTTCTTCTTTAACAGAAATTTTAACAGGGTCTACTCCTTTCATTAACCCTATATCTTCACCCGTAAAATCCCACACTTCCTGTTTTACTGTTTCTTTCAGTTCAATTGGGATTTTCTCTACATCAAACACAGGAAATAAATCATTCACTTCTGACTCTAAATTCACCATTGTCATTTTATACAGTACATCTTCATCGGGGGTGTGAAATGCAATCCCATCTGGAGTACAATAGATGGTGCAATTCATTTTGCAAAGTAGATCGCGTCCTAATAGGTTCACAGGACTGCAATCACATACCACAAATCGGTGCATTTCTCTGAATGGTCCAATCTTTACCTCGACTAATTTGGTAAGAGGCGTTTTAATTTGCTGATTTGAGACACCAACAACTTGGATATGTTCACCTGAGAGAGGAAGGTTTGGAATTTCCACTGATCTAACAGTAGAACGGGTAGCTCCAGTGTCCACAAGGAATGTTACATTTGCACCATTCACTTCTCCATCCACAAATGGACCTGCTTGATCTACCTCTAGAGTTGCGCCAAGCACGCACTCTTCCTCCTCTCCTAGGCACCGTCATAAACTTTCATCCGATTCATTCGCTTCCTGTCGTAACCAGTATTGAGATATTGCAGCTGCGCGCGGCAATTGTGTTACCTGCTCTCCTCCGTAGAATCCTGTTTCTGCACTGTATCTTTGTTGATTTGCACTCTTGGGAAGTGATGGTTGAGGCACCTGACTCTGCTGAGTAACTACCTGCGGTTGTTGCAGCTGTTGGTAACTCACCTCACTCTGCACCTGTGGATTTAATGATTGATTTTCTGCATTAGCTTTTGGAGGAAATTTACACTCGTTTCTCTAATGCCCTAGCTTTCGCAGTTGTGGCATGGCCACTTTTTCTTTCCCTCTTCTATACTCATTTGGCCTTTTCCTTTACCTATATTCGGTTTGGATTTAGTTTGTCCTGCCTCAGTAATCTCATTATTCAGTTGAGCTTCTTGTTTTTCTGCAACCTTCACTTGTGCCCACATTGCTTTCTCTTTTAATTTACGCTGTCTACACTCGATATCATCACTACAATATTTAGCATACCTCAACACTTCATCTACTGTGCTGTTTTGCCAGCAGATCATATGCTGTTTGATCATTTCACTTATCTCTGGTTTTAATCCATAAACAAATCTATATACAAAATGACTCGTCCTTCTCATTTAATGTCTCATAACCACTATACTGTTTAAAAACGAGAAGTAGCCTTTCATTTTTTATTTAAATCTGTTTTTATTGTTTTGCAAAGTATACATCTTGAAGACAGGCAACATTTATCATGTAACAATAACCATACCCTGGAGCATTTGACAAAAGTAAATGAGCGTGATCATGGATCAGTGATAATCTGTTATACATATCAAGAACATCATTAGTGTAGGAACTAGTGGAACCTAGACAGAATAAGTGACAACCGGTATTGGTGGTATGGTATCGTGGCATGGTGTACAGAGTCTACGCAGAAGTCACAGGATACATGTCTACACAGATGTTAAAACTAAAACATTAAAAGGGGAGGCGAAAATTCGATAAATCCCCATTAACCGATAACAGCAGCATAGTCCGACTTTAGGATGTTCATTCCACTCCGTGTTCCCGTTGTTCCCACCCCCCCCAGCCCCCCGGCGTCCCATGGACAGACCCCCCCAGGCATAGAACCCAACACTGCACTCCTTGAGCGCCAGATGGTACCTAGGTGTCTGCATGGCGATGCACCTGCTCTTTGGCGGTTTAACCATCACTCCCCCTTAGGATGCCTCCACTATGTTCAGGACGCCCCTCTGTGTTGTCTCCCCCAGACTGCGTCAGAGACTGTAGTAGACCTTCCCAGCATGACGCCATAGGCGTCCTCCGGAGTCCCAACGTTTCTTCCCTCAGTATAGCTATTCCCTCTGCCTTAGCCCACGCCAGGAGCGAACACTTCCATGCCCGCGTGTGTGGCGGGTCCGGCGCCTTCCACCGTTTAGTAAGTAGTCGTTTGGCCACCACCATTCCCAAGTCGAGAAAGCGGGAGGAGACTTTTGTGGGCGGCGTTCTGCGAAAGAGGTGCAGCAGGTAGACAGGCCATTCAAAGGGTATGATGCGGCCCGTGCACACTGCGCAGCGCCTCGTGAACCGCCGCCCAGTAGGGGTGGAGCTTGTGGCAGCTCCACAGCATGTGTATTAACCCAGCTCCTAACTCCGCGCAACGGGGGCAGACCGTGTCTGTGCAGTGAAAATACCTATTGATCGCTTCGGGCGTGAGGTATGCCCTGTGGAGTATAAACAGCTGTATTTGACGAAACCTCATATTGCGGGGGATACGTGTTGGACTTTGTAATATCTTAACCCATTCTTTATCCTCCAGTGGCCGCGCCAAATCCACCTCCCATTTGCGGCGTAGTGGTTCCAAACTTGCCGCCGCGTGCGTACGTAGGGATGCCGCAAACCACCGAATCAAGTGCCTACCTTGCCCCATAACATGAAGGTACTGTATGGTATGGTGTTGGCTGGGCTCTTCCTTCATGTCTCCCCATCTAGATGTCAACGATGCAATCAGTGAACGGTGACGAAGGAATTGCCCGGGGGGCAGTCCCGTCTCTTCAACTAGGGATTCATACGTCATGAGAATGCCGTCTCGATATAAGTCTCCTAGGGTCTGTATGTCCGCTTCGTGCCACTCTGCGAGCGCAGTAGATGTGAGCGTGCCCGTTCCGCTGGGGGAGCCCTCTAGTGGTATGGCCGGAGCGTAGGGGATCGTATTTCTAGTAATGTATAGACTGCGGCGGTAACATTTATAAGCCACCACCATGAGGAGCGGTATTTGCGTACGAGTTTTTGCGGCGGGATGAAAGAGTTTAGTGATTTCAACCAGAGAGCGGGTAGGTGTTGTGGATGCGGTGTCGTCACGGCCTCTGTCGGCTAGCCAGCGGGCTATCCATTGTAATTGCGCTGCCAAGTAGTAATGCTCGAAGCACGGCGCAGCCAGGCCTCCCTGGTCGGTGGGCAAGTACAACTTGGGCAACGCTACCCTATGACATGAGTTGCCCCAGAGGAAGTCCCGAAGTGACTGAGTGAGTGCGGTGAAGAAGGCCGCCGGGATGTAAACCGGCAGGTTGGCAAAGTAGTATAGGAGGCGAGGAAGATCACCATCTTAGATAATGCTACCCTGCCCGTGACTGTCAGTGGGAGCGTGCTCCAGAATCGCATTTGGGACTTAATTGCTGTTACGGCACGGCCCAGATTACCCTCAATGAGATCTGCCGGTTGGCGATATATCTGAATTCCTAGGTAGCGGAAAGTGTCTACTTTCCACTGCACCTGTATACCATCCAGGATATATCCCGGGTCCTGGGTGTCACTACTGAACGCATATAGACAGGACTTGCTGGCATTTACCCTGAGGCCCGAAAGTGCGGCGAAGTCGCGCAACAGAGAAGTAGCCTTTCATAATAGGCATGTACAGATTCTTTACTCTCCTGTGTAGTTCTATCGATTTTTACCCAATCCGTCTCCTTGGGTGGAATTTTATTTTTCAAAAAGGTAATAACCTGATCGTATTTTCTCATGACTTAAAGTCCTGGCGCTCCTGTTTTTGCGTCTCTCGGGTATTCTACAGTTGGCCAATCAATGGTAATCTTACATTCTGTCCATAAATCAGCTGGTACTACAATGTCAAATAATCCGTCCAAATCTACCCACAACACTTTCGAAACTTTAACAAACCTTTCCACTTGTCTATACCATTCTACTGGTTTTTCTCTTAATTTTGGGAAGTCATTTGTAAATGACAATATATCTTGTCTGGACCAGGGGACATGCACATAACTACTTCCTGGAGTTTCTCTCATCGGGTACTCCCTTACAATTGGTTCTTTGTCTGTCACCGCAAAAGCCAAAGACGCTTTATCGGTCGTTTTCTCATTCCTTTTAGTCCACCTGCTTCTCCATCTGTCCACATCACCCCATTTTCTCAATAAAACAATTAATTCTTTTATCTGGGTCAACCGTCCTGAAGTGTTTAGATTTTCTATATCTTTCTCACAAAAATCTACCCTATATGGCTTCTGCAAACTTCTCACCTTTACAAATTCTACTCCTAGTTCATTCGCTGTCTCTTCTAATTTGTCATGCAAATTTCTTGCTCTCCATGTAATGCTCTTACATAAGAACATTATCTCATCGTCCTGGTATGTTTTCAATTTTTCTGTACCAATAGTCCCTAAAATTAACTCTTCCATATCTATTTTTAACCTAATTACATCTAGTGGTTTTGGTCTGTCTCTTTCTTTTGCAGGGCTTTCATCCATTCATTTAATTCGTCTGGAGTTGGACCTACAGGTGTACTATTTAATTCTACCCAATTTCTACTCCTCTCTGGTGTTTCTGACGCAGATTCAGTTCCCATAGGAATCCTCCTAAACTCACTCTCATTTACTGTCAAATTAGTAGGTGGGCTTGGTCTATATGAGCTGACCAAATTTCTTGCACCTTCTTTTTCTAGTTCCATCCCTTCTTTTCTTCTTTGCAAATTCGAATTCATTGGAATGACTAAAGAATGTTCATCTATTTTCTGATTCTCAAAAACTGGTATTACTGGACCTATTGTTACTGGTACAGTTACGGCCTCCATATTCATGGTTAACTCTCTTATTTTCTCAGTCAACTCTCTTGTGGTTTTTGCTAATTCGGTTGTATTGTCACCTTCATCCTTTTCGCTTTGTGAGGTTTTCAACTGTTCTTTTGACCTATTTATTTCGTATCTTCGTTCTGGACTTTTATTCCTCCCAGTTTCCATTGGCGGTGCATTAGGTGTCACAACCGCAGAATTCTGTTGGTATGGAGGTGGGTTTCGGTTTAAAATATCTTCCAGCAATTCATCCTCTGTCTCGCTACCACCATACCCGTACCTTTCAGTAACTAAATGTTTCTTTTTCTCTGTACATTTTCTCCTTGCTTCCTCTTCAACCGTAAAAGCCGGAAACAAACCTCCTGTCATATTAGCATATCTCCAACGCTTTATTCTGTCCTCATGATTCACTCCCCACAACCTTCCAGGAACGAAATCATGATTCTTTACTCCTCTGAATCTTTCTCGTTCATACATCTCATCCTCCCTTTCACTCAACGCTTCAAACTGTGTCGGTCTAGGTTTAGGTTCAAGCTTCGTCATTTTCTCTCTCAAATTCCAAAGTACAGCTACGCTGAATGAACCATTCTCGGGAAAAGCTAATACTCCATCATTTTGAGTATATTTAGTCCAATTTTCTAACCATATGCAGGTATGATATCCGTATTTCAGCATCATATGCGAAGCTGGTGATTTCGGCTGAGGAATTACTTGTCCCTCTCTAGTCACTACCTTTTTGTCTTTCTTAAAAAAGTTCTTAATTTTCGCCATCCACGACGTTTTCTCTCTACCATACTCATAATAAGCCATTATTTCACGATTTCTTTCCTTTTTCAAAATTCGCAACTCAACACTGTTCTCTATGCGTTATTCGGACCTATCACAGCGCGTCTCACACCAACGCTCCAATCCGAAGCTTCTACGTCACAACTTATTCAATTTATCACAGCGCGTCTCACACCAACGCTCCAATCAGGGCGTTTTCAATATAACCAGTGCACTGACCAATTCCAGCGTGGCTCTTTGTCGACGTCAGTTCTGCTCCTGACCCCTCCTTTACAAATTTTATCGGCAATTGTTTTCAACTATTCTCGGTTAGTTACGACATTAAAAACACATTTCCATTGTCTGATTTCGCTAACAAAAGTGACAGCTTTACTCTATTTCACAAGAATACAGTTTTGTTCGATAAGTGTAGCACTTCCCTCTACCTTACCCTTCTTTCAAGCAAGAGGTAAACCCGTTTCTCTGGGGATAAAACACATGTGGAGACTACACTGCTCCTGAGAATTAAGGCCAGAGTTTCACAAGAAAACCGGTTGCTATTTCACTCGCACACCTTTTATACGGAAATTGTCCCTATCATAACACAACCTGTGTTATTACCAATATGAACTCAGACAATGCACTATTCCATGTGACTTCTCTTTCCACACGTGTCCACTTCCTACTTCCCGGAAGCTTCAAAAACTTCGACTTACATATAACGTAATACAGTTCAACATATAGTGTTATACATAAAATAACCAATAATCAATAATCACCAAACTAATCTATAGTAACCATAACTCTGCTACCAAGAAATCTGATCCAGCGCTATCAATAAAATTTCTTCTCCTTTTGATATTGATGTCCAGGTTGAAAAACATTCCTCTTCACAACTATACTCATATGACGGTGGGGCCCATAACACCGTAATAAACAATCACTCTCACATATATTCCCTGGAACACATCCACCTTTACCTTAGGAGAAAAAGTTAATGTTTTGCTGGAAGGAGACGGGATACCTTTTTAAATCAACATAATAATTCTTAAATCTCTCAGGTATTCCGCTCATTGGTCGATGGACCAACTAGTAGGAATCAGTTGCTGGTGATTAAGACCAGCTCAATCACTATAAACTCTTATTAAACATTTTATATTTATCATTGAGCTAAAGAACCACAGACTCGTAGATTTAATTATAATATAGTTTATCTAAATTTTATAAGCATGAATAAAATCAGTTTTATTAATCAGATCCATACATTTATTAATATTAGAAATAAATTGAAATTGCAATGCATACCCTTTAGATGGAAAAATAAAGTCTGTCACAGCAATTAATTTCAGATCTCAGCATAGAACTCCCAAAACTGACTGTCTGTTCTACAAAACAGGCCTCCTCGATGGACCACCCATATAGGTTTTCCGCCAATCCCTCTTGTTCCTTCTCAATCAGAATTATGAGCAAAAGATTAATCGTATTAAAATATAAAGGCCTATAGAAAAATAGCAGCGGCTTTTCCTGCGTCAGCGTCCAGTGCTCAATAAGAAAAATATAAAAACAGCGCTCCTCCTACTTAAGAGTAGGTCCTCTTATACCCTAATACTAGCTTACTTAACAGAAAAAAATTACATTTTTGGGGGCGAGATTCACTCTAATTGGTCCATTTGGGGGATGTCACACATCTCATTATTCTTCTTCTTGTTCTAACCAGTTCTTTGGAATGTATATAACTTGATCCTTTCTCACGTTTAGGACATTACCAATCCAATCGACCGTCTCTATTTGTATCTTCTTTCTGATACCTTATTTTGAACAGTTCATTGTCCATTCTCATATGCACTGCGACTTCTCACTCTCTTTCGCTAAGTCCCCCCCTTGGCACACGCACGGGTGATAAGGTCATCACAGCCTTGATCCCGCTTTCATCCCAGGCTTTGAAAATAACCACGTGACGCTTTCATTTACAGCTTCTTTCTTTCGCTTGGAAGCCATCTTGTGCACGCGTACTTTAGCTTTTTCGCCTCAGCAGCCATTTCTACAGCACGGCCTAGCAGGCCTAAGCGAACTATCATAGAAATAAACAGAAAATAGTTAAGAATAAGGAAAATAAGCCTTTTCGTTTCCCTCCCTTCATTCTACGTACCCCAATTAGGTGTTACCTAGCAGAAGCAACATATAAAGCTATTCCTTACTTACCAATCACTTTATTTTGCCACCATACAATTTTCTACGAAGCACAAATCTTGCAATATTATTCTAATTAGTACGCAAATCATTATGTTAGCGTTATTCACATTAACAATTGTAAGTGGATTAGTTTGCACATGAAGTGGCATGTTACCAAAACATTTATGAAGAAAACATACGTTGTTGGTTATTCACTGAAACGAACAATTTTATTAATTATTAATGTTAATATTAGGGGTTCAAATTTTTTTTCGTTTACCTTGCTCCATCATCCACTACCACTCCCCAACCCACCCCTGTGACACGGTTACATCTTTCACTGCTACAGCTTCCCTCATTGTGATCACTCTAGAAACTTTATACATAGACGTTAAAACTAGACCCCAACAACCCCCTCACTGGACTGCATGTTTGGCATCCATTGTCCAAACATCTGTCGTCGCTGCCTGTTGCCAGAGCTCAGTAGAACAGCACGATTAAGAGGGGGGAGTGGGAGAGGGGGTCAGTTACAAAAAGAAAACTGATGAGTGCATGACATGTGGCCTGTGTTGACTTTCTATTTTTCTCAGTTTGCATTCCAATATCTGCTGGGCTTTCCATGGCGATCATAGTTCGTCTGCTGCCCTTAGAGTTATTTTGGACAATTTTATACTGTCCTCTATGCCACTCAATGAGTTTGTGTGGATGCTTGCCTCTTCTGGTGATGATTCCTTGTTTGTGATTGAGCAAGAGTCATCTTTGAGAGTGGTTGCTGCTGCCACTGTCCTACTCAAAAAGAACAATTGATTAACAGAATGCAGAACAATGTCATACAGTCACCCCAGTACAGAGATCTGGGCCTAAACCCATCGTTTTTCTGCTCCCCATGCCATTCCAGTTTGAACCCTGCCATATGCAAATCAGTCTTGACCCTGTGCCCAATGGGAACACTCCAGCCCAAACTGCGAGGCCAGGTCCTCCCTGGATTAGAAACAAGCATCGTAGGACCAGTTTTGGGGTTTCATCTCTCATCAGCCAAGCTAGCTTGACTCCAGTGGCTAGGAGAGCACGGGACCTACGGCTGGGCATACCCGTCCCACTCGTGGTGACAAATGCAAAAAGAACAATTGATGGAACAGAATGCAGAACAATGTCATACAGTCATCCCAGTACAGACATCTGGGCCTAAATCCATCGTTTTTTTGCTCCCCATGCCATTCCAGTTTGAACCCTGCCATATGCAAATCAGTCTTGACCCTGCTCCCTAATGGAACAGTCCAGCCCAAACTGCGCGGCCAGGTCCTCCCTGGACTGGAAACAAGCATCGTAGGACCGGTTTCGGGGTTTCACCCCTCATCAGCCAAGCTAGCTTGACTCCAGTGGCAGGGAGAGCACGGGACCCTTGTCTCCAGCTTCCCCATTCATCATGTTACACTGTGGGGGCTGCTGTGTATATTTGTGCATTTCTAGTTTCCAAATGTTGATCATATTTTTTGTACCAGCCTAAACATACGACCTCAACAGCAAAAATTTGCCTAAGCTTTTATTTTAACTCGCTCAACTTCTTTGGCTTGGACTCACTTCAGAGAATTTCATGTCCCAAACATGTTACAGAACCAATACTAATTTTGCTTCTTTATATCTGCTGATCAGATGTTTCTATTGCAATCGCAACACCTATCTCCAAACTCCACTTTTGTGCTTCCAGGTACAAGAAAGTGTTGTGGAAGCACGTGAATCTATCTACCTACTCATGCTATGCAGACTCACTTAGAATGTAAACCTTGGGTCGAAAGAACTTGGCACCCATGCTGGAATACAAATTTCATTAATTTGCCACCAAGTCTTCAAGGCCAGCAGAGAATGAATGCTAGGACATAAAGTATTGGTGGAAATGGCCGTAATGCATCACGAAGAGAAGTATATGTCTGGTACATTGAGAAGGGAGAGGTACAAATGTCAGCCTCTTCAAAAGTAGAACTGTTTTCTGTGGGTGAAGACATTGACAGTGGAGGGGTGGGTAATGAGCTTTCTGCTATGAAGTTTAGGGAATGGGCCGGATAAAGCTCTCCATACTGATGAACGCAGCTGGAGACATTGGTTTCGGAAATGTGTGTTTTATTCTTGTGATTGTCAGCCACTGTAGTTTACAGGGAAGGACATAGTCCTGGATGATAACGGGTAAAGGGATGGCTATTCCATAGCGCACAAGTAAAGGGCACAGGAGAGGATGAGCATAGGGTGAAGGGATGAGGCCAAAAGAACTCTCCCTTTGTTTTCTACTGTAGCCAGTACAAAAGAAGCTGTTTGCCGACTGTGCTCAAGGCAGTGTCTTGACACATTCTGAAAACATGTACTGTATGGAAATATGCCTTCCTCGTGAGATAATTGGCTCCTCTTACTTTTTTAAATTAATTTTTTCATTTGGTTGGAGGCAGGGGGGGAAGGAGAGGTCCAAACGCTAACCTGGAAAATACTCATGGGCGCGTCTCAAATATGCCCCTTCTCTTCAGAGACTACTTACAAAGGGTTCCATGTGCATGGCCTAATCGTGAAAGCTGTTAGACCTATAATACAAGGGGATCCTTGTGTGAGTCTCTTTCAAGCGCATAAATGAATTTGGCTTCAACCAAGTTTGATTTCCTCAAATAACGTTTTCTGTATTCTTGATTGTCTGCCAATGGGATCTTTGACTGACCTAGCGATTTGTCACTCACCAGAGTTGCTACACTGCATCTTGTAATTATAAAGCTGCGTAGCCTGGCGGACATTCAACCTGCAAGATATGCTGCTGTTACATAAAATGAATGAACAACACCCAACTGTAAATCCTGTTGATGCAAATCGTAGGATTCATTTGTGAAGCGACGTAAGGGCTCAATGATATTTTGGTCATTGTGACTGTACATATATCATTGTGTTCGGTGTGAGTATGGCCTTCCTCCTCCTCAGCAATGGCATATGACATTATTTTGTGTGGTTAGTGTACTGATTCCATGCACACACATTGGCAGGTCAAACCTGCTGATGTCTATTGGGACAGTATGCCTGGGAAATCAGGGGATCAAACTTTAGTGATCAGGCCGAGGACGATCCTACAGAAAAGTACTCTGATTTCCAGAGTATGCTTCAGGGCAAGTTGCGGGTCTAAAGAGATCCATTTCCTTCGGGGCTGTCTAAACCAATTTTGCTAGCAAGATAGTTGAAAAGCCCTCACATCTCATACACTATGAACTTCAAACTGCCTTTCATGTAACCAAGGGAACAAGAAATATATAACTGTTGCTATAGCTACAGGTTAACCATGTACATGCGAGGGATTTTAAGCATCTGTTGCTATCTTCGCCTTGGCGGATGATGCCTACCTCGCCTTTATGTCTTAAGCAGTTGTAGTTACCCAAAAGGCCATGTGCTAGGCAGCTAGTTATTTGATGATTTTGTTGCCCCACTTGACAGTTTACGGCTGTCCACCCATCCTTTCGCCTCTATTCACAGGTCGGTATGCATCAACATGGCTGCACGTCAGACTCCTGGGTACAGACAATAAGTAATTTTGGTGGATCATAAACACACAGTTAATGTTTAATAATCGTGATCGGACTTATGCTTTCTGTTCTGCTCTTCTTGGGTAACCTTCTATGATAACTCAAATAGATATTCTTTTGACACTAACGCAAAATTAAGATTCCACAATATTAATCATTAATGCTCGAACTAGAAAAAATTCTGGTTCATTTGTAAACTGGCTAGTAAAATTATGTGGAAAATCTCAACTTTCTCCTGAAAGGACACCTTTGCAAAACGATACACTTTTGAGTTCTATCCAAACCCCTTCTCTCGACCAGTCTATTAATTGTCATGCAGCTCACTGCCCTAGTTTGAGAGCAAAGTAACCATTACTGGGGTAGTATAGTACTCAAGAGGTAGCCCAGTAAACTGGGGTGGCATGGTGAGCAAAAGAATGATGGATTTAACCCAGATCTCTTGACTGGGGGTGAATGTTTTGATTTGTTCTGCATTCCGTCCATCAAATGTGTGTCTTTTGCTTTCTCGCCCTAAGTGTGCCGGGTATGCCCAGACGTGGGTCCCGGGCTCACTATGCCACTTGATTCAAGCTATCCTTGCTGATGAGGGGTGAAACCCCTAAACCGGTCCTAGGATGCTTGTTTCCAGTCCAGGGAGTACCTGGCTTGGCAGTTCGGGCTGGACTGTTCCCATGAGGCACAGGGTCAAGACTGATTTGTATATGGCCAGGTCTAAACTGAGGTGACCTGGTGAGCAAAAGAATGATGGATTTAACCCAAATCTCTTGACTGGGGGTGAATGTTTTGATTTGTTCTGCATTCCGTCCATCAAATGTGTGTCTTTTGCAGTAATATAGCACAGCGTAACATGCAGAGCTGAGGCAACATAGCCGTTTGCCAACCTTTCAAATTAAACATAGCCACATATTTAACTGGTTGCCAATTTACAGTGTTTTTTAAATGACTGAGCGTTTTGCACCTCATCTTCATCCACACTTATTTTTTTACTTTTTAACTATTTTTACTTCTTTGATATTTTATTTTGTATATCATTTATATGTGCTTTTTAAACTTCTCTATCTCTTTTGTTATAAGCCAATGCATGCAAAATGTGTCATTTAGGCGCTTAGCACATCTGTTTGTAAATAAACTGTTACTTGATTTTGAGTTCTCAACATTTTGTTTCTTCATTTATGCCGGATGAAGATGGAAAAAGAATGGAAATCTTCTGGTTAATAGAATTAAAATTGATTGCAGTTTATCTTTTTTTAATATATAATCAATGTTATTTTAATGCATACAATACAGCCACATACGAGCATGATAAAGTACTTTTCAACCCATTGCCTGGGTTGTGTTATTCGTATCATCTCAGCCACAACACTAAGAATCCCATATGCATCTCCATCTGACCATACTAGCAGTTTAAGGTCACTTATCCTATCCCGCTTGACCCAACCATTTGCCCCACACCCTGTCGTACTTCTGTGGGCAGCCTCGTGCTATAAACACCGGTTTCTCTTGAATCGCACACCAGTCCAACCCTCTAAGCCACGGTGACACTGTTTCCATTTGGTAGCTATGTCTCTTTTCGCTACCATGAGGGCGGTGCCCAGGAATGCTTTATCTGCTCATGATCCTCCCACGCTCTCTAGAACCCCCATGAGAAACGCCACAGACGTGCAAGGAATCTCTCAGCCCAGCACCTCAGTAAATTATGCAGCTATAGTGGTCCAGTATCTGTCTATTGCTGGGCATGTCCAAACAAACAAAGGGACACTGTTCCTAAGGCGGGGTGCAACAATCACCCGAACGCCTTTAAAGAAAAAGAAGAAAAAAGAGACCTAAGTGGAACGGACCCACCAATAATGGGGAAGAACAAGTCTTGCCTCCTGTTGCCCTCACACACCCCGAGAGGTGTCATGCTTCATCATCGGGCATTTGCTCCTCGTCGGGCCGGCGCTGCAATGCCCCACGGGTCCCCCGAAGGGTCACTTTATCGGAGATCTTTTAATATACTGCCGGATGGTGCATGGGGGTGTGTGGGGTGTGGGTCCTACGTGAGGGTAAAACGGTGCGTGCATAGTGATTAAAACTGACAAAGGGTTGCCAAAACAGAGTATTAAGCATAGCGGCACCCTTTACAGAATAAAAACCCATAAATAGAGTGTAATCCCAAGAGGCACTATGTGCCCTGGTATGATAGGTGGACATGTTTCGCGCCTATGTTGCCACAAAGGTCGTTGGCGCTTCTTCAGGACCAGGATATAAAACATATAGTGAAGTGCACGTGAATCAATTGTTAAAAAATATATATAAAATACCCTTAATGCATGTCCAGGCGGGCCATTGCGCTGCTCCTGATCAAAACCTAGGACAGAAAGAGAAAGGATACAAAGAATGTTCATTAGACTAACTTAATGCATCATAGTGTGCCACAGCCGTGTGCACAACATACCACAGAAAAAAGGCAATGAGACCAGTAGGAGAGAATTAGTCTCCTCCGCAAGCACAGGCAATGTGGGGCAACCCAGATGAGTCTGCCGGCAGGCCAGTCACACGGCGCTAGGAAACATGACCGTCGCGCACCTGGTCCCGCCAGAGACCACTGGGAGACCCACCAAATGCACTGTGCCGTCAATTGCGGGACATCAACATATTGGGAAAGTGCCCACTAGCAGGAAAACTAATATGCAGCAGGTCTGCTAGAACCCCTTTCAGATCGTATCAGGGAACCCGACTGTTAAAGGGGGATGAAATACATCCATAGACTGCCACACACTGAATCCCCCTTACAAAAACCAGTACCCAAATCTTCAATGTCCAATACCTCTTAAAGGAGGTATAAGCACCTCTCATGGAGTCCTTACCTCCCACTGTGAGGCGAGTTGCTCCAATGGCTGAAAGTGTTGGACGCCCGCACCTAGCCGGGCTAGTAAAAGAAAAATAATGAGAACAGGTATGAGCAAACAAATACCAAGAGGCAGTCATCGTCCTGAGTGCAAGCTTCTCGGTTTCCTCGTCCCTACTAACTTCTTACTCACAGTTATTCTCAGGTGCCAGATCCTGTGCACCTACCCCGTCCAGCCGCCTGCCAGAAATATGTTGGCAGTAACGGGAACGGGCTAAATATAGTCGAAATTGCAGGTGCCTGGGCTGTTCCTCCTTCCGGGACACTCAGTAATACCGGTCAGATGTGCGCATGCGTAAGTACAGACCCACAGTGCGCCTGCGTCATCGGGGAATACTACTCCCCCGCGCATGAGTGTGCCGAGTGGAGGTGCCTTGTCTTGGCAGCCTGTGATCTCAGTCAACCCTCCACCAATATGCGTATGCCGGTCTGCACCGGATCTGGGTGTGCTAATGTGTGAAGATACATTTCTCTGATGCAAGGTACAAGTCCCATTTATTAACGTGATCATACCACAGAGTTGTGAAACCAATAATAGATAAAAACGGGACGTGTCCAGTAATGGTGACAACAACGGAACATTGTATTGTTCTGATAACTCACAAACGTACAAATTGTATTTAATAAATCAATCCTGTCATTATTATGGGAATTGGGATGGTAGGGAGCTCTGCCACCATGTATACACCTGAATGGAGTCCCTGGTAGTCTCCCAATCATTAGGATTAAAGTGTCTCGTATGTAGACAAAAAATGAAAAGAAGAAGGGATCGGACAGAAAAAAGGTCCCTCGGCTGAACCGCCGTGCTTCTACTATATCAATAAAGAAGAGGGGGGGACCAGGGAGCCCAGTTACGGTCCAGTGTCCATGCTCCACATGCAATATGTCCAAACAAACAAAGGGACACTGTTCCTAAGGCGGGGTGCAACAATCACCCGAACGCCTTTAAAGAAAAAGAAGAAAAAAGAGACCTAGGTGGAACGGACCCACCAATAAGGGGGAAGAACAAGTCTTGCCTCCTTTTGCCCTCACACACCCCGAGAGGTGTCATGCTTCATCATCGGGCATTTGCTCCTCGTCGGGCCGGCGCTGCAATGCCCCACGGGTCCCCCGAAGGGTCACTTTATCGGAGATCATGTGATAAAAGTCTGCAGGGGTCATTGCACAGCGGGGGCATTCTGGGCTCGGTAAAAGGCCTGCCTGGTATAGCCTGGCCGGGGTGAGATAAGCATAGTGTAGGTAATATGTCTGGATTAGTCTCAGCCGGGAAGAAATGGTAATGACCCGGGGGCCATGAGGGTGTCCCGCCAGTCATCATCCTCTAGGGGTCCAGCCAATTTTCCCAGTGTGTCCTGAGGTAGTCTAGCTTAGGGGAGGCATTGATAACAAGTGTACCATAAATTTGGGAAACGCCTCCTTTCCCCTGTGCCCCCAGCAGAAATTTGGCCTCCAGTGGGCTACATTTTGGGGTAGGAGTATCGGTGGGAAGAAGGGCAGTGAGCGCATGTGCAGTTTATCTTTAATAAATAACTTCATGCTTTTTTTGAAGATTATTTGTATCTGTTAAGGGTCATAAACCACAATTGGGCAGTGGGTGCTGATGTTGTATTCTTTTAGTTGTACCGTTACCAGTTCGCTGGACTCCTGTAGGAAACGCACAGGTTGCTCCAAGCGGCCTCCTGACTTCTAATTCGTGGCCAGGAACTGCACTCTCTCATTGTTACCCTCTGTGCTCAGGTTTGCTTTCAGGGGTGCTTTAATTAAGAACCTCCTTCATGGGATGCCTACATCCTATTCGCCTTCCCCTTTTCTTGCCCCTTGTTCACTCTCAGCCCAAGGTTCGGTTTCACTGTGATGTACCCTTCTTTTCCACTGTAATCCTTCACCCTTACCGCTGGAGGTAGCCAATCGGAGGCAGTGGGTGCAGAGCAGGCAGCACTTATATCATGCTGGGGTGCCACCCTGATTTCCTGACTCCTTCCCTATTTATCTCCTTTACTTCCCTCCCTGAAGCCACAGTAAGCTGGATGACATGCTCATGTGCCAGCATGGCCAGAAGCTAAAACAGGTACACTTCGCTTGTCCTACGCATACCCAGAAATTTCTCTGCGTCTACCACAGTGCCAATGTTAATCCCCAATGCTTTCAAAGTAGCTGTGCTTTACTCCTCTCTCTGCTTGCACTTCCTACTCTGCCCTAGTTTAAATTCCTACATCCTCCCATGTGCTCTCCTTGCCTGAAACCCATCTAACACCGTGCCAAAGACCACCACATTAACAATGTGTCATTCTAAACTACAGATGTAATTCTTGCTAATCCAGGCCTGGCATGTTGCAGCACATGACTATTCCCTCTGCTTGCTTTTGCGCACGCATGCCTCAAGCATGGTACCTTGCATAGTTGTAGTACACTGCGAAGGAGCCCGCAGTCACTCATGAACTCCACTCCTGGTAGCAGGCTACCCAAGCCCAGCTGCATTGAACAGGCAAGCCAATGAGTCATAGACATCATGCACTGCACAAATAGACAACCACATGCACACATAGGCACATTCACGCACATGCACTCATACATGCTCACTCAGGCATGCGCTTAAATCCTAAGGTACTGTTTTTCAGATCTTTGAGGCACATGGTACAGGCAATCCAGAACCGTGCAGTCTACTTTGTTAAGAAGTCACACTGGCTGCACTCTTGCACTATACTATAACTACAACAGATACATAAAAAGACCAATATTAAACACTCCATATTTTAGGTATTAACGTTAAGAGGTCTTTATACACAAATGCAATTTTTCAGTTCGTCTGTTTAGATCTGGCTATTGGCAGCCTTTGTTGTTTTTGTCCTCTTGTTATCAGTTTGCCCCACAAAAGACGGGAGAGAGGGGGCTTTAAGCTGCCCCACTTCAGGTATTGATTCTCATGTTTTTTTTTCACCGTGTGCCATTGCTTAGATGGCTGTCAAGGCCATGACATTTCAATAGTGGTTACATTGTACCATTTGTCTTCCTATTATGTTTTGGTGATCAAGTAGTCCTTTTGTTAGACTGCAGATTCGATATGTAGCTTGTAATTGAGGCTCGGTGTGTGTGTGTGCTATGTTGTGTTTTAATTTCTGATACAACTTTTTATTTGCTGTTCTATGGCTTTTTAGGTATTGCCGGAGACAGCTCTGTCACTTGCAAGATCTTTTGAAACTTAATTGGACTTAAAGCCCGCCGGTTACTTGCCATTGGTTGGCTTCGTCACTCTCATTTTGTTGCTTCTCATTGGTCAGCGCATGCCGGTTTCACTTTCTCTTCATGTGTTTGTTCCTTCCCTGGAGTACTGATTCATTTTATGTACTGGTGTCCTTCTGCTGCTCGCCTTGAGGTATTTTTTTTTTAATTGCTTGCCTGTCGTCGTTGCCCATCTCATTGTCATTTCTTTGCCCATACGCCCATTATTGCATGCCCCATCCCCTCCACAATCCACCAGAAAAAAGCAATATGACCTGGCCACTGCTGGTCGTGCCATACCTCTTTTTTTTTTTTTGTGTTGCTTGCACACACTTTGTACTTGCTGCCTTTCCACCTCCACAGAGACTCAGCCAGCCCCTCTCTTTATACAGCAGCAGCAAACCAGATCAACAGGAGCTGCCTTTGCTTTTCACAAAGTGCCTACCCTTACACCCCAAAGGGCTCAACGACACTCGATTAGCTCACTTCATAAGGCGAGGTCTGTTTGTGGCAGGAGGTGCTGGACTACCTCTCTGCAGCTTATGTTCACTCCATCACCTGCTTCCGCTACTGAGCTCCATAACACAACTTCCTTTCCCTTGAACTCTGGGGAGAGAACAACTTTTTCCATGGAGCTCTGGCTGAGTGTCTCCATTTTTTCCCAGGACCTACTCCTCATATGCAAATAATGTCCATGTCTAGGCCCCGCTCCTGTTTGCAGATAGAAAAGAGCTTGAGGTAAGGAACTGGGTGCTTGCTGCCCGGGGCTAGGGTGCTGGTGACAGTATGGGATACAGTGAAGGAAAGGTGCTGCCGTATCATTGGCTTTCCCTCCCTCTTTTCCTCATTCCCTTCATCCACCCACTTGCTCCTGTGCTGCTGGGGACAGGCTCAGGGTGGGAGGTCTCACTCCAGACCTGGCACTGGTGCAGGCTCAAGGGGCAGCTTGATGCAGGCCAGCAGAAAGAAACACCTCTAGTAGGGGCACCTTGCCTGTTTTAGAATTAATGTTTTCTTCATTTTATTGCGTAGTGTAAACTAGATTGTAGGCCCCAAAAATTTGGAAAACTTGTTACTAGGTTTTTTTTTTTTTACTTTACAAAAACAAAATATGTATTTGCAAACCCAATAGATCTCATCTATGCGAGAGCCATTGGCTTTGTCAATGTCGTTTAGCCATGTTGTACAGCAGCGTGGCTGCCGTTCAGCATGGCTAAAAGAAAGGAAGAAAAACTATGCCGTGGTCACCGCTGGCTGCATTCTAATGCTTGTTTTTCATTTTATGTTGAAGCCTACCAAACAGCAAAGCTGTCTGGTTTGCTAAAGACATCTTGGGGACGTTCGGAAAGCTTCCCTGGGAATACGTTCCACCCATTGCTTACCATTGTCTTTGTGGTTTGTAACTCCCATTTGCTTGCTTTCTATTTGCTGGCTTTATTTATTTTAGACTGTCCAGCTTGAGTTCATCCCTCCTATGGAGCATACCCTATTTACTGTATTCTTCCACAGGGCTTGCATTGTGTAAACAGGTCTTTAAATCTTGTTCTTATCTTGTCACATTTTCTGTGCATTCAAAGACAGATGTCTTCCGGTGGATCCCCACCGAAACCAGGAAGACGGTCACCCAGGCCCTCGTCACCAGCCGACTGGACTACGGCAACTCCTCTACGTCGGAACCACAGCCAAACTTCAAAAAGACTCCAACGCATCCAGAACGCCTCAGCTCGACTCATCCTGGACATCCCCCGACACAGCCACATCGCCGGACACCTGAGAGACCTGCACTGGCTCCCCGTCAGCAAGAGAATCACGTTCCGACTCCTCACCCACGCACACAAAGCTCTCCACAACCAAGGCCCCAGATACCTCAACGACCGTCTGACCTTCTACACTCCCACCCGCCAGCTACGATCGACCAACCACGCCCGCCGCCGTCCCCGCATCCGAAGAGCCACAACGGGAGGAAGATCCTTCTCCTACCTGGCTGCCAAGACGTGGAACTCCCTACCCATCCACCTCCGCCTTACCCAAGACCACCTCTCCTTCAGGAAGCAACTCAAGACCTGGCTGTTCGAACAGTAGCGGACCCCCCCCCCCCCCCAAGCGCCTTGAGACCCTCCGGGTGAGTAGCGCGCTATACAAATGCTTGATTGATTGATTGATTGAGATGTCAAATTTCAGACTCTCTCTTCTGAGGGAACAGGGTGTTAACTTTTCTTTCTCTGGCTTCAAAGTGAGAGGATTTATGTGACCATCTTGCTGTGAAAGGAATTACTTTTTTGTAGCACACAACAAAATGACAATGTCTGTTAATGAACTGTGCAGATATTTCAGAATATATCAGACTTAGGAAAGCACAAATAAAGCATTTTTTTTAAATTCTGAAGTGTGGTGGAAACAAATATTTGTATACGATCTAAATAAATCAATACAATAGGTGATGACATTTCCACACATTATCGTTAGTGCGCTGTATACTTTTAGCAGTAAAACTGTATTTCTTTGCAAATGTAATGGTCATTTTAATTAAAAATGTGTTGTCTGTAATGGCAGGGTGCTACCACACCATGCATACTCCACTTGACACCACTCCACTCTGCATCACTCCAAGCCACTGCACTCTACTCTGCACCACTGCACTCTACACCACTCCATTCTGCGTCCCTGCATACTACGCCACTCTGCTCTGAAACAGTGCACTCTAAGCAACTTCACTCTACACCTCTCTTTTATGCACCACTATACCCTATGCCAGTGCACTGTACGCTACTCTACACAACTGCACTATTCGCCACTGCACTGTACACCACTCCAGTCTAGGACACTCCACTCTAGTCTATGCCACTCTACTCTGCAACACTGCACTCTACGCCAGTGCACTCTACACTGCACCATTGCAGTCTACGCCACTTCACTTTACTCTAAAACAATCTACTCTATGCCACTGTCTTCTACGACACTCTACTCCACTCTCCGCCACTACACTCCCTGCCACTGCACTCTGCGCCACTGCAATCTATGCTGCCCTACTACACTCTACATCACTCTACTGTACACCTCTCTACGCTGCTGCACTCTATGCCACTCTACTCTTGACCAATGCACTCTACTCCACTATACTCTACAACACTCTACGCCACACCATTGCACTGTACGTCACTGCACTCTATGCCTCTCTATTCTACTCTTTACCACTGTACTCACCACCACTGCTCTTTACACCATTCTACTCTATGCCACTGTACTCCACTGCACTCTGTGACACTGTACTCTGCACCTCCATTCTCTGCCACTGAACTCACCACTCTACTCAGCACCACTCATTCAATGCAACTGCACTCTACAGTACTGCGTTCTAATCTTCACCACTCTACTCAACGCCTCTCTACTACACTCTTCGCCACTGCACTCTACTGTACTATGCGCCACTGCACTCTACTGTACTCTGCGCCACTGCACTCTGTGCCACTCTACTCTGCACTACTCTAATCTATGCCAGTGCATTGTACACCAGTGCATTATAAGCCACTGCATTGTACTCTGATGCACTGTACGCTGCTGCACTCCATGCCACAGCACTACGTGCCACTCCACTCTGCTCCACTCTGCGCCACTCCACTCTGCGCCACTCCACGCCACTCTAATCTACAACACTGTCAGTGCACTCTACCCCATTCCATTCCACTTCATTGTATACTATCCTGTGTGACTCCACTCTATGCTACTCCACTACACAACACTCTATGCCACTCCAGTGTACGCCAAGTGCACTCCACACAGTGCCACTCTAACCTACCCCACTCCATAAAATGCCACTACACTCTACGCCACTGCATTCTACTTTGCACCATTCCAGTCTGCCGCTGCACTGTATGCCACTCTACTCCACTCCTCTCTACTCTATACCACTCTACTCTGTCAATGCAATCTGCTCTGCACCACTGCACTATTCATCACTGCACTGTACAACACTCCACACCACTGCTGTGTGCACACTGCTCCACTCTGTGCCACTCTACTCTATGCCCCTCTGCTCTATGCCCCTCTGCTCTATGCCCCTCTGCTCTATGCCCCTCTGCTCTATGCCCCTCTGCTCTATGCCCCTCTGCTCTATGCCCCTCTGCTCTATGCCCCTCTGCTCTATGCCCCTCTGCTCTATGCCCCTCTGCTCTATGCCCCTCTGCTCTATGCCCCTCTGCTCTGCTCTATGCCCCTCTGCTCTGCTCTATGCCCCTCTGCTCTATGCCCCTCTGCTCTGCTCTATGCCCCTCTGCTCTGCTCTATGCCCCTCTGCTCTGCTCTATGCCCCTCTGCTCTGCTCTATGCCCCTCTGCTCTGCTCTATGCCCCTCTGCTCTGCGCCCCTCTGCTCTGCGCCCCTCTGCTCTGCGCCCCTCTGCTCTGCGCCCCTCTGCTCTGCGCCCCTCTGCTCTGCGCCTCTGCTCTGCGCCCCTCTGCTCTGCGCCCCTCTGCTCTGCTCCCCTCTGCTCTGCTCCCCTCTGCTCTACGCCCCTCTGCTCTACGCCCCTCTGCTCTACGCCCCTCTGCTCTGCTCTACGCCGCTCTGCTCTACGCCGCTCTGCTCTACGCCGCTCTGCGCCGCTCTGCGCCGCTCTGCGCCGCTCTGCTCTACGCCGCTCTGCTCTACGCCGCTCTGCTCTACGCCGCTCTGCGCCACTCTGCTCTGCGCCGCTCTGCGCCGCTCTGCTCTACGCCGCTCTGCTCTGCTCTGCGCCGCTCTGCTCTACGCCGCTCTGCTCTACGCCGCTCTGCTCTGCGCCGCTCTGCTCTGCGCCGCTCTGCTCTGCGCCACTCTGCTCTGCGCCACTCTGCTCTGCTCTACGCCACTCTGCTCTACGCCACTCTGCTCTGCTCTACACCACTCTGCTCTGCGCCACTCTGCTCTGCGCCACTCTGCTCTGCTCTACGCCACTCTGCTCTGCTCTACGCCACTCTGCTCTACGCCACTCTGCTCTGCTCTACGCCACTCTGCTCTGCTCAACGCCATTCTGTGCTACTCCACTCTACTGCACTTCACTCTGCTCCACCCCATTCAACACCTCTCTACCCTACACCAGTCCGCTCTACTCTACGCCACTCCAGGCCAATTTATACCACTCCACGTCACTGTAGGAAACTCTGTGCCACTCCACCCTGCGACACTCCAGTTTTCAACAGTCTACAACACTTTACTCCACTCCATGCTAAGCCACTTTACTCTATGGCACTTTACTCCACTCTAATCTATGCCATTTCACTCTACGCCCCTCCACTCTGACACTCTACTCCACTCTACTCTATGCCGCACCACTCTACTCCATTCTATGCCACTCCACAAAACCCCACTCCACTCTATGCACCTCCACTTGATGCCCCTCCACTCTACGACATGACACTCTACTCCAGTCTGCACCCCTCCACTCTGCCACACTCCACTCCTCTTTGCCACACTCTACTCATCACCTTTCGATGACATTGTAAACCACTCCTATCTACACCACTCCACACCACTTTACTCCACCGTATGTCATGACACTCGACGACACTGTATGCCACTCCACTCTGACACTTTACTCCACTTCATGCCACGACACTGTATGCCCATCTACTCCAGTCTGTGCCCCTCCTCTCTACGCCCCTACACTCTGGTCAGTCTACACCGCTCCACTCTGACACTCAACTCTATGCCACTCTGTGAGATGTCATGCTACTACATTCTGTGCCACTCTACGACACTCCACTACACTCTATGCCACTCTGACACTCCACGACAATTCCTGCCACTCCAAAACACTCCACACCACTCTCCTCTACACCAGAAACGTTTAGCCATGTTGAACAACAGCCATGCTGGTGTACAACATTGCTAAAACACATTGGCTCTTGCATAGGCTTGAGCTATGGTCTTTGCCAGTGCTTGTTTATTTTCAGTCCTGCAACTTGGCAGCCCCACTGCTATACCACATGGCTAAACAAACCATTGACAAAGGCAGTAGTTCTCGCATAGGTGAGACCTCTTTGCTTTGCAGTGCTTGTTTATTTATAAAGCGCTTGCTGTTTGTATGCCTCAGTCTCTCATAAAGACACAATGCTATTCACTAATCGTCCTTCGTGTTCGTTTGTCCGACTATGCGGTCATGATAACCTGTTGTTGAAGGTACAGCTTTTTTGCCCACAAGGTAAAGATGTGCATGAACCTGAGCTTTCTTAATGATGAAAAGAAAGTACTGTCCCTTTGTCAAAAGTATCTACTGTTCAGTTTTTAGGTCTCGCCTGAGCCAGCGCATGCGCTTCTCTGACAAGAGTTTTAGTAAGCGGGTTTTGGAAGTGCAAACAGTGGCTTTTGCTGGCGACCATCTTGCGTTCACGCGAGCGTGCACGCGCGATCAGGCGCCATATGGCTTCCCTCGCCATCTGGCCGCTCGCGATTACTTTCACTTTCACGGCCGCGCGGCCGTGTCAGTTTCACGGCCGCGCGGCCAATGCTTGTTCTTATACGCTCTTATACACTCTGCCTCACCGATTTCTTTTTGCACCCTCATTTACTTCACCATTTTTCCAATTTACACTTTTTTTCACCTGTATCTTTTGATTCATGCTTCTCCCGTTTAATCATCCCCTCTGTTTCTACATTCACCTGTCGCCTTTTAGGCATCCCTCCTTACCGTCTTCTCATTCAGTTATACAGTCTTTCATGCTTCATATTTTACCGCAATTTCTATTCTAGTCATTATTACTTTCGTCCTATTCTTAGCTCCTGCTGCCCAGTCCCTTTCAATTTCTCCATTGTGTTTACCCTCTTGTTTATGCTGCAGTTAACGGCGGTTTCAAGAACCTCAAATACTGTGATGATTTACTTTAATTTCGAAGAACGTTAGTTATACAGTTGTTGAACGAAGTGTTGTATGCAAATTATAATTTGGCACATCTAGTCAACAAGTTCTAGCATGAGCACTATGATTGTATAATATAAAACTATAGATACAATAGTGGATAGCTCTTCTGAATTCGGTGTATTTTGTTCTCTGTATACAGTAAACTATACTCTGCTGCCTACACCTTCTCTGCATAAGAAACCATTTGCAAAACTTGCTGTTGGGCTAGTGGAAGTTCAGACCTTCGAAATGCTACATATAATATTATAAATGATTAACAATGAATTATGCTAATGGTTTTTTGCCTATCGGTTCTGAGTGGTATCAGTTAGACTAGATTAAAGCTCGAGTTGCCTCTGATGTCATTCAGAGCGCCAGGTTAAAAACATCCCTGTAATTCCTTTGTAGACGCAGCAACAGTTGTTCTGTGACCCCCTGTTGTTGTGTGATAGCAGTGAATTACTGGATTTAGAATATGAGAGCCACACCTAGTGCATAGAATTATAGATGTGTAACTGTGAGCTACGGGGAGGTCAACATCCCTGTTACTAACAGTACCCATTCTGTTATTCTATGTAAATGATAAAGGCTTGCTGTGGCTCAAAACATAAAAATGTAATTATCATTGGACCTAAAATTGACATTTACACCACCATGGATATAAAACACATCGACAAATAGTATGTTTTCGTAGATTAAACAATGGCTTTCCTATTTAATTTTTACTTTCTGGTACAGCTCTGTCTCCTCCCTCAATGGGAAATTAAGGAGATTAGCCAGCATTGTTGCTGTTGTGGCTCTGTGCAGAGATGAATATGTTAGTCAAAACTTTGTCATGACTCATTTTGGGATAATCCACTTGGCTTCACAAAATCAATTTTTACAATTGCTTTAATGTGATTCTTCTCCCAGGACTATGCTTTTTGTTGAAGAATGTTCACTCCATCCCTGTGAATATAATTTTCATGTCCACTTAAATATTTGTATTAGTTTAATATACAGTGCCTGTGTGTCAGTTTATGGCCACTTCAAAGCAGGTATTATCTCTGTGCAGTTTTTTTTGGGGGGGAGGGTGAATTTTGCAGTGAGCTGTTTTTATAATGGACTGATGTTATTTGAGTGCATCTGGCAAAATGTTTTAGGCATTTTTTGATACATAATCACTGAATTCTTTTGACGTTTTGAAGTATTGTTTTCACAATAGACCAAGCAAAGAAACAGCACTCTAGCAAACAAGCATTGGCATAGCCAATAGGTCTTGCCTTTGGGACCTTATAAGTGTTTAGTTATCCAGCACAGAATCCTTGGTGCAACAACATCAAGTGTTGCGTGGCTAAACACTTATAAGGTCCCAAAGGCGAGACCTATTGGCTATGCCAATGCTTGTTTGATGTGCATTCTATTTACGCTCATCACTTAAAATGCAAGCTTCATCTTCTGAATCCTTTTCATAACACTCTTCTTTGAAGGTATAGCTTAGCTGCTAATGCTGTCTGTTCAGCAAAGGATCTCTACAACCGCTTTCAATATTGTTTTACCCCAAGATATTACTTTATTGTCGAATGTTATTTCCAGGACCGCTAGAGACAACACACATTCATAGATGCTCAACTATTACAAGATGCTTCCCCTAATACTAATGCAATACTAATGCAAAAAGAGGCACGGGGTCAAGCCTGATTTGCATATAGCCAGGTCTAAACTGAGGTGACCTGGTGAGCAAAAGAATGATGGATTTAACCCAGATCTCTTGACAGGGGGTGAATGTTGTGATTTGTTCTGCATTCCGTCCATCAATTGTGTGTCTTTTGCTTTCCCTCCCCTAATACTAAGTCAGGCCAATTGGCTTTGTCAATGCTCATTTAATTTGAACCTTTGTCATATTCTAATGTATTCCCATCCTATAACAATGTGACTTGTGCATGTGAAACGAAGCTGGGTTTCTCAAGGCTTCTAGCCTTTCAACAGAGTTTTCTGTTAAAGCATCCTTGTATTTTGGCTAGTATGCTATTTCATGATTCAGGAAATACCTGTCAAACAGCATACAATGTGTTCACATAAAAAAGTGGGTCCATGTTCCATTAAAGACGTTTCTCAGGGAATAGATGATCCAAAATAAAAGATTTCAAAGTATTTTTTTCTTCTTCTATAAGGTGGTGTTTCAGCAGGGCATTAGGTTATGCACCACTCTAAATAAATTATGATCTATAATAGTTTGCATTTCAATACATAGTAATTCGATTATTTTGTTAATCTTTCAGAAGCCTAGTCTGTCCAGAAAGCGCACGGTAGCATGGACAGTAAGGATTTAGATGCCGAAATTCACCCCCTGAAGAACGAAGATGGGAAAACTAAGGACAACTGTGAAATCGGCGCAGGAAAAGAAGTTAATAAAACGGGTGCATCAAAGCTTTCCAAATGGCGAACAGCAGCTTTTTTTGCATCTTTGTTTTTGTGTTTGGTCGTGGTGTTTGCTTTTTCTTTTATAATCCCGTGTCCAGTCAGACCTCATTCAGTGAGGACGTGGAGTAGGACCTATGACAATGCAGGTGAGTCTGGCCCTTTCATTGCATCCCGCATTATGTTACTGACAGCGTGTTGTTAACCTTTTCCCTTTGCAATGGTATTGTGGCCTACTTCTAGCATGGTCCTAACAGCCAAAGCTGGCATTCCTCCTTGTCACATGTTTCCATTGCTCATTGTTGCAAACAGCTAGAATGTGAACAACCTGCAGGCCACAAAAATATTCAAATTGTACTTCACTTAAATCCGATTTTTTCCGTAGTTTATTTATTTGCTTAAATTCGTGAGAATAATTTTGACTTGGTATGTGGTTTCTCATTTGGGCATTCAGTCAAGATTTGTAGGCAGGAGCCAAATGCTTCTGATCTTAAAGTCGAATTGCTCTTTCTACTGTGTAGAGTAACACCGGCATCTCATATCCTACCTAGACAAACAAACATTGGCAAAGCCAAAAGGTCTGGCAATGGATGCCAGCCATTTGACTTTCTCAATGCTCGGTTTTGTGTTGTCATGTTTTTGGCAGCACTTTATTGTGAGGGAAGCTGCAGGCCTCTCTTCGATCTAAAAAAATAAATAAACATTGGCTAAAAGCAAAAATATTTTTTGATGTCAAAAAGCACACGTTGCCGCAGTAGTCCCTCACACTGAAGTGAACGACTTAGTGTAGAAGTACTCATTGTGAAAGGTCAGGATGCTCTCGGTCACAGTGAAGTCAGCCAGTGGCTGAATTGGGTTGACCCACTACCCACAGTCGATGTAGTGGGTGGAAGAAAAATGTGAATGGCAGAGCCACACACCAATGGATGGAGATGTCTGGCTGAAAGCTCCTATAAGTAAGTATATTATCCATATAATTTTTAGTAAATCAAAAAGTCTTGGCTAAGACAAGACCTAAAAAGATAATGAAATTGAAAAGAGAAATAACCATCAAATGTTCATCTGCCAGAAGTAATACTGATGGAAAGCTACCAACATAAAAAAGAGGTTGCAATTGATGATAAATGTATGTGTTTGACTATTTCGAAAAAGGAATTTATTGATGCATGGAGCGTGGAAACTTGTCTTAAAGATGAGAGGGACACTATGAGCAATTCAGCTGTCCCCAGTTTATACCTCCTTACCAATTACATTTTGTACAATCTTTTCAGAGTTTGCTTGGCTCCAAAATGGCCACTTTTCTTTTTTGGTAGGCGAGTGATTCTAAACAAGCCACCGTAATCTAGTGCATTCCCCACAGGTGTCTTGTGTGAATTTTGAGTAGATCGTTTTATTGTAGCGGTCAGTGACCAAGGGATTACTAATCATTAAAAAACAACATTTGTCATTGATTAAACAGTAGAGAACAGATACAGAATTGACAAAGCATCTTACATACCTCCCTTAGATGTTGCGATCATGTTGAGGATGTATTCACAGAAACTTGTGCTGTGCTACGCCTCGATATCTTAAAAGTTCAGATTCCTTTTCCCAACTTCCTCAAGTCGAAAATGGTTCACTTTTTTTGAGTAGACTGAACCAAATCTAGCGGTTGTAAATGACAGTCCTGATGCTGCATAAACACATTCATAGGAGTGTTGCTGTAGAGGCAACTTTAACAATTTACATTGCAAACCACAAAAATCATACCTGGGACCTCTTTCAGCCTTCCCACAATTCCTTCCCATGAGTTGTCTCCTGAAAAGCACCACGTATTTAAGAGTGACAAATACAAACTAGGGGATGCTTCAGTGTTTTTGGAAACAAAAAAATGATTACATTTTGCTTTGCTCATCCCCAAGATCAACAAGCATTTGCAATGCAATAGGTCTCGCATTTGCGAGAGCTTAAGCTATTGGCATTGTAAATGACAATGCCTTTTATTTATCTGTTTTAAAAACCAACACAAATAAAAGGCATTGTCATTTACAATGCCAATAGCTCAAACTCTCGCAAATGCAAGACTTATTGCATTGCAAATGATTGTTTTCTTTCTGTTCCAGTACTTTGAAGTGACTTAGTTGATGTGCAGCACAATACAAGCCTTTTAATAAGATAGTGATCCCACACCCTTCTAAAAAAAAAAAAAAAAGCCTTTTGCTTGTCTAACACCACAAACTGGCCAACTAAACTAATTTAAATAATAACGCTGGTTGAGATATCGTGTAAATTATTGAGAAGTTTTTTCAAGTGCCCTCATGCTTGTTAATGGGCACTTTACAAATATGTGTGGCGCAGTCATCCACACTCGGTAAATGCTGATTTTTGAGTGCCTCTCTCTATCTAATAATGTGACGTGGCCATAGAGCCACGGTTACTGGCACCCCACCTTGCTCCAATTGCGCAATGGGCGGATAGAAATTTCCCGTCCTCGGTAGTGCTGGAGAAAAAACATGAAACAGCAGCTGCATAATTTCTCAGGGCAGTCTGAAGCTGGCTACATCAAAGATCAAATTGTCCAGGTTTACCAACGAGGAGAGCTTGGCTTTGCTAAATGTGCTGCTGTGCCTTGTGCTCTATCTGACTCTAGGTGGCGCTGGCACCCTTTTTAAACTAAAGACTATCTCTTCATCACGCCTGCTGTTTTCCTTCTCTTCTTTCTGATGCGTGTTTTAATCTTTCCGTAATCTCATGTAAACTTTAATGAATAAACACAAAAAGGCTGTTGCCCCAAGAGGTTGAAAGCTATTAGTTCCGTTGTTAATCGAAAAGCTCACTTTTCGAAACACTGCACAGCTGCAATGAAAATAGCGCAGAACCGTGGCAGTGTGCATTGTCTCTAAGGAACAAATGGGAGGAAAAGGTTTAGGGTGGGTGTGCTGGGAAGGTGCCTTGGGATCGGGAAATGTAGATAAACGGCCAAGAAAAATGCCGATCCTTATCCTGACAGGATATGCATAAGAGTAGAGCGTCCGACTTTGGTGCTAGGATTCAGGGTTCGAGCCTCCGTGTAGGCTCGTCCCATGCCTTAACAAGCATTGGCCGCGCAGCTCACTGAGAACATCAAAGCGGCCGAAAGGGGAGAAAGGAGGGGTGAGTGCAAGCCGAGGTGACAAGAAGGGCTGGGCGAGAAGGGAGGGGGAGAAGGGAGGAGGGAGTGCGAGCAGCAGCTGTGCACGTGCACGGCTACAAGGCAAAAGTGAAAGCAGGCTGGCAAATGGTGTGCGATGTGCGCGCACCATGACGAGAGAGGAAAGCCATATGGTGCCTCTGCTCGTCATTGTGCGCGTAACCGCACACTCGATGCCAGCCAAAAAGCTGTGGTCGCATTTCTGCAAGCCCACACTACAAAACGTCTCGCCCAGAGCCAGCGCTAAAGCGCTGGCTTTCAGGGCGAGACCTAAAAATGGGTTGCATTGAACGAACACCCTGTCATTCAAGAGAGTACAGAGAGTATGTAAATTATCTTCTTTTTTTGTTATCCTTGGAGTGATTTTAAAATACATGCAGAGTAAACTACCTGTATTCCTGAATATGGTTGATGGAGAGTATAGAAATGCTTACCTTCCTTTGTTAGGGCATCTAGCAATGACAACAAAGACGGCCAAATCCATATGGCAGCTTACAATGAATTAGCGTTTAAATTGCTGATTCTATGTTCATGTTTGAGGGGGTTCCTTCTTTTAAGGTTTGTGGGCCTCAGTAAGAGGATCACAGTTTAAATAGACTCAAATCTCAGTCGAGTTGGTCCCCCTTGCCTACAAATTAGCCAAACTGTCAGGCCTCTAGTCTCTATCCTCCAAATGTGCTCCTGATAAAGTCACAAGTATTTTTAGTAATCTTCCTAGTTCGATAATAAGAATAGCTTGTTTAAAATATCATTTGTTACTGCGTTGTTGTTGTTTCTTATTTTATAAGAGGCATTGCTATTATCCAGGACAATGGTGCTCCTTTTCTCAACAAGATTGAGTCCGGTCTGGTGGGACTCAAGCATGTGACCTCCATGTTGGACACACATCTTCGTAGCAAGTGTTTGATGACAGTTGAGCTGTAGTACTGGCCATCTTACTGAATAATGTCATTGAAATCTCTATGTAAGGAGTTGCTCCTATTTGCATGATCACCCCCAAGGTTTTGGACTGATGCTGCTTGTTTTTCTACTCTGAGTGCACAGAGGCCTGCTAACCAGACCACCGTTCCAGTGCTTTGACGCTTAAAAGTATATGTTTTATTGGCTTATACCAAGTTGACATAAGTAAACTTACTTATAAGTCCCTAGTGTATGGTAGTAGGGTACCCAGGGCCTGTAAGTTAAAATGCCCCACCAAGGGCTACAGCACTTATTGTGCCACCTTGGGTGTGACAGCATGAAAACATGCCTCCCAGCCTGCCACTGCAGACTGGCAGAGCAGTTTAAACTTCTAAACTCGACTTTGTCATTTAAAGCGATGACCAATCCAACCCTCTCTTTTCAATTATATGTCACTCCTACAGCTGGCCTATTGAGTCCGGAGGCAGGGTGCTGTATATTAAAAAGTAGGACATGTATTTTTATGTCCTAACACTAAAAACCCCAAATTGTCATTTTTACCATAGAAAGGCTAGTAGCCCCATTAGCGAGTACAGGGTTATACGCTGACAACTCAACTGTGCTAACTTCTGAATGGGACTACTAAAGTTGGTACTTCAAGGTATCAAATTAATCATTTATTAACTCATACAGGGGAGGGTCTGAAGGCAGGATTATTCACCCGACGTCTACCGTACTGCTCCAATCTAAATGGATAAACACACACTATGTACGGGGGTAGAGAGATGAAGACAAAAAGGAGGAGCACTGCTTGTGTTCGGAAAAGAACCCTCACTCACCCTAGGGCGACATGCTTCATCATAGGGTCCCCTCCGCACACTGGGGCCGCAGGGTACCTAGTGTGGGCCACAACTCTCCCGTGGGAGAGGAGCGTGGTGTTCTACAGCACCTAAAGTACTACTGCTTATGTGGGCGGAGTGAGGGGAAGAGTGCAAAGAAAGTGAATAAAACTATCTCCTGGTTGGTGAAAAACTTTATTCTGGTGCCCCCAGTGGATAGAAATGAAAAAGCGAAGTGAAATAGGGATATAGATATTACCCTATCCTATGGTCGATATGTTTCTGCCATGTAAGACTGTAAAGTTCAAGGCATTCCTCAGGACCAAAGAATGTATGTCACTCTGCTATATGTAGTGTGTAGAATATATAACAAAAAAATATTAGGCCATACAGTCAGCCCGGAACCTGTTCTTGTGGCACCATCATCTTAAACAGTCCAAATGACACTGTAAGAGACATAAAAAATAGGAATTTAAAGAATATAACACACAGTTCCTCATATTCAATTTACTACACCAGTGTCCACCACCAACACTGTAAACCGTGTGTTGAGTGTATCTGTGCTCCAAGTGAGCATATAACACAACCTTACCATCAGTATGTAGGCAAGGATCCATCAACTGTCACCAGACTTTTCCCAGCATGTAGAACTCTATTTAAGTGTACACAGAAGAAATATTAAAATTAAAAAGGGAGCACACCATTCCATGGACAGTATATCGACACCCATTCCATGGGTGTAGTGATATGTCTGAATGAGGAGTGCGATCATATAGAAAAACAGGAATAAAAACTTTATAAACTGCAAGAGTTATGGCCACGAGGGTACTGTCATTATCTCAGTCTCACTGTAATGTCATGGTGCAGGAAGAAAACCGACACGTAGGGACAAAATGGAACAGGAAGGACGAGACGTGGTAGCAATAGTCTTGTCTCATTGCAAGCTAGAAATATGTGATGCTCCTAAGAGCCACCCAGGACGGGCAACACAACGTAGCTTGACAGTAACTACTCAATGTGCGAAGTAAGGTGAAACCTTTAAAGGTGCAGGGGTACAAGAGCCATAGCGGATCACGCACACTTGTCATAATGCGTGTGCTAGAGACAGCCCCGGCACCCAAGGAAGCTGCTACCCTGTTAGCAAAACTGCACAACAAAATGAATAAAATTAAAATTGAAAAACTAAAATTAAAAAGCTACCACAATTCAGACAGGACGAGGAACAATCTCTTAGCAAAATATGGCCTGATGGTGCCTGGACTAACGCCACCGTATCTGATGCTCATCAAGTGTACACACACACTCTGGTACAGCCAATGTAGCTCACCTTACATGCTTCTAATCGCATACGCATTGGAAACATCTGGCGGAAGTGAACGTGCGAGACAGAGTCTTCTTTTAACCTTCCGCCCAGAGGCCGGAAGTCCCGGCAGGATCTTCATGGGAGATGTAGTTCCCACTTGCGTTTTCAAAAATCTGGTCAGCGTAAAACCGTCCTATTAGAGGGTATACAGGCAATAAACACCTCCATGTCGTATCATGAAATGAAAATAAAATAGAGTAAAATAAAGTAAAATAAAATAAGGGCGAGAATGGACGGCTAGAACATGTCACCACCCTATAGGATCCTAAGGCCAATAGTATGTTTCCTAGGCACTACAGGGCAGTTCGGACACTGTGGCAATATACATGTGTCTAAAACCATAGTGTGTTTTAAAATGAATGTCATCACTGTAACTAGGTGTCACTTGTACAGTTCCTATCCTATAAAGAACACCACGGAATGTCATCGTTGAGACCCCTCAAATGGCTACATAATCTGAACACCCAATGCTGTTCCCTGCAGAACAGAACTTTATCAAGTGGTCCCATCTCTCTACAGTAGTAGGGTTTGTCCAAAACCACCCACTTGATGTCGTCCTCAGTATGTCCGACCTACAGAAAACGTCTTGTTAGTTTCATATTTGATTTTTTGCATTTTCCTGAACTTCTGTGTTCAATAATTCTAGTTTTTACCTTGTGGGTTGTCATACCCACATAAAGCATCTCACGAGGGCATCTGATCAAATATATTACACCCTCTGAGTTACAGTTAATGTGGCTAGATAACAACCATGGTGTTTTCAGGCCAAGGTCTAACTGTTTCGTGCGTTGGGTAAAATTACAAACAGAGCAGGAACCACATGGAAAGTGACCACTGACTGGCTCACCAGTCCATAATGCTTGAAGTGAGTCACTGGTCCTAGGGCGACGTGGTCTCGTATGAACCAGAAAGTTCCCCAGATTGCTACTGCGTTCCAATGCGAAAAGAGGTTTCTCACAGAGTTTGTCACCTTTATTTAAGATGTGCTAGTTCTTATTAATCGCTTTCTTGACTGTATCAGTCAGATGGCTAAACGTGCTGACACAGACCAATCTTTCTGTCTTAAGTTTGGGATATGTTTCCAGTAGCGCCTCTCGATTATTGTTCAGTGCCCGTTTAGAGGCTCTCCGTATGAGATCTTTAGGATACTGACGTGCCAGGAGGTTCTCACTTAGGTTCTTGGCATGTTCTTTATATCTGTCCATTTCTGTACAATTTCTTCTCAGGCGAAGGAACTGTCCTATCGGGAGATTATACCGTGGGGCCCGTGGATGGAAGCTATTGTAACTAAGCAATGAATTACGAGCCATCAGTTTCTTATACAATTCAGTGTAAATGCCACCTTCTTTGGGGTACAGTATAAGGTAAAAAAATGGAAGTTGTGTCTTGCTGCACTCCCAGGTGAACTTCAAGTGGACATTCAAGGTTTTGAGCCACACAGAAAAAGCCTCTAGGGACACACGGTCACCCTCCCAGATGACCAAGATATCATCTATATATCTCTTCCACAACTTGAGGTTCATCTGGAAGGGGTTATCCGTCGGGTAGATGCGAGGAGTTTCAAACCAGTGCATGTACAAATTGGCCACACGTGGGGCACAAGTACTGCCCATGGAGGTCCCGGTCACTTGCCAATAAAGTTGGTCTTCAAAGGAAAATAAATTATCTTTCATAGCAATAGATGCACATTTCATTACATAGGATGTGGGAGTCAAATCATCCAGGTTAAAGGAGTGAGCAGACCAAAATGCTGCTCTCTTTAGCCAGCCCTGCATCTCAAACGATCACTAGCAATTGGCATTCCAGAATGTTCCTTTGTTCGATGACCTCTCCTTATGTTTTGAGGTCTATTGCAACATCGTTCACCCCTGTCCCCTTTAACACAGTCGGCGAAGTTCTGCAAATATAGAGTTATTTTTCTTTTACCGACGAATGACAGGAAATTTTATCTAGTGTCTACGTCAAGGTTGTCAACTCTGGTGTAGGCCCCAACAAATGAAGGACTTTTTTTGTTTTTTTTGTTTGATGGGTCTTTAATCTCCAACCAAGGTTTTTGCAGTGGAAAGAGGAAGGCAGGCGTTTATGCACATGAGTGAACAGTGATGACTGTTCTCAGACTTTCCGTTTGTTCCTCACAGAATAATACACTGGACGTTGGTGATGTAGCTCGTAGTGACTGTGAGCCTGTTAATACGGGTTTCGATTGTTAAATCATTTTTAACGCTCAGTATGGCTATGCTCAAAAGAGACGTGCCCTCCCCCCCGTAGGCGGCAGATAGCAAGAAAGAGCTTCATGTGACATGTTAAAAATAATAGTTTGAATCATAAATTTGTACCACTCATTTAGTGAATGAATAGCTGTAAAAGTGAAGAACCCCCATTTCTTGATGTGTCATTGCATGTGAGAAAACGTTAGTAAATCAGCCCCTCTGTCGCTGAAAGTAAACTAATGGCACAAACTATATTAAGAAATGTGCTTTTTATTATTTCATGTTATGCAAAGTGAGATGGTCAGTTTTTACCACAAATTAGAAATGCTTCACAAGCTTTAAGCGAAGTGTGACAGGAACGTCCCATGAGTAGATGGTTGAAAACGTTTAGTGCTGTACTGGCAAGTTCTGGCTTCTAAAAGAGCTTCAGTCAGTATTGGCCGAAAGCCAAGAGTCGAGACAGTCCAGATCTTTATGAAAATGTGTTAAAATCTTTGCTGATATTTTTACATCTCTTTCTGAGAGAAAATTAAAATGTGGGGAAAAACAAAAACGAAACTGGTCAAAAATGTGCATTAATATTTCTCAATTTATTACCAAAAAATAATGAAAGTATATTAAACCACACTTTGTATTTATCGACTTTATCAAATTTTCAAAATTCTCGATTGTTCACAAAGTAAACTAATTGAAATAAATATATATATTTATTTATTTCAATTAGTTTACTTTGTGAACAATCGAGAATTTTGAATATATATATATATAGATCTAGATCCAAACCAAGGAAGGAAAGGCGGCACACCAAGTAAACACCAGTAGTTTTATTCCGAGTGAAAAAAACAAACCGAACAACGCGTTTCAGCCGAAACGGCCTTTGTCAAGTTCAAAGGGCATCGGAGGTATTGCACCATATATCCGCATGCGTCATAATAGAGAGTAAGAAAATACTTCATGGCGGTAATGACTTAAAAATGTAACAGATCATAAATAACATTTTAAATAAATGCGATATTATGCAATCACAGTGGCATCTAAATTAGTGAAATAAACTACATAAATAACAAATACTCAATGACTTTTCATTACAACTGAAACGCGCATAGCATTCACTCTAATTGGCCATTGCCATAGAAACATAATAAACAAGAGCAACGATGTTAAGTGTTACAAAATGAAGCGGAACAAATTCATATCTTTCCGCAACCTGAAACTCATCAACTCCAAATGGAGATTTTGTCTAAAATAAAAGATCTAATAATCAAATATTTACAGCTCTGTACACAATGTTAATGCGCCGATAACTATATTTACAAATCAAGAAATGTTGATCACTAAATGGCCACCGATAATACAGCCACATTCTACATGATGTCATAGACGCTAAGCAGGGTGTAAATAATACCACCCAGTGTCCTTAAATAAAATAGTGAAATTATATAACAACCACATCACCTATTTGCAAAAAATATTAAAAATAGTGATATACAATATATATTATTATGTACATATATAAACAGTTCCCAAGGATGGCAAATCAAAGGACCACGCAAATTGGGGACAGAAATAAGGAAGAAAATCCAGCTAATCCGTTCTTCATTTAAACAGGACAAATGCCCTCATGATATCAATATCATATCATTCTGCGAATATCAAATTATACAGTATCACCATTAAAAATCCCTATTGCACCAACAAATCCCCTAATGATCCAACCAAGGTTTGTATGTGACATAAAAAAGTGATATATGAATGCAGTGTGAATAAAAAAATCAATATATAATCATTTTATCATAGGAGAAAACCTGAGAGACAGGAACAGTTAGTTTCAGTATCGGGGTAAGATGAATTATACCCCTATATGCGTGGCCAGCTCCTCCCCTGCATTCAGGCCAAATGGTATTTTAGTATTAAGGTCAATAATGAATCTTGATTCTAAGATCCTCAACTGTTTCTCCCTATCCCCGCCCCTGATATGTTTAAGGATACGATCAATCCCAGTATATTTCAACAACGTATAATCACTGTTGTGTTTATGGTAGAAATGTCGTGCCACGGGGTAACTGAAGTCTAGGTTTACTATTGACCTTTGATGTTCTAAAATACGTTTCTTGATGGACAATTTGGTGCTCCCTATATAGCGGAGCCCACAGGGACATTCTAGACTGTACACTACATGATCTGATGTACAAGTAATGAATTTGGATAGAAGTTTTTCTTTTCCATTTGATAACTTATAGCTCTTGCTGTTAACGCTATATCTGCAGGCTTTACAGGATTGACATCTATAGAATCCTTTACTGCTTTGTAACCACCCCGCAATATTCTCATTTTGAAAATGGCTGCTAACCAATTTATCCTTCAAAGAACGTGCTCTCTTGTATGTTATAGTAGGAGATGCACCAACTTTTGTGCCTATCACAGGATCAGCCCGAATAAGGCTCCAATGTTTTTTCATGATCCACCTGAGCTTGCCAGCCCTATCATTAAAGGTGGTAATCATTCTGGGAATGGTTGTAGTTTCATTTTGTATCACCAGATCTCGTTCTTTGAAGAGGATCTCAGTTTGTTTAACATTGTTAAGTTTATGCTTGGCCACAGATAAAACTTTTTCAGAATAACCTCTCTGTCTGAATCTGCTTACCATGTTACTGGATTCCTTCAAAAAGCTTGAGTCAGTGCTACAATTTCTACGAGCTCTTAACAGCTCTCCATAAGGGATGCTATTAAGAAGAGAAGTGGGATGATGGCTACAGGCATGTACAATACTATTGCCTGCAGTCTCTTTTCTGAAAAGCTCCGTGACCAATTTATCCCCCTGAACCATAACATGTATATCCAAAAATCACATTCAGTTTGACTCATATGCGATGTAAATTTGAGATTTAGATTGTTAATTGATAAACTAGAAATAAAGCTCCTGGCTAGATCTTCTCCCCCATCCCAGATGAGGAAGAGATCATCTATATATCTCAGCCATAAAGGTATATGACAGGTGTATAAATCATTGGTATCAGACCAGACAACCTGCTCCTCCCACCAGCCCAGGAATAAATTCGCTAGGCTGGGGGCGAAGCAAGTACCCATGGCGGTCCCCGACTTTTGACGATATAGAACTTTATCAAACAGAAAAATATTTTGGTTAAGACAATAGGACATCATGAGTTTCAGCATAACTGTATGCTCATACAATGCAATAGGTCTTCTTTGCAAATAATATAAACATGCATTCACCCCTTGTTCCTGGTCAATACATGTGTACAATGAACACACGTCCAAGGTAATAAGCATGAAGTCTTTCTCCCATTTTACATCATGAATCCTCTTCAAAAAATCTGTACTGTCCTGACAGTAAGATCGTAGATCTTTGACATAGGGGCCTAAAAAATCCAAAAAAATAGGTGTTTTCTAATAGGCCCCCATTTGAGGAAACAATCGGTCTCCCAGGTGGTTTCATTTGATGTTTATGGACTTGGGTAGAAGGTACAAGCATGGAACACGTGGGTTATCATTCTTTAAATATTTGAATTCATCATCATCAATGAGACTCGTATTCCACCAGTTATATAGCATTTCATGATATCTTTTGATGGTGTCCCCATATTGTTGCCAAGTTACAGTTTCATAGCAAATACTGTCTGTCAGTTGCCGCATTGCTTCTGACCTGTAGTCCTGAATGTCCCATAGAACAACATTGCCCCCCTTATCCGAAGGCTTTATTATCAGTGACGGATCCTGCAAGAGATCCTGTAAAGCCGTCCGCTGTTTGTACGTCAAATTGTCCTTAATTCGATATGTTTGGTCACTTCTCATTTTGATCAACTCTTGCACCATCACTGAATGAAAGGCTTCAATATTATCATGGAGCGTATTTGGGTTAAAGCGAGATTTCAGTTTAAGACCGCTACTACACTTGGAATCAACTAAAAAGCCAATGTTCTCCAAGGTATCAGCTACACCAATAGATTGGTTAACATTAGTGTCACAATCCAGTTAATGAATTTCCAGAATGGCATCAATGTCCCCAATCATAAAATCCATACCTCTGTCTGGTGTTGAATCTGACATGGCTACAGGGCGCTGATTTCTGAATTGTTGCGTGTAGCATGTAACTTCATAAGTTTCAATTTTCTTACATAAAGAAATAAGTCAATTCTAGTATCCACATAATTCCAATCTGTGACAGGACAGAATGATAGTCCTAGTTTTAAAAGTGACTTTTCTTCAATAGATAATTCACGTTTGGACAAATTGACTATGGATTGATCCGGCGTTTCTATTGATGGAAAGTTCCTGTGCCAGATTTTGTTGCGTCCGCCCCTCCTGGTTAAACGTTGTTTTTCTTTTTGTTGGCGGTTTTTCCCCTTGGTCTTCGTTGCCCTCTTCCTGCTGATTCTTCTTTTTGCTGAACGTGTTGATTTTGTTCCTTTTGTTGTTTTAATATTTGGAATTCGTGCAAGAACGTCAAGGGTCGCGTACCTAAAGGGGCGGCAGATACTCTCGCCTCTGAGTCAGAACTTACATCAGAACTCGAATCAGTGGATACTGCGTCACCTGAAGTCTGCTGTTGCATAAATTGCTGATCTTTCTGCATCCAGTCAAATCGTTTCGTTTGGGGGCGCTGTCAACCCCGGCAGGCACCGACACTTTATGGGCAGGCTATCGGCATTTGTGGCAGCTATTGGATATATATATATATATATATAGGCTTCTGGTGTTATTGGCTGCTGGACTAGGTGTGGGACTAAGAGTAGGGTTAGGCTTTCTATTGGAAGTAGTGACTAGGGCTTCCCGTCCCATTGGTTGCTTGGACTAGGGTTAGGACTACTGGTAGGGCTAGGGCCTCTATTGGACATAGAGATCAGGGTTTTTTG